>CM053785.1:695651767-696251767 GCA_028749045.1 Cupressus sempervirens | reverse complement strand
AAAATAGTGAAAAACTCAATTTGGGGGTGGGGGGTCAGTAGGGCTCTCCAAATTAGGCTCTTGTCTCAAAATATCACTATCCCAAAATTGAAACAGTGAAAATGACAAAAAAAAGGCTCAAAAATTGGGTTATAAAATTTGACAAATCGGGCACCTGATTTGTTTAAAATTGAGCGCCTTATTTGGTTTGGTAGCCTAGTTCATGCTCATAAATTAGGCACCCAATTTTTTAAAATGGATTGGGTTACCAAACCTAATTGGGCACCTAATTTTAAAAAATTGGGCACCCAATTCTGAAGAAGTCTCAATCTACGCAAAGGACTTCCAGAGAAGTGAGACTCATCTTCTTGCTCTTACCTTTTTATTTTCTTGTGACTTTTTTCCTAGGGTCAACAGTGAATTTTGAAAGAGCCAATTGCTTGACCAAGTTGTATGTACAAATATCTATCCCAATGCCTCCATCTATTAGCACACATTTGACATGGGTTCTAGAGATTTGAACATCAATATGTGAGGCAGGGTTAATTGGTGGATTAATGATTTATTGTCTTCCTTAGAGAAAGTGATATAATGAGGGGCAATGATGTGATTGACCATAGTCTAGAATTGATTAGTGCAATGTCCTTAGGGACATTAGTTACATGTAAAGATTTCCCCAAGATTTTCTTGTGCATAGGTGACAATTTGAGTAGTTTAAATATAGAAATTTAAGCAGAGGTTCTTGCAAGTAGTTTACAAGATTGTAACTTGATTTAGAATAATTTGGTGCTTCTTTATATGAGATCTCTACTTTCTTGGATGTTGACTGCTTAGAGGAATTGGGACCTTTGAGGATGACCATTAGTTGATTTTGTGTGATAATATTTAAGTTTTCAGCATGTGATGGTGAATTGGAACCCCTAAGAATAATCAATGGTTTTTTTTTTGTGTATGCTTCTAGTGTCATTTTTTTAAGATCATGATTTTGTGGAGGAAGAGCTTATGTCTCTTAAGATAGCATTGGATGGCTCATCAATATCTAAATCATTGTTGTGTTTATCACCCTTAGGTCTAACCATGTGTATGATTTCTTCAATGGGTTCAAGCATATGTATAAAATGGATATTGTATTTATAATTTTAATTAACCTTGGCATGTCCATTCTTCTTCTTGGATGTTCCACCTTTCTCATATTTAGGTAGAGGTTTGGTAACAATTGTGTGATACTTGTTTTCGATAAATTCATCCAATCTAACATTTTCATTATTAATGAGATCTTGAATGATATGTTTCAATCTCATCCATTTTTCCATTTTATGACCTTTATTTCTATGGTAATCATAATAGTGATCATCATTCCACAACTTAGGTTTGACCTTAGGTTCATATGGTCTAGAGCTATCTGACAATGTGATGATCTTATTTGCAACTAAGGTCTTTAGAACCATATCATATGAGTCTCCCAAAGGTGTGAACTTGCACATATGTTTTGACACTCATGTGGGTTTTCCTCTAGAGTCATTGGATTTTTTTGAATCACTAGCTTTAGAATCTTCTTGTTGGTTTGTTGTTTGGATAACACCAGTCATGTTGAAAATAGGTACCTTATGTTTAGGTACATCAACAACACCATGATTTACCACATGCTTATTCTTGTTTCAAAGTTTGTTTTTATTATTTACATTTTAAGAATTTTTATTTCCATTATTGGATTTATCTTTGTTTAATGTGATCTCTCCATTCTTAAGTAAAAATTTATCTACGTGAAAAGAACTTTATATAATAGTTTTAAATGTAGCAAAGAGTTGTTTACCAAGTTCATAGTGTAACTCAGGTATAATATTACTAACAAAGATATAAATTTTCTCATTTTCAAGAACTTTTCATGGATAGTGTGAGTGCACCTTCCTCCATATTTTTAAGTATGTGACAAAGAGTTCTCCTTGCTTTTGTTAAATATTGCACAAGTTAAGAATTGTAATTGGATGTTGAATATTGTAATATTAATTGCATTGAATAAACCTTTGTACAAGTTAATCAAATGACTTCAGTGGAGTGATATCTTGGTGAACCATTCCATAGCGTGGCCACTAAGATTCCTAAGCAAGAGCCTCATGAGATAAGTGTGATCATGCATAAAGTCCATGCTCAAGGCATAACATTGTCTAATGTGATCATGAGGGTCATCATTTCAATCATATTTGTCATATTCAAGAATTTCAACATCATGAGGAAAAGGAGGCATATATAATATTTTGACAAAAGTTAAAGTGCATATAGACTGAAGACAAAATGATGTCTTGGGTTTATTTTGTTCCCTTTACAAATATGACAATTCTCTATTCATTGCCTCCATTTATTTTTTCATTTTCTCCAAAGGTGTAGGTTCCTCTTTCTGAATTAAGTTGTCAACATTAGAATTTTGTTGTAGTTTCACTCATTAGAAGACTCGGTTAATGAATTATTGAACCCTATTTTTCTCCAAGGTTTTCTCCATAAGTCTTTGTAAATGTCTATGTTTTTGAAAGTTTAGGATCTCATCTTCAGTAATTTCAAGGTTTGAATCATTGCCATGTTGGGAGCCATGTGAGGCATGCCTAGTGAGTGAAGACCTAGGAAGTGAATCATATCTAGCATTACATGGTGATCTTGAGGGTGTCCTTGGAGGTCAACCATTTCCAAAGACATAATCTCCTATTAGAGTTTCCTATTAAATTTTTGATCTCCTTCTATAATGATCAATCTATTGTACTTCTTATTCATTCCTTTTGGTTGATAATACAATCTTAGATATTTGTAAGAGAAAATTATCTGTACTTTCCTTCTCTCTCCTTCTATGTTATAGGTTTTTGCATGCAAATTTCTTAGGCTTAGAAGATTTATTTTTCATCAAATCTTATAGATTTCACTTGGAAAGGTTCATTGAAACAATACTATTTATGATTGTGTTTGGTAAAGTGAGTAGAATTGTGATTAGGCTTGGTAAAGTGAGATTGGCAATTATTAATTAACTTTCTTTTGTCCTCCATCACATTTCCTAATGGTTGACTATTGATAGAATTAGGTTACATGATATTATAGATCTATGTAATAGATATCTAATCATATAATTTAGTTTGAATTTAGCTTATTTTAATCCTTTCAACTATAATTAATTTTGAATGTATGTCCATTTTTTGTAAAAATCCAATGTGTAGTATTTGGTATGTTAGATTTTGGCTCATTAGTCAAATTTGACAACAAGTTAGTTTTTCAAGAACTAAACTCTAGATTCTACATTTTTTTTAAAAAGTTTTGTTTTGTTATTAGTTGTCAATGATTTCTAAGGAGAGAGCACAAATATTTCACATTTTGGGGATGTGTCTACTTAGCAAATTTATAAAATAAATTTGCCAATAAAATGGGATAAACTATTTGGTACTAGGTAACTTCTGACTACGTGGATTCAAGATTTTTTTAAAGTTAGCATTTTAGGGGAAGTACAAATGACATTGTGTTTTATTTTTACTAAAAAAAGAGTACCACTTTGTGTGCTCCTCATTTTTGATGGAGTTAAACTCCACCATTTTTTTAAAAAAATAGTAGTTTAGTAACTAGATTCAAAGAACTATAACTTTTAATTTTGTCATTTCTTGAAATTCTGAGTCTAACTATCTTCAATCTCTCATTGAAGTTCACGAGTTATTGATTTTTTGTTTTAAATCATCTTAAACCAACCTTTTGGTTTTACATGTTTGTGCTCTTACCTAACATGCACATTTGACTTAGAAAGACTTATTGAATCGATATTATTTTTTTATCAAGTTTGGTAAAGTGAGTTGATATAACCAAAGATATTGATTCATTCTATTTAATCAAAGATATTGATTCTCTCTATTTAAATTTGAAATGATTTTGGGGCTGACAATTGGAAACATGTTTATGGTTTGTCCACTTCCTCAAAGAATAATTTAGATGTAATTTTAGGTCAATGTATGATAAGAGAAGAGGTGTTATGATGCAAAGTTTGTGAAGTATAATTGTAGTACAATGTGTCTAGAGTAGATAATTGATCAAGAGCATAAAATACATGTCATGCAATATGTACAATAATCAAATCAAACTAAACTTCTTGATTTTAATAGGTTGACAAAAAAAAATCCTATAACATTATTTCACTTAACAAGAATGTGTATAATCCTAACAGGTCTCAAGAAGGAAATGCTTTAACCAAGTGACTCTTACAATGAGTTCTAAATCCCTTAATTGGACCTAGATATAATTTATCCTCATTTTAAAGATTCTAACAAGGCTTAACACTCTTAATTGTATGAAACCCTAACTGCGTGTATGTAGAGGACCCTAAAAAACTTAATTTTTGTAGTAATGAATATTTTTGGGTCACAATTTGCACTGTGGTTTTTACCTGTAACCAAGAATTTTCCACATGAAATACACTTGTGTCAAATTTATTCATGTGTTGATGTTTGAATTAATTTGTTACTAAGTAGCTATTTCATTTTCATGTACCATCCTAAGAAGAGTAAATTCTTCCCTAAATGATTAGATCTCTTAGCATATTGTAAGACTCTTTCCCAATATTGTGTTCTATTTTCTATGAGCCAAATATAGAATACTACCTTACTTATTGATGTTCAACATTAATGTAGGATTTGACAAAATATGCAAATCAAATCCATGAAATCAAAGAATACCTGCATGTAGAAAACCTGTCACGAAGAAGAAAAAGACAAGAAGAGGCAAGGGTTTTCTATGAAAATATGAAAATTATATATTCAGATGAAGAATATTTTTAATTACAAAGAGATCAATCCTTATAAAAGGAGATCAAAACTCGAAAAAGGTTAACCTAATAAGTTACAAAAGGTAACCTAAAGGTGAAAGCTATTAAATAATTATTAAATAGCTATTAAATAGAGAAAGCTAAAAAATGCATAAAGTGAAATCTTAAGAAGGGAGAAAAGGTAATTTAATAATTTAAATTAAATTATCTATTTTCTCTAACACCCCCCCTTAAGATGAGCAACAATGTAGAAAGAGCAAGGAACTACAATGCAATGCTGAAAGCAAACTTGAGTCCTAGCAACAAGGCTTGATGAGGTACCCAATCACAATAAAATCTCTGTGAAATAGAGAAATAGAGAAAATCTAGTGGAAAAAACTCTACTCTAAAAAGAGATAGTAGAAAACCTAGTAAAGGACTACAGAAGCCTCCAACTAGAGGAATGTTCTAGAAAATAGGAACAAAGAGTGATCATCAAGGAAACCACTAAAGCATTAAAAAGCCACAAATACTATCAAAATAAAACTATTGATCTAAAGAACCTCCTCTAAAAATGAAAAGAAGAGTGTCTATATGGTCGATGATCCATCTCACTAAAATGCATAGGTATCCAGCCACTGGAATCACCTAGTACATAGGATCAAATATCGTATACATAGCTCACTCCAACAAACCAAGGAAGCATTAGAAACAATAGAACCCCGCCTTAATGTAGACAAGGGTAAGGTGATAGGAAACTAAGAAATGGGCCAAAAATCTCCTGCAAAATAGAAAGAACCAAGAACATCAAGAGTGAGGAAGAGATACAGACACCTATAAAGGCACGTGTCACCAACACATCATGGGGCTAATGTTGTGGAAGGTACACTCACTTGACAAAGGAAGATGGCACTAAATGGCAATCAACTATCCCACCATGGCATTTTATAATATAGTGCAAGTATAATAAATCACAATGATGAAAAAGATCCTGAAAAGAAAGGAGAGGAACTTTATCTTGGTGTGTTTGCATATAAATTCTTACAAATGATTTCAATAATAATTAGAAAGGGCAAAGAGCTACTAGAATATAAAGCACGGCCCAAAAGAAGAGATCCAATGCCAAGAAAATGATCCCCAGACCTAAAACATCCAAGATATCCACCATAGAGGAAAAGAGAAAAAACATGATAGAAAGAGCATGGAGCAAAATTTGGAAGTAATTATAGCATTTCTAAAAAGTAGATAGAACCAAATTTCCAAAAATATAATGTTTTCAAAAAATGGAGATGGGATGCTCAAGATATGCCCTCCGGAGTGAAAAATTGAACATACAACTTTGACTACCAAAATAGGCAACCAAACTACATCAAAATGAGAAAACACCTACACCAATGTCTTCATCTTGGAACCAACTTTCTGGCACATTTTTTGGATTGAAAAAATGCATCCATATGCTCGAGTTACAAAGAAAAAACCAATAAGGCCCCTCGAAATGTATTAAAAAAAAATTTAATAAAAAAATAAAAAATCCACCACCCTCGCACTGTCGACCAGGTAGAGGGGCATGGATTAACCCTTTCTACTCAATAGTGAATTTTGAAAGAGCCAATTTCTTGACCAAGTTGTATGTACAAATATCTATCCTAATGCCTCCATCTATCAACACATATTTGACATGGGTTCTAGAGATTTGAACATCAATATGTGAGGCAAGGCTAATTGGTGGGTTAATGATTTATTGTCTTCCTTAGAGAAAGTGAGATATTGAGGGGCAATGATGTGATTAACCATAGTCTAGAGCATAGATTAACCCTTTTTGCTCAACAATTTTGTTTTCTTCATTCAAAATTTCATTCACACATAGCTTCTAATATGCTTCCCTGATCTAAAGGTCTCTAACCTCTCTGAACTTGTAGATGTAATATCATCTCGCATATATTATCATCAAAACCTTTTATGGAATCATTGAGAATGCACCTGATGTGTCTCCTTTGTATGCTATCTTGGGTATTGCATGCAATGGTAGTTATCAAACATCATTACTGATTAATTGAAAATTTGTAACTTATTTTCCTTCCTTCCTTACTATCATTGATGAACTTTTTATTTTAACTTGTCATGGTTTTAAAAAAGTGAAAAAATTTTTACTTAGAACAAGTAAAATACTTCATGATTTGATGAAAAGTGTTGAGTAGTAGTTGAATTACCTTTACAGTCACTTGAATCTCTTTCACAAATTGATTGGTTTCTCTTGATATTTTGGTAGATGAAAATGATCTGAAAATTGACTATATGGCATTGAAAAACCTTTGCATGTAACACTTTGTACCTACACAACTATAATCTTGGTTGTTATAGGTCTCTCAATGTGCTCAATCAATATAGCTAGCTCGGCTATCATGACAATTCCTCTAGTACTCAGCAATAACATAGAATATCTCATAATGATAGAATATCTCAACCTTCTAATCACTTCATTTCATCTTGATTCATAATAATAAATCCTTTTCATACCTTAAATACTAGGAACTGATGCAAAATATAGCATTTCCATGCATACTTTCAATTGCTTAGTTGGGGGTGATGTCATTACCTAATCCATTGGATAAAGTGACCTTATCTTTGCTTAATGCACTGCAATCTTCTTTCTTTCTTCATGTTTTGTTCATCTAGATCTTTACCTTTTCAACATCTATTTTTCCTTTTCCTTTTTTGAATGCATTGTTTGGTGTAGGTGACTAACTTGGGAATTTTTTTCTTACATGATTGACCTTGAGACAACTAAAACATACAATCCCATTCAACCATCTTTTTTAATTTCCTCTAAAGTGTATCCTTGTGCAATTTTTAGGAACATAACCATATTCTTGGTAATAGTGAAAACAATACCTTGTATTGTAATCCTAATTGTAAGAATTTCCATAATGATGTACCTTTGTTTGCTTGTTTGATGTTCAGTTAGGTTTGGACCTACATTCATATGCTTTGTATCCATAATTTAACATTTGTAACAATATCTTTCAAATTTTTGAGTATTGATGGTCTTGGCCCTACATTCATGTACCTGGTGTCCTTGTTTCTTGTAGTTATAGCAATGTCCCCTATATTTATGCTTATGGTTTTGATTTCCATATTTACTTTTGCAGACATTTGTTGTGTGACCTAGTTTTCCACAATAATGACAAGTGGGTTTTTTGTTCTTTCCTTAATTACTCCTTTGTTCACCACTTTTAGATGATTCTCCTTCCTCAGTAGTAGAATATCCCAATCTAGCAATATCATTATTTGATCTTGGTGTTTCCATCAATTTTTTAAAGTACTTTATGGCTTCACTAGGCTTACTAAACGTTTCCTTCTTTGCTTTCAATTCATTCTACAATAGGTTATTTCTTGATTTCATAGTTGCAATCTCAATGTCTTTCCTATTTAGTTCTTGATTCACAAGCATTAGTTGATTCATTACATCCAATTGAATTTGGAAATTTTTTGCACATATGATGATTCTCCTCATGTATGTTTGCCAATAATCTTTTCTCTTCTTCAATCATGACTTTATCTTTCTCAACTTTCTTTTTCAGTTCAAATGTCTCACACAACAATATTGATTGAGCTTCTTGTTCCCCTTTTAGATTCATGACTTCTTCATTTAGGGCATTATTCTTTTCTGTTGGATTTGTAATTGTTGCATCAAATTCCTCAAAGTTCTTATCTTCAAATAATCCTATAGTGTCTTCTTCTTGATATTGAGTGTCATTTGTTAGAGTAATAATATATTACCTTATTAATCAAATCATTTTGATTTAATTATTAAGTCACTTATATATTAACTCTATTTCACTTAAGCTAAAATTTAGGTATATAATAATTAATTCTTTTATTAAATATTATCATGCAACCTTCGGTTAGATTCCTATTAGGGTTTTGATCTCCTTTTATAAGGATTGATCTCTTTATAATTTATCAATTCACTTTTGATAATAGCAATCTTTCTTTTTGCTCATCAAGAATGTCTCATCTATGGATTTGGAAATTTTGGCCTCCATATCCTTTTTCTTCCCTCTTCTATGATAGGTTTTTTCATGTAGGTGATTATTGGGAGCTACGGGGTTGATCTTTTATCAACTTCAACATGGCATTAGAGCTCCAAATCTTCATGCCCCTATTTTGTTTATGAGAGGTCTAGCTTGGCTTTCAAATCTATGCATTTTTCTTTCAGAGGGTTTCATTTTTTAGAGTTATTTTGTATTGAATCAAGGGATCACCATTTTTTAGTGCACTTTGAGTCTAAATCAACATCACCATTGAGCTCAGAGCACCATAAAACCTCCATTTTCATATAGAATTTGTCCAATTTGGACACAGTTAAAATTTGAGGCAAAAGAATTGCTCTCAAATTTGGACATACTTCCTAAGGAAATGATTTTTTTTTATTAAAAATAAATAAATCATAAAACAAAGGAAGAAAGAACTTTTTAAAAAAAGAAACACATGTTTTTCCAAAAGATATAAAAGTTTCAAAAAGCACTTGGATGCTTTCTTTTATTTTCTTTTTCAAAACAAATATTAAAAGTGGAAAGGATGCTCAATAGTACTGACATCATAAAAGTATTGATGCAAGAGGTTTGACAACCATAGGTGTGACATCAGCAATTTTGGAGCCAAAATTTGATGGCCTTGAAATCGTGTTTTCTTTGATTTGTTTTGTCCTAGAAAGTTGTCTATGGTTTTTTGGCCATATCTTGGTCATACATAAGTATTTTTTGACAAATCTTATATTGTCAAAAAGCTCTTTCCAAGTCCATCATGATGGTGCAATTTATTTGGACTTTTGATTATTTTTGGTTTCCTTTTTATTCAATCAAAGCAAGAATTTCTATTTTGCACTCTAGGAGACATATCTTAAGCATCTAATCTCCGATTTGGGAACTCTTTATATCGTTGGAAAGTTATTTGAGAGCTCTTTCTAGTATGCTAGTTTTTCTTTCCAAATTCTTCTCTAGGCACATTCATTTTAATCTTTTCTATTTTTGTATTCTAGTAGATATCTTGGTTGTTTCAAGTCTAGGGATCAATTTTGTTGTTTCAGATGATTTTTCATGGGTTATACTATCTATTGTATTAGCCTTAGGTCTCTTTTGATCTTTTTTGACATCCTTTTGTACTATTTTTGCAAACATACTAAGGTAAAGTGTCACTTTATTACATTTCAGGATCTTTCATATCTTTATGTTTTGTTGTACTCGTACTACATTATAAAGTGCCTAGGGGGGTTTCATGTTGGCCATATTCCACATCTTCCTTTGTTTAGTGAGTTTTCCTTCCATGACATTAATCTTATGATGTGTCGATGACACATGCCATTATAGGTGTTTGTACTTCTTTTGTGCTCTAGATGTTCGTAGTTCTTCTTTTTGTAGGAAATATTGCATTTAGTTTCAGTGTTCATGTCTTACATCTTAGCATTATAGGGGGATTATGTTGGTTCTATTTCTTTGTTGGTTCAATGGAGTGAGCTATATATTTAGTATTTGATCCTATGTACTAGTTGATTACAGTGGCTAAATACCTATGCATTTTGGTGAGATGGATCATTTACCATATAGACATTATTTCATTCCTATTTTTGGAGGCCATGAATATTTCTTCCATCTTTGATTGATCAGCTCTTCAGACTTAGTCTTCTCTACCTAGTCATGTTCTATACAGTAGAGGTTTTTCAGATCAATAGTTTAGCAGTGTTTGCAGCTTCATGCTTTAGTGGTGTTCTTCATGATCATTCTTTTGTTCCCATCTTCTGGGGCATTCTTTCCATCTCTTTTTAGAGTAGGATTTTTTGCATGTGGGTTTCTCTATTTCTCCTCTTTTCAAAGATTTGGTTGTGCTTGGGTACCTCATTAGGCCTTGTTTCTGGGACCCAATTCTTCTTTCAGTATTAGTTTCTAGGTTTTTAACTACTCCCTAATTTTATCTTAAGGGGATCTGTTAGTGTAATAAGATATTTTCTTATTAATTAAATCATTTTGATTTGATTATTAAGTCACTTATTAACTCTATTTCACTTAAGCTAAACTTTAGGCATATAATAATTAATTCTTTTATTAATTATTATCATGCAACCTAGGTTAGATTCTTGGTAGGGTTTTGATCTCCTTTTATAAGGATTGATCTCTTTGTAATTATCGACACACTTTTTATAATAACAATCTTTCTTTTTGCTCATCAAGAATGTCTCATCTATGGATCTGGCAATTTTAGTCTCCATAGCCTTTTTCTTCTCTCTACTATGATAGGTGTTTGCATGTAGGTGATTCTTGGGAGCTGTGGGGTTGATCTTTCATCAACTTCAACATCATTTTGTTGAATCGCCATATCCTTTCTTATCTTTAATGATTGTTGTAGTTCATTTCTTGCCTCCTTCAATTAATTTGGGGCAAGCTATATTTCAATCTCCTGGTTCTCAATAGTTTTTTCCAATTTGTAAACTTCCATCTTCAAGATCTTACCTCTCAAGCTATCAAACTTTACTTTATAGAGAACAAATATTTGATACCAATTGTTGGAAATATCATGGGAAAGTAATTTCTAAGAGGGGGTGGGGGTGAATCAGTACTTAAATTTTTTTCCATAAAAATATTTCACCATTCATCCATCTAATAACTTATCAAATAGACTAAAATAACTAACTATGCATCACATCCATAGTATAATGCAAATCAACATATAACAAAAGAGATTTTGGTTACCTAGAAACCCTCCAAGGGAAAGGTAAAACTAGGTTAGGGATGATACCCAAAAATATTCACTACTGTAGTAATAAAATGTGGCCAATTATGGCTACAAAGTTTTGATCATAATGTATGATCATACCCTATGAAAGGTCTTCACTATTAATGGCTTACAAGATTGTTAGGTCTTACCTTGATGAAAGGATTTAAACTCACAAATAAGTAAGCACTCTATTAGGAGATTTACACAAGTCTGTTAGGACTACTTTATTAAGAGATTTACCTTGTATCATATATCAAAATTATTTAGTACATGATTCTTTGGTTAGCACCTTTCTACTAGATGTTGGATTGCCTCTTTACTGATTATATTTTGATCCTCTTGATCTAATTACTCTTCTCTGACCTTTCACACATTTTCTTCTTAAATGATTGTGTTCTTATCAACAGGTTCTACAATTTTGATCCTTCACTTAAGCATATTCTTGATGCTTCCTTTTGCATATGATACTACTCTTTGTATCTCTCTTTATCACTCTTATTCTCCTTAGGGTTTACCTCTTTAAATAGGCATTTGGAGATTATCTTAGGTCATAATCAACTACTCTGGTTGATTATTATTTCCTCCTAATGCTTCCCTTTATCTTATTGGCTACTTAGGTTACCTTGGGATGCATAATATGACTTTTTTCTTATCTCTTAATATCAAAAATTAAAGATTATGTCACGTAAAAATTGTTTATATACTAGTTTTTGCCACTACAAACTTATATATAAATGACTAGTTACTCAGCATCAATAGACTTCATATGTTCAGCCTTAACTATGCTTTGTCCTATTACTCATCCTTTGAATGGCTCGGTACATATTGTTTACTCAGCTCTTGATGAATCACTCAGCACATATTGTTTATTGACACATACTATTACTCAACACTTGAGTGACTCGACACATACTGTTGTCATATCACTTGACATGTATTGTTTGAATGCTTATGCTTGGCTTGCTCTGTTCACTTAGCTTGCTCTATTTACTTGGATTGTTCTATTCACTTGGCTTTCTCTATTCACTTGGCCTAAGTTTTAGCTCAGTCATAGTGATGACCAACTAACTCTGCTAGATAATGACTAATTCTTGTTTCACTAACTTTGTCAAAACCAAATGAGATTAACAGTCTACTATTGAAGGAATTCAGTCAAAGAACTCTAAACTAACCAATGGCGAGATATATGTTATTCCATAAGTTATTTTATATTATATCAATCATGTGAATACATGAAGATTGACTAAACAAAGATTTACTAATATACAAGGTATAAGTAAAGATCGTGTCTTGTGAAGATAATTGTGCAACATATTTGTGATCTATGCGATATAAAAAATTGAATTTGTTTCATGAGTCTTAGTATAATTTGACAATCCCAAAATATATTAATCTCAATATTGTCTTGTATGGAGTGAACTAAGACAAATTATAGAAAACTTTATTTTATGTAGGTGTTGTTGTGGGTGTTTCTATTGTAATCCTTTTTCTACTCTTACTTGTTCAAAGATTTGGTATGGGTAAAGTGAGTTTTATGTTCTCTCCTATAGTTGTTGTATGGTTCATTACCAATGCTATTATTGGAGTATATAATGTTATTAAATACTACCCAAGATTACTTAAGGCAATCAACCCTTACTACATTGTTCATTTCTTTCAAAATAATGTGAAACATGGATGGATGTTTCTTGTAGGAACAATCTTAGCTCTAACATGTTTACAAAAGATGTACATTTATTGAATATATTGTAGATATTTGGCTTAAGCAATCTTATAAGTTTCTTATCATGGTTTATATAAATACTAAGTATGTTCATACTAAGTACTATACAAGTAAAACCATTCTCAAAATGAAAAATTTGTTTTTTATTAGAAGTTACAATATGTTTCATTAACTGTGTTACCAACTTTTAAAATATCCCTAATAGATCTTGGAAGCATTGCTTGCTGCATCATGTGAAGAGGCATTCTTCTATGAGAGGGAAGGACTATTATGGGATGCATATCTTAAATGGGTTGTCAGTAAATGTTTATTCCTCAAATACCCTCATAAACATGAGGGACAACTTACATGCATGAGACAATAGACTATAAGAAATTGTGTACTATATCACTATGCACTAAGTAAAGCATTACAGTCCTCTATTCAAGTTGATCACTTTGCCCTATCTAGATGGGATGCTCCTAATGTGCTCCTAGTCTTTGATGAGCATACCAATGAAGCTGATAATGGATATTTTCTTAGTGATGTGGAGCTCATCTCGCCAAAAGAACTCGTGACACATAAAAGCATGCATCTTGAAGATAGTGATGATGATTCAATAGAGGAGGGTAAAATTGAGGGAGACTCAAGTTCTTATCACGTTCTATCAAGAAAGATGTTATTAAATATTGTGGAAGCTTTAATTAGAGTCTATTATATGGAAGGAGGAAAGAAAGAAGTTGTTCATCTGATGAACTAGATAGGTATTCATGTAGAATTTGATGTTGAAGAAGGTGGACTTGCTAGGAAAAGATGCAAGGCACTAGAATCTGTAGAAAGGGTTATTGATTTTGAAAAGTTAGAAGCTGTATTGAATTGTAAGTTCAATGAGAGAAGCTTGTTGGTTGAAGCAATTACACATGCTTCAAGACCCTCATTAGGAGTCTCCTGCTATCAGGGTCTAGATTTTATCAATGATGTAGTTTTAGATCACCTCATAATAAAACATCCATATGGTGACATAATCAAGACCCTTTGACTAACATCAAGTAAAGTGTCTTTGAAAATAACCCCCCAACTTACCCTTTGGACACCCAAATCTATATGGTGACATCTTCTTTATCCTTAAGGATTTACACCTGCCCCAACTAATAACTCAACACAATCTTCTAAATTAATGAATTTGGACTATGACTACCCCACTTATTACTGACCCTTGTCTATACTAAATCTTGTATCTTAAAGCCATGCCTTCCCATAACCATAAAGTAATCTTATTGTACCTTCTTTCATAGCTGACATAACCAACCAATTTCCAAATTACTCCTTTAGCAATGCACCAAATCAACGTACTATCCATTGTGACAGTCATAACTTTCTTTTCTCAGATAGTAACAACTTAAACTTAATAAAAGTGCCCCTTTTCCTAAAAAAAGGATGGATACTATTAGAATTCCTTAAAATTTTAACACTTTCACTATAAACTATAGACTACTTCCTCCAATTAAACTTACAATCAGATCCATGCCTATGACCCAAATGTCTTAGTCTAAAATGGTTTGGAAGACCTTTCTTTTATCAAGAACATGTTATTTCCTTTACATGGTTTCCTACACATATTGTGAAGGCATAACAGAGAAATTTTCCCATCTTGTGACCAATCATGGGGATTTTACGAAAAAAAAAAAAGGATTCTACTTTTTATGAGATTAATAATTACATGAAAGAGGGTTTGAAAATTTAAACAAAAACTTGAATGTCTTCCTTAAAAACTATATGAAGTTAAATGAAACAAAAACCAAAATAAGCACATGTAGACCTTCATTAAATCCTAAATACAAAAGATGTACCCAAATGATTCCTTACATTCAAATCTGGCCTACAAAATTAGTTATACTATACAAAAAAAAAGAATTTATGCAAAGAACCAAACTTTATTGATCATAAGCTTGACACATTAACTCTTGCACTTATTCTAATTTCTCTTATTTAACTCATTTTGTATTCTCTACCATTCTTGTGGGTTGTTTACTTGCACCATTCTTCAAAGGTTGGTTTATGCAAGATTGGTTGCTCACTTAGAGTTATTAACTACCATCTTTTTAATCCTTTTAATTTTATCTCTTATGACAATTGATATTTGTTATTCAATTGGAAAAGTATTTTTAATAGAGCAAAGTTAATTTAAAATGCAATTTATTTGTAGGTAGCAGATTTAGAGGATGAGCTACAAAAATAATGGGCTACATTATAGTGCCACATAAATAATGGAGATAAGTTTTGGACTCATTAATAGGAAAGGCATGGAAGCTATGTCTTTGATCTTAATGAGCATGACTACTTCAACTCTATACTTATATTGGATTGTGAATGCAAATTGGAAATCTTCTATGGATTATTTCAATTTACAAGAGGAATAAAGAGATTTACTTGAAAGTTGAAACCTAGCTAGATATAGGTATGACTCAAATATGGTCTAGATTTGGAATACTATAGTCCATCATCAAAAAAAAAATCTAAATTTTGATTTGTTTTAAAATTATGAAAATAATTTATGTGTATCTAGATATTGTTTTTCTTTCCCATATCACATCAAATGATGAAATTATACATGAAAAAATAAACCAAATAATACAACATTGATAAGTTGGATCTTCTAGACCATCATCAAGAATTCTCACATCATCCATACAAAAATTACTCTAGAACTATTAGAAACAACAATGGGAGAGTAAGTTTTGAGGGGGGTGGGGGTGGAGGGGTGTGTGAATCAACACTTAAAACTTTTTCCTCTAAAACATATCACCTTCATCCATATCATAACTTAACATGTAAACTTAAACAACTAAGCATGCATCACATCCATAGCATAAAGTAAATAACACGTAACATAATTAATTGATTACTCAGAAACCTTCCAAGGAGAAGGCAAAACAGGGGTGGGGGTGACACCTACAAATCTTTACTACTATAGTTTTAAAGTGTTGCCTATTTATATGGCTACAAAGTTTTGATCATAATATGATCTACCCTATGAAATATCTACCCTATTAAAGGCTTACAAAGACTATTAGCTCTCACCTTGCTAAAAGATTTAAACTCACAATTAAGTAAGCACTCAGTTAATATATTTACAACATCCTCTTAGGAATACACTATTAAGAGATTTAGTCTATATCAGCAGTTAGAATGATTCAACACCTGATCCTTTGGTTAGCACCTTACTACTTGATGTCAGATCTCATCTTTGCTAGTTGTCTCTTGATCCTTCTGATCAAACCTATCTTCTCTAAACCTTTCATTTCTTGTCTCTATTATTCTCAGATTGGTTCTTCATTGAAAAAATAATTCTTAGCCATCTTCTCCATGTTTCCTTAATGTTGAATACTCTCCTTAGTATCCTCCTTCGCAACATTAGGTTAGCCTTCAGGTTTCCTTCTTTTATAAACATCATGGAGATGAAATTAGGTTAGAATCAATAGTTGTGATTGATCCATATTGCCGCCTAATGCTTTCCTTAATCTAATTGGTTGCATGCATTGAATAGGGATGCATAATATGACTCCATACTTATCTCTTATAATCATAAATTCATGATTATGTTGGCCAAAACTAGTTTACATAAAAGTGTATTCCATTACAAACAACTATGTCACTTACTATTCACTCAGCATCAATAGGCTCTAATGCTTGACCTTCACTATGCTTTGTATATTGATACTCGACTTCTAAATGGCTCAACACCTAAATCACTTGACATATAGTATCTACTTGACACCTTATGTTGGCTTGGCACATGAGTGACTTAGCACACTTTGACTTCTCTCACCTACTAGTGCTCGGCACATACTGCCATATTACTCAACATGTATTGTCTAGGAACTTATGCTCAAGATGCTTTGATCACTCAACTTTCACTGATTTCTTCACTTTCTTTGATCACTTGGCATGCATTATGCACTTGGCTTGCATTATTCTTTGCTAGATAATAACTAAGTGTTTTGTCACCATAATATCAAAACCACAATGAGATTAACAATCTCCCCCTTTGACATGAGTGGAAAAATACTTTGTCATTGCATATACATTCCTTCATGCATAAGTTAGATAATGTCTCTTCTCTACTCATCTTCTATACAAAATCTTCAAAAATCTCAAAATTTGCAAAAATGTTGAAGTTACCTTGTGATTTTACTCCACCTAAGTAAATGCTTCACTTCATTTTTATGACTCCTTCTGAGTAGATGTTTTCCTTGATAAAATATTCAAAACCTCAATTCAAAATTGCATAATCCCCCTTTTGACACTATGTCATGTGGGTGGTACACTTACAGTGTGTTTGTCCTAAAATGGCATGTGCAACTTGAAAATGATCTTTAGAGCTCCATCCCAATTATCTGTTGTTGCATCCAAATATTGAAATTGGATTTCTAGTTGTGCAACTAGATCAACTAAGCCTTCATGAGTAGAAATATGGAAATATTTCTTCATCAATGTTTCTACATAGGATAGTTCATTTTGCAAAACTTCCATATGAGATGTTAGCATGGATAGAATATTGATGAAAGTAGATCTGATATTTGCATCTTTGGCTTGCAACTTGAAAAGCCTACTTTGTGTCCTTAGTAAACTCTGAAAGTGTAATGTACTATTGCCTAGAGATTGGTTTAATGTGGTACTTGTGAGTTGAAAATTTTCTTGTTGTTGTTCTATAGCCTATTGAGTCTCCTTTTTGAATAGATCAACATTGAAGAGTGTTGGTAAACAAATTTGTTCCTTTTTTGTTATCACTCTTGGATGCCCAAATTATGTACAATATTTGATTATAAATAGTTGAAAATCCACTTATGGATAGACTGGCTTTTCTCTTAATTAATAGGTACATCTCCCTATGGTGGATTTGCAATGAATTGTGTTTTTTTCTAAAACTAATATGGGAGTGTGTTCTTAACTTGAGAATAGAAGAGATAAAACTAAGCCAGACCTAAATAGGATCTAACTTAGGTGGAAAAAGTTTTTTGAGGAATTGATTAAGTTCATGAACTCACACATCTTATGAACTCACAAAGCTTAATGACTTGAAATAGAATAACAACTAATACTAAACTAAATTAACTAGGATTTAAACTATAGAGAGGAAGAAGTTAACTGAAAAGGAAAAATGTTTAAGATATTCCTCTTTGAACATGTAATGACACTACTTATCACATCTATTCATTGTCTTGAAATAGGGGAATGAAACTTCATTCTTTCCTTGCTTCAATCCAGATAAACGAGAAAACATATAACTAAAAACTAACAAAAATGGAATAGAAAATAGTTGATACAAAATACCATTCAATTGACTCTGCAACATCAAGTCCTTCACACCAAAAATTTTCTGACCTTTCATTAATCTTTCAATTTCATACATAAAGGATTTTGAGATGACCGTTACAATAGAAGTTCAATTGGTTCATTTCCTCAAAGAATGACAAATGGAAAGAAACTAGTTTGTCGTATTGTAATAATTACATAAGAAAGTAAAGGGGGGTAGAATGTGAATTACTTCATCTTCTTCCCCTTTTCTACTTTTTTTCTATGGGCCTTAGCCACAACTATTATTGGGATTATCTCTTCATGCCTAGGCATGTGTGTGTTGGTGTATCTCAAGAGCCACTTAGAATGCTCCTTGGCTAAATCCTTCACAACATTCAATAAATTTGGCAATTCCTCCATGGCCATGTGTATGAATCCACTAAGTTTCTAGAGTTCTATAACTCTATTTTGATTACTGGAAGATACATCAATCAGACTATCTAAGAATTTGGAGAAATTATCCTTAAGATAACATTGTCGATTTGTTAGTTGAGAGATAAGGGCTTGACCTTTGACAGCAGTAGGATTTCTCATTACTGGTACTCCGGAGATAGTTGCCCATGGAGTGACCAATTGTCTAATGAATCTGTTCAACTCTTCTATCACAGTCTTCATCCTAACTTTTGAAAACTTTAGGTTTTCCAATTGTCCCTCAATTACTCCATTGGTTGACTTCTAGAAGCCAACCTTGGTGTAATGTCTGGCCTCTCCAAGGTCCATTGCATGCATAGTAAAATAATTAGTATTCATATCTTCAATTCTTCCTTCTTTGTTGGGCTTGTCTATCTCCATTGTTAGGCACCCTATTTTTGGATCTTTCCCAAGTATACACAAGTTTTTCTGCTTCTTCACCTTGGTTAATGTAGATCCAGAATGAATTGCAAGGGATATGGTATCCTTGGTGGGGGTGCTTTCATCTTTCCTTTTTCTCTTTCTCTCTAGAGTATCCTCTAACCAAGAATCAATGCCTATCACCTTGGAGGCAATCCTAAGTGCTTCTATGCTAAACATCTTCTTCTTGGCTAGAGAGAGAGTCATCATAGTTGAAAAGAAGAGATTCTTTGGGGTCTAAGAAATGAGCTTAGAAGAGCTTTGGCCTTTCTCCACCTCTAAGTTTTTCTTCATTGCCTCATCAAATTTAGTAGATTTACTACTACTTCTCTTTCCATCTCCCAAATCTACTATCTACATTGAGGAGCCACTTGGTTGTAGAAGTGTGGCACTTATTGGTAGAACTAGGCTATGATGAGGTGAGGGAACTAGGATGACATGAGGAGAGGGGACTAGTGTAACATGAGGAGAGGGAACTGATGTAACAGCACTATCCTTTGGCTCTTATATCTTCTTCTCTTCAGTATTAGTTTGGGTTCCAATAACTAGGAGGGAGCCATCATGACAAGTCTTAGCTATGGGGATGTTCTTGTGTGGAGGTTGGTCACCTCCTACCAAAGGTTGAGCTAGTCCTTAAGTGATAGCTAGTGTTATGCCTAGGTGTTGCACTCTAGAAGGAAGAGGGAGTTGTAGCTACTAGAGAAGCTTAAGTGTCTATGCCTTTACTCTAACTTCATTTGGTTGTCCATTCGACCCATTTCCTAGTTCTTTTGATGATTCAAGCCATCATAATGTCTAAATCTTCCTTAGCACCCTCATAAAGCTTTGAATTGATAGGAGTGTTTCTTAACCTAGTTAGACATGTATTACTATACATATACTTCCCATCATCCTCCAATCCTTCAACATTAAGATTGACATTATATGTTTTTATTTGCTCCACTATGAGCTTGGTGAAAGCACGATCATGAATTTCAAATTCATCTTTACAATCAACCCCATAATCTTCAACCATGGTAATGTGTTTGATCACACTCCCAATCTACAACACCTCCCTAGCATATCAATTCGGATCAAACATAGGTCCAAGACCTCATACATCTCCAATTTGTATTTCATCCCAAATAGCTTGAGCATATTCTTTTCATCAAATCGAGACTCGCAACTAAAAGCTCCTACTTTCATATGGAACTCATATCCCTTCTTCTTCAAGCTTCTGATTAGCACATTCACCTAGACCACCTACCTCATGATCTCTATCAGCATGATCATGTTGCTCGTATACTTGGGCAGCTTCAAGGGGAATCCATTGAAAGTTGCAAGACATAAATATGAGAAAGATGAGAACTAGATAAAATAGCTTTTGAACTAACTAATTACTACCATTGGCTATGGACTAAATCTCCTATCTAGGCATCCTTGGAGTTCCCTCAAAATTCTCATCTTGAATGCTTCATTAACTTTGACATACTCTACATAGCTATTTTTAAATTTCAAACATGGATAGAACTCATAACACTTCACATCATCAGGAAAGTTTTATTTTCTTGGAAGACCCTGCCATAACTGTAGAGATGCTAACATGTAAATTATAAAGGAAGACATATAGAAAGATTTATAGAACTTCGCAGCACTAAGATCCTTGGAAAGATTTTCACTTACCTCATGGGCCCAATCAGTATATTGGGTATCTGAACAAATAACTTGTACTTGAAAGAAATATTGTTCAATGAAGTTTAAAGCTTCTACCTCACCTTTTAGTTTGTGTAGGAGAACCAGAATGTCTATAGTCTTAGGTTTGAGATTAGTATCAAATAGAGTTTTGGGGACCTTACTCTTTCCACTCTGTGGCTTTTGAAACCAAGATAGCATAATTCTCTTCCTCTACACCATCTTCTTTGTAAAGAATTCAAAGACTACTCCTCCTACTTTCAAGTTCGCAAATTCCTCCCATTTTAGAACTCAGAGGTACTTCATAATTGTTTATCTTTTAATGGAGATTAATATTGTATGATCAGGTAACACAATCTATCTGGTATCTGGATTGTAGTGATTTATGCATTCATAAAGCAATTCTAGAGCTTGGACTGGCACCAGGAAACTAGTTGCCTCTACTAGTCCACTTCTTCAGAGCTTAACAATTATGGGATGAATGGGTTCAGACTTTAGCCTCCTTTGGAAATCTTCCATATCATAAAAATGGAGTGAAGTATCTGTGAAATTCTACAATGTGGACTTGATTCCATTTAGCCCATCAAACCCTACAAATCTAGTTGTCATTATGTCTAAGAATGAAGTAAATTGAAATTTTGAATCTAGATGAAGAATAGCATATCAAATTTTCAAATAAAAATTATTTGAAAGCATTCTACAATTTAATAGAATAACAATTGAAAAAAAAATGGTAGTATGAATAACCATTATGTTTCCATCTATATAAGAGTCTCAATTCATCCATTATTCTTCAGGATTTGCACCACACAAATGAATTAAAAGATAAATTTGTTGAAATAGTAAATGTGGGAGCTCTAATAGATATTTTGGTGTCTTTTCACTATTTCCATTGGCCCACCAGTAACTTTCCTTTCTTTTATACTTACTTTTCCATTTCCCATTAAGTTTTGGAGAATTATGAACAGAGTACCCCATAAGGAAATATCTGCCTAATTGTATTCTACTCGGTATACCTTTCCTACAATCATTAGATTGTTTCCATTATCATCTTAAGATGTCTTGTGTGTAATTTGTTGGCCAAATCTGCTTGCAAAGTTGATTTTCTCTTAAATGTAAAAAATCATCCTCATGGGTTGAGAACCTACTGAGGAGAAAACGATTCTCATTTTTCTACCCAAGTGTTCCTTTAAACTTTATCCATTGAGTTGATATTTTATTTGGGTTCAAAAATTCTTGAAAGGACTGCAAAATTAAAAAAGCAGCCCACTTTCTTTTTTCTTTCCTTTATAATTGCCTTTGGTAGATGATGGACTTCATGGGTCAAAAGCTCGCCGAGGAGAAGACATTTTTTTGTTTTCTACTTAAGATGATTTTTAGTGTTGTGATGAATCTTGAATGTTTCCCAAGGTAGAATATTGTAATGAAAATAGGGATTTTCCATAAAATAGCTCATTATCTTATTACATGGACCCGTAAACATCTTTTATTTCTCTTCACGAAAAATTGCCTTCATGAGTTGAAAACCTGTCGAGCAGAAGGTGATGCTCAATTTTCTACAAGCTTCCTTCTTTCATTGAAAACATGACAAGCCATAAACAAGCCCAGCTTTGTGAATAAAATCCCCATTGAATTAGGTACCAAGCTACCTATAACTCACAACATCAAGAAAACCACCCAGCCATGAAATGTGGGAGAAGGGAAAGATGGAAAATCTAATGGAGACTCTTTTCACCTAAGGGGAATTAAAACTAGACCCAGACATACTTAGGATTAACTAAGACACAAAATTTTTAAATTTTGCAAAATGGTTATAGGGTGAAAAGTGGGGCAACAGCAAGGAAGGAACTCAAAATCTCTAGTTTCACAAAAATAAAAAAACTATACCCAAGCAAGAAACTCAAAATCTCTAGTTTTGCAAAAATAAAAGGTGGCAACACAACAAAACTAAAATAGGGAAAAATAGGGAAACAAAGGCAAGGAAGGAAAACTAACTAGGAAAAGATGAAAAGGAACTAAATGTAAGTATAATACAATACATGGGTTACCTATTCTTGGTTTGAAATTTGATAAAGCTTTAGATCCCAACCATTATAGGTCAGAGGCAACACTTCACCATCTTGATAAGCCAATTCAAAAGAATTATTCTCAAATACCTAATGAATTATGAATGGACCTTTCCACAAGGTGTCAAACTTTTTATGCATACCCTTTGGAGAACTTCACTTATCCTAGAGTAACACACTATCTCCTACCATGAATTTCCATGGTCTTGCCTTCTTATCAAATAGATTCTTTACTTGCATCTGGTGTTGTGTGATGTGATCTAGAATTTCTTATGTTTCCTCTTCAAGTTTTCTTAAGTACAAAATCCTCTTTTCTAAACCATCTTTATAGATATCATCTTCAATCATTGTTCTAAGTTTGTTCATATCCAATTCCAAAGGTAATGGGAGATTAGCCTCAGTTCTATAGACTAATTCAAAAGGAGATATGCCAATTGCCCTCTTATGTGTCAATCTATCTACCCACAATGCCTCATGAATTTTCTTGTGGAAAGTATTTTGTTTATCTGACACCAATTTCTTGACAATATTTACCAAATTCTTATTACTGGACTCGGCTTGACCATTTCATTGTGGAAAATAATCAAACAAATGACTAACTATAATTCCATACTCAAAGAAAAAATTGGTAATTTCAATTGAAGAGAAATAGGTTGCATTATCCATCACTAATTTTATGGGAACACCAAACCTAACCAATATGTTTTTCTTAATGAATTTGCATTATACTTCAGAAGTAGTTTCCTTAGTTGCTTTGGCTTCCACCCACTTAGTGAAGTAGTCAATCACAACTATCACATACTAGTGACCGGCATTGGATGTTGGATTAATCAGACCAACAAAATCAAGACCCCATTCTTGAAAAGGTCCCTCGATGATGATAGGTCTTAACTATAGAGTAGCTAATTGAGGACGCCTAATGAACATCTTACATTTTTTACATTTTTCCTCCTAGGAATAGGCATCCTTGAACATTTTAGGTGAATAATAGAACTGTCATAATATTTTGAAAGCTATGACTGAGGATGAAAAATTCCCTCCATAGGCTTCATCATGAAATTTTTTCAACAGCTTTTCTTGTTGTCGTTTGTCTACACATGTGAGGAATGTGCCATCTATGGATTTTTTATACAATTTACCATCCCGAATTAAATGCTTAGTTTCTTTCAATTTCCTTTTTCTTGTAGTGAGGCTCTTTGGAAATTCTCCATATGTTAGTAGATAAGTTATATTCTCAAACCACAAATCATGAAGACCTACAACAAAAACTAGTTGCTTTTCTCCCAATTCTTCTGATTCTTTAGTAGTCTTGTTTTCCACAATCACCTTGCACAAGACATTACCCCTTACCACCTTGGTAGGTTTAATTTCTATATCATACTCTTGTGTCTTTTCTATCCATGTTCCTCTAACATTACACCGTACATTCTACTATGTTAACACACTTTTTGCTGGTACATCCAGGACATAAACAACATAATATAAATGCAAGATCTAAAATCGAAAAATTTTAAGAGCTTTGACTACTGCAAAATCATGTTGCTCAATTTGTGAGTACTTCAATTCATGATTTTTCAAGGGTATGCTCATGAAAGCTATTGGGGCTTGTATTTCTTCATTATTATCTTGCATAAGTATTGTCGATAAAGTGTGTTCAGAAGCATAATAGTATATGTTGAAATTTTAATTATAATTTGGGTGACATAATACTAGAGCAATAGCAATAGCAATTTTATATTCTAAAATGCATATTTTCCTACCTCATCCCATTTGAAATTTGAATTTCCTTCCATCATGTCCACAATACACTTAGTGGTCTCTACAAAATCTGGTACAAACATTCTGAGGAAATTCACCTACCCAAAAAATGATTTAACTCCTATTTTATTCGATGGTAGGCTCAATCTTCGAATGGCCTCAACTCATTCAGGATCAATTCTGATACCCTCCTGAGAAACTATGTGACCAAGGAGCTTTTCCTCTATCACATAGAAAACAAATCTTTTGGATTAAGCAAGATTCCATGTTCTCAACATCTCTGTAAGACTTTTTTCATATCTTCTATGTGATCTTTCCTCTTTTTTGAAAACACAATGAGGTTGTCCACATATATAACTATAATCTTGTCCTTTAGATCAGCAAAAAATTTATTCATACACCTTTGAAATGTGGTGCCAGCATTGATGAGCCCAAAGGGAATTTTTCGATATGCAAACATACCCCAAGGAGTGGTGAATGTTGTCATGTTGGTCATCCTCTTCCACTTCAATTTGATTGTAACCTAAGAACCTGTCAAGTATGGACATCATTTCAGATCTAGCCATTATTTGTAGTAAGTAATCCATATTGGGGATAGTGAAATTATCCTTCAGAGATACCTGGTTCAAATTACAAAAATCAATGCAGATCCTTATTTCTATGTTCTTCTTTCTGACTAGTACTATATTAGCTACCCAGGTGGAGTGATGGATGGGATAGATGATTCTTTCTTTCAACATTTGGTCTACTTCTTGAAATATGTCATTTTCTACCTTAGGATTATAATTCCTTTGTTTCTACTAGAAAGGGACTGCATTAGGTTTGAGGAGAATCTAATGTTTTATCTCCCTGCCTCTATAGCTTTTCAAATCTTCATAACTCTAGGTGAATAGTATTCTATAAAAAGTAGCTTAATGGCTTCTTTCTCTTCTAGTGAACAACATTTACCAATATTGATCATTTTAGGATTATGGACATCACCAATATTTACTTCTTCATACTCACCAGTGGTAGGTCCCTTTTCTACCCTCTTTTTTTTTATGTAGGCATCATGTCTATTAAATAATTTTTCCAAAGAGACAACGTATGGGGGAATGATATTACCTTGTAATTGGATTTTGACTCATCTAATTTTCTTTTAGCTCATGATTAGAGTCTTCATTATTACCTTCATTAGGCTAATGTTTGGAAGTAGCCTTGTCATTTTCTAAGAACAATTGCAAGCTCTTGTAATCTTCAAAAACTTGCCAAGATTCTATATTATCTGGAATAGAGGCTCAATATACAATCTTGATCTAGTACTTCTTATCTTTGAACTCTAGATGAGGTAATAGTAGAGAAGTAGAAACCACAATATTAAGGAGTCATCTTTGGTGTTCATCTCCCTTGGCATTGCTTCAATAGAAAAAGTATCTGGGCCTTCTATTTCATCTCAAACTCTATTTCTATAATTCTTCAACTTGTGATTCTTCATAGAGTATTACCCTTTAATTTCTCTTATGATGAGCTATGTATCACCTTGAGCTTTTAGGATCTTTATTCCCTTTTCTTTCACTATCATTATCCCCAGTAGTAAGGCCTCACACTCAATAGTGTTATTCATATTCCCGAACTCCAATTTGAAGGCCATGGGTTTAGGTTGTCCCTCAAGGGGTATTAGCACTACACTTACATGAGATCCTAAAGAGGTATAGCTTCCATCAAATTCTAGTGTCCATATGCCTGTTAAATCTTTTTCCTCACTGGGAATTCCTTCACTTAGATTTTTATTTCTTAGTTTATCTAGAGCCTCTTTAGTAAATAACATGTAATTGCTGAACTCTAGCTCTTGGTAGAGGATTTGAGCTTTAGGATCATCTAATTTTAAGACAGTGAATTTTTCCTTTTCTTTAGGTTCTAGTTTGACTTTCTTATTCCCTATAGGTATGACTACTTGGGACCAGTCTAGTTTTATTTCTCCTCTTAAGTCTCAAAAATGACTTCTACTTAAGAGAAGTCCATAGCTTGCTGGAATATTTGCCACTAGAATGGTCAAAAAGAGTTTCTTTTATGGATGTGAAGCTAAGGCTACTTGAGCATTTTAATTTGTTCGAGCAAAGGAACCTATTTGGCATCCATAGAATAACATCTTCCATGCACCTTAGTGAGGTTGAGACCTATTAGAGTTCTTTTTGGTAAAGAACATATCAGGTAGATTCAAACTTGATACCAAGAAACAAAGACCGGGGACAAGCATAAGGATGAGCTAAATCCTATGTTTAGAAAAGCTAAATCTTAGTTATAGACCAATTAATAGAGTCATCCAGACTCACTTCACTTTAGGCTCTACTAAGCCAAGGGGGGAAAACCTAATAGATTTATCTTATGAACTTGATACTTTTCTCTACAAGATTACCCTCTATAGTAGAAATGGTCAATATTCTTCTTCAGTTTGCTAACAAAATTCCAACTGCAATAGCCAATTACACCTTAAAGAAAGCATAGCAAACAATCCATGACCAAAATTTCTATTTCTTCAAAAGGGAAATGTATTCACTTAAGATTTTGATCTCTCAACATAACTCAAGTATGCAACAATAGTGAACATGTATCCTTTAAGCTGATCAGTCCCTTATCCATTGGACATTAACTAAACCTTAACATGCAAATGGATACCTAAACTATACTCATATATCTAGATATCTAATCTATCTATTTCACTTGCAAATAGACATTAATCTTCATAACAACTCTCATACTTATGGTGAAATCCTCCTAGTGTAACCTACAACCCTGTCAATGTAAACAAGCATTTACATGGATCTTTGTTCCAATAGACAATTCATCCTGACATATAGCCTTAAGGGATTGTAATTGAGTTCAAGCCCTTTGTTCTCAAACACAAAACATTACAGATAACGGAAGAAGGAGATGAAAATCAGAATGAAACTAAGAAGGTTAAGCTCTTGCATTAATTTGCTTGAAACCAATACATCATAGTAATGGGAAAGGATTTCAACCAAACTGGAACCACAAAGTAGTTACATTGTAATGAAAAATACCCAAAAATTGGAA
The DNA here is from genome assembly GCA_028749045.1 of Cupressus sempervirens. Taxonomy (NCBI): domain Eukaryota; kingdom Viridiplantae; phylum Streptophyta; class Pinopsida; order Cupressales; family Cupressaceae; genus Cupressus; species Cupressus sempervirens. Next base: position 696,223,815 of record CM053785.1, on the reverse strand, counting down.
CCCTTACAAAGAGTAGAGAGGGAAGATATATAGGAGAGAAGATATTTCTAAAGTTACCCTGTGAAACTAACATCTATCTCCCTTTGAAATGATCTTCAATCTGAAGTTGCTGAAACTAAACTTCCTACAACTGCCTATAATGAAAACCATCAATGATGAAAAAATATCTGATATATCCCCTTTTAATCTACAAAATATCTCATGGAGAAATATTAAGAATTCATCATAAACTGTACTCGGCTCAAAATTTGATGTTTGCACATCACATCTGCTTTTGCTAGGCAATTCAACTTGTGTTGCCAAAAGCACTATTACTTCAACCACCTTCAAAAACATTCAATTCATCCTTCAAATTGCTAGAGAAGTCAAATTAGATAAAATTATGTCTATATCTAATTGCAATTTCATCTACAACATTAAAATTGCACATTTCACTGAGAAGCCCCTAAAATCAAAAAACCTCCTCTAGTTGCTTCTAGTTAACACCTGCACAAAAAAAGATTGCAAAAATGGATAGTGCATTCTTTTTTGGTTCTGACAGTATATTACACTACCTATTCTGGATAAAAAAAATGCCCCCTTGAGACCATTTCAAAAATATGGCTCCCAAACTAAACAGAGCATTAAAAATTGAAAAAAAATTAAAATTACATAGTATAAACTATATAACATTATTAAATTATTCAAATCTTTCATTTTGAAAATATGATCATTGAAATCTTTATGAAATTTGATTTTGATTTTTATAACCATTTTACTATTTCCCCTTGCCACAGTGCCACTTGTCAGATTTCTAATGGCCATCATATGGGCCCCACATTTTTCTTTATAACATTTGAAAATTACAAATTCATCATATTATCTTACCATTGAAATCTTCTTTTTCTCCAATCTTATGGCAAGCTCACAAATATATATATATATATATATAGATATATATATATATATATATATATATATATATATATATATATATATATATATATATATATATATATTCTTTAAACCAACCTCTCGTAGCATCGGACATTACAAATTTGACCCTTCTGACTATACAATGACTCCAAATTTCATAGCATCATAAGACTTCCTCCTGATCTCGAGACAGTCAAAACATCGAGGAACTACAAAATGTATACCTCAATCCCATGACAATTGTAGGATTAGGGCCCTTTATTTTTCCACCTACAACTCTATGACAATGTCGTATCATCGCACAACTTTATGGTTGGTCCCCCGATCAATCGATAAGGGTCAAAACTTTGTTGACCTTCAATGTCCACTGGCCAAATGGGACCCTCCCACAACCATCCAAGTCATCCACAAATGGGTTGCTTTAGTTATTTGATTATTGTTCTTTCAAGGTTATAAACTTTAATGTTTGCCCCCACCCATCCAATGTGGAACAAATTGGATACAAAGAAACATGGGCATGTACACTCCTATAGTTGATCCTCTTGCTGCCCATGGATAGTCATTTCTTCATTGCTTGATCTTGTTTTATTTGGAATGCTTCCTTTGCATTAGATGTGATGTTGGGTGGGGCGCAGCCCCTGCCTCCATGCTACATTCCTTGCCTCATCGTAAAACTATTTTAACATATAAATAATAACTTCAATGTAGAACTAGGGTCTATATATTTGCATACAAACATTTTTCCTGCCATATACAACCTTGGATCTCCATCTCTGGTCATCTTTACTTTGGTTGTGGTATTCCCTCCTTTATGAATGAGTGATTTCTTCCCTTCCTCTAGCATGGCTCTTCCCCTTCAACATGGAGCAAAGAGCTATGGCTTCTTCCTTTATTGCCTCTCATGAGCTCTTTTATGTGCCTCCAACCTTCAAAGTGCAAAGAATGTGTTGGAGGAAGTTAAAAAGAATAAAAGCCACATTTTTCTCTGATATTTCCTTGATGTCGTGGATGATTTATGCCTACAAATTTTCATATTCTACCAAAACATGGATTGCCTAATGGTGGATGCTTCAATTCATTTGCAGGTTTCCTCTTCCACCATGGAATTAATCTGCCATACGCTACCCTTGCTCCTCAAAGCCGTAGGTAGATATCTACAAAATTTTGTCCTTTTCCTGGACACTATTTCATGCATAAATATTCTTTTATTTTGATCTTCAAATTTTTATTTCAAAACATTTGAGAATTCATTTTTGTTATGTTGTAAATATATAATTCTCAAGTTTAAGAGCAATATATAATTCTCATATCTAGGGGAAAACACAAAAGTTGAACTTAGTGTCATAATTCATTACATAAACCTATGACTATACACAAATGATAATATTTTAAATTGAATTTATCTTTAAAACTAGATAGTAGAAAATTGTTTCAATCACTTTTGCAGTAAACATTGGCAAAGCTACTACTATCAAGATTTTGAGCAACTGATGAAAACAATCGGGCCCCAAAGTGGGTCCAGCTAAAAAAAATTCAATTTCAAACAACTGATATTGCAAACTAATCCATCAATCATCTTGAACTATCTAGAATCAAATTTGATCACAAATTCACCACTGAAAACTTATTTTAATCATTTCTGCGCCACTGTGAAATTTGTGTCTAGATGCCCACAAGCTAGCCTTAAAAATTGATTCAATCAAGTAACCAGGCCATGAAAATTGGCATGAGTGTTCAATCCTACACCCTCTACCATACTACAAATTCTCATCCCATGATGAATTCCCAGTCAAAAGATTTTAATTTTCGAACATCCATACTTCAATTATCTTGCAAGCAAATAGTGTTTAAAAAAGCATAAACTGAGCTCGAGTTTGGCATTATAAACTAGGTTATTGATCATTTAGGTTTCTAAAAACTAGGGTATAAGTTCTTTTCCATGAGGAGAATATAATTTAGTGGTTTGGGCTCATGAAAAATCACAAGAAACATTTGGCAAATTTCTAGAAACAGGCACTTGGAAATTTAAACTGGGAAACGTGTCAAATAGTAATTTTTAGTAAACAGATGGACATAAGAAAGTATGCAGATGGGTTCCTCATGACTTGAAAATTGGCATACTTCAAGGAATTCCAAGACATAACATGATATAATCTATTTAGGCTTACCAATCATGGGATCAAAGTTATAACGTGTCAAACAGGGGTATAGATCAATCTAGATACCTTAGTTATAACAAAACAATGTAAACTAGGTTTTTAATCATGTTAGCAAACTAATCAAATGGATTCATCATGATCTCAAAATTGGAAAATATGAAGTCTCTAACATCTAGAATATGATGCAAAAGGAATTTTCTTATTTGGTTCAACTGGTCAAAAGTTATAACCTGTCAAACAGGGCTACCCAAAATTATAAACAATATGTAGATTTATAACAGAGGTAATTGACCCACTTTGAGACATTCAAAACCTAGCCAAAATATGTCAAAAAAACTTGAAACTTGGAATATAGGTTCTTTGATATGCATAATAAACATCTTTAAATTGGAAAGTCATGAAACATAACTAGGTAAAATATATTCAAAGGCAAAGTAGGCCTACTGTCACTATTTGACACTTGGGCAAAAAATACAAAACTGAAGACTGCTCAAAATGAAACTTCACCGAATGACTCAGAATGTCAATTTATCTTCATAGAAAACATGGACAGGCTAAATTCAAGGTGTTAGAAACATAAAAAACCATATAGGCCTTAAAATGATAGTCGGGCACACAAGAATGAAAAGCATTCATAGGGGTTCACAATGACTCAAAATTTGGAATGGGCACTCAAAATAGGAATGCAATTTTGAGTGCCAACAAGACCTAGGGCCTTGGCTATAGAGTAAGGTATAACATTTCTTGACGCATCTGAATGTATTATGCAATTGCTTAGTTTGCATCCATTGATATATAGTGAAATATAGAATGGGTCAGGTTTTTGCCAAGGATAGGTTGCTAAAATAGTAGAATCTTCTTGATTAAATAGGTTAGATGTCAAGGCTTCATCCCCTTCTTCAACAGTCATATTGTGATTTAAATCTAAATTATTCCCTTTACATCGATCTACCAATCTTTTCAACTCAGAGGGTTGAAACTTCAAATAATATATAGGGGAAATTTGGATTTTTTATTCTTCACATAATTGAATGAAATCAGAAGGCATTTTATCCTTACCCATTTGAGAAGTTGATGCTTCTTGATCAACATGAATATTATTCACTGAGGGACTAGGATCATTTCTATGAGGATGATTGTAGGATTGGTTCTTTAGCATTTGACCTCGAATAAGAATTGTATATGAAATTCCATCAATGGTCGCATAACATTCACCCTTTGGTTCAGAATCTAACTCATATTCAAAAATAAATTTCTAGAGTCACCATTTGAGTACAAATCTAACTCTACACAAGGAGTTGTAGTGCTCAACTCATTGGTGGATAATAATTGTATCATATGAGTAGTTTTTAGATAGCTCTCACCATCATGATCCATTGTCAAATGAAAGACACACATATTTCCTTTCTTTGGTGCCACTTCAATTGGCAACCTAGATTGTGAGCCTATGAGCTACCAAAATGTTCTATCATTGTTCCTTCCTGGAAAATTTTGATAATTTGACTGATAAGAATTATTGAATCTAGGTAATTGCCTTTTTACTGCTACCAACTCATTCGAAAATTTATGAATCATTTCATTAGATGATGTGGTGTTACTGGAACTTCCTTTAGTTTGAAGTTCTCACTTCCATTTTCCTATAGAAATCAAGTCATCTTCAAATTCAATTGCCTTCTTTTGTGCATCTACTAAATCTGTGGGATGTGCCCATCTCAAGTCAGAATCGATATCTAGGGGCATCACACTTATGAAGAAGGTTTTTAGATTATTGATAGTGGGCCTATCAGCTATTGGAATTCTACTAGTAATCTTATTGAAATTAGCGACGAAATCCCTCATACTCATGGTAGGTTTCTTTTAAATAGATGTCAACTGTGTTAACAAAATGTGTTCATCTTCTGCACTCTTAAATCTTGTCTCGAAGGTCATTCTCATTATATCCCAATTAGTAACCGAGCCATAATCCAAATGATAGAACCAGTCTGTTGCATTTTTTGTCAAGGTTTTGACAAATAATCTTATGGCAACATCCTCATGTGCAACTCCTAAGATGTGAGTAGCTGCAAATAAGGCTTTAATGTGTTCATCTGTGGTGACCTTCCCATCACCTCAAAATTTAGGGAATTTCTTCCTTGAACCAGCTAGGAGTGGATGATAAGTTGTTAATGCTAATGGTCCTGTCACTACAGCCCATGGAGTAGCCATAATTGTTCTAGCAAGGTATGGAAAAAAATTGACAAGTAGGGGAATAGTGATTCCGTACAGGATGAACACCTGGCAATAGTATGCAAAGTGCTTTTATTCTTAACAGGGTAAGGTGGTCTACTTTGAATTTTATTTTCACCTTTCCATTTTGGATTTCTAAGATGGAAAAACCAAGCTCTATAAGTTTATCAAAAATAGGGTCTTTCCCACCCTGTTCTTTTGTATTTTTGAGGAACCTTGTTTGTTCAAGGGTGCTAGGTTAGTTTTTTCTTTGAGCTTCCTATCTCAATTGTCTTTCTACTCTTTGGATGTCCCTCCTTTGAACAGTTCTTTCTAAATCTTTGGCTCTTGTTTCTTCTTCTTCCAAAACTTGGCTAGCATTACTATAATGTCTAGCATTCCTCATATGTCTCCAAACAAATGAATTAAGGGATGAAATTATGTCTTCTTGGTCATCTTGAAAACCAAGGTTAGGTTGGAGCACTGGAAAAATGTTCTCATGAGGTAGTACCAATTTTCCTCATGATACAAGCTTATTACTCAAGCAACTATTAGTATTCCTAAGCAAAGTCAAATCTACTGGTAAACAAATTTGTTCTTGTTTTATTATAGCTCTTGGATTCCAAAATTATGAATAGTATATGATTATAGAGAGTTGAAAAGCCACTTGTGGATAGACTAGCTTTTCTTTGAATTAATAGGTGTAGCCCCCTATGGTGGATTTGCAATGAATTATGTTTTATTTCTAAAACTAATATGGGAGTGTGTTCTTAACCCAAGAATAGAAGAGGTAAAATCAAACTAGACCTAAATAGGATCTAACTTAGGTGGAAAAAGGTTTCTGAAGAATTGATTAAGTTCATGAACTCACAAATCTTATGAACTCACAAAGCTTAATGACTTGAAATAGCATAACAACTAATACTAAACTAAATTAACTAGGATCTGAACTACAAAGAGGAAGAAGTTAATTGAAAAGGAAAAATCTTTAAGAGATTCCTCTTTCAACATGCAATGGCACTACTTATCACATCCATTTGATGTCTTGAAATAGGGGAATGAAACTCCATTCTTTCCTTGCTTCAATCCAAATAAAAGAGAAAACATATAACTAACAACTAACAGAAATGGAACAAAAAATAGTTGATACAAAATACCATTTAATTGACTTTGCAATATCATGTACTTCACACCAAAAATTTTTTGACCTTTTATTAATTTTTTAATTTCATAAATATAGGATTTTGAGATGACTGTTACAATAGAAGTTCAATTGGTTCATCTCCTCAAAGAATGACAAATGGCAAGAAACCAATTTTTTGTATTGCAATAATTACATAAGAAAGTAAAGGGGAGCAGAATGTGAATCACTTCATCTTCTTCCCCTTTTCTACTTTTTTTCTATAGGCCTTAGCAGCAACTATGATATGGATTAGCTCTTCATGCCTAGGCATGTGTATGTTGGTGTATCTCAAGAGCCACTTAGAATGCTCCCTAGCCAACTCCTTCATAGCATTTAATTGATTTGGAAATTCCTTCATGGCCATGTGTATGCATCCACTAAGTTTTTGGAGTTTTTCAACTTTTTTTTTATTACTAGAAGATACATCAGCTAGACTTTCTAAGAATATTGAGAAATTCACCTTCATGACATTTATCCCAATGAGTGCTTTCCCTTGACCACTAGTCTATGAATCTATATGTAGTCCCCTCATGAGTTCAAATCCTCTATCTTGGGTCTTCTTCACTTTATCCATTGTTTCCTTAAGTCCTTTTTCTTCTAATAAGATCATTTCTAACTTGAACTGCATGCTCTAAAGCCATTCAAATAAAGGTTCATCTCCCTTTGGCAAGATTTTTGCTTCAACAACATCCTTTTTCCTTCATTTGAATGATCATTTTCAAAAGAGAGATACAATTGTCACTCTTTGCTCTTTCTCTAACCAAAGTACTCCTATTTGCTAAGATGTTATCCTTCTCTATTTCTAACCTTAACATAACATTGCCAATTTGTTCTTTAATAGAGACACCCTCTAATTTGAGCTTCCCAATCTAGTCTTTACCAATTTGGCCAAAGTGCCTATCTTCTTGAAGTTGAGAGATAAGGGCTTGAAATTTGGTAGTAATAACATCTCTTGCTACTAGTACTCCAGAGATAGTTGCCAATGGAGTGACCAATTGTCTAATGAATTTGTTCAACTTTTCTATCTCAGCCTTCATCTTAACTTTTGATAGCTTCAAGTTTTCCAATTGTCCCTCAATTACTCCATTGGTTGAATTCCACAATCCAACCTTGGTGTCATGTCTAGCCTCTCCAAGGTCCACTGAGTGCATAGTAAAATCATCAGTAGTCATATCTTCAATTCTTCCTTCTTTGGTGGGCTTGGCTATCTCCATTGTTAGTTGCCCTATTTCTAGATCTCACCCAAGTATAGACAAGGTTTTCTACTTCTTCACCTTGGTTAATGTAGACCTAGAATGAACTACAAGGGATATGGTATCCTTGGTGGGGTGCTTTCATCTTTCCCTTTTTTCTTTGTCTCTAGAGTATCCTCTACCCAGGAATAAGCACCTATCACCTTAGAGGCCATCCCAAGTGCTTCTGTGCTAAACATCTACTTCTTGACTGGAGTGATTGTCATTGTAGTTGAAGAGAAGGGATTCTTCAAGGTCTGAGAAATGAGCTTGGAAGAGCTTTGGCATTTCTCCACCTCTGAAGTTTTCTTTGTTGCCTCATCAAATTTAGTAGATTCATTTTTATTTCTCTTTTCATCTCCCAAATATAATATCTACATTGGGGAGCCACTTGGTTGCAGAAGTGTGGTACATACTAGTAGAACTATGCTATGATGAGGTCAGGGAACTAGGGTGACATGAGGAGAAGGGACTAGAGTAACATGAGGAGAGGGAACTAAGGTAATAGTACTATCCTTTGGCTCTTTCATCTTCTTCTCCTTAGTATCAATTTGGGTTCCAATAACTGGGAGGGAGCCATCATGACAAGTCTTATCTATGGTGATGTTCTTGTCTAGAGATTGGTCACCTCTTCCTGAAGGTTGAGCTGGTCCTTGAGTGATAGATGGTGTTACACCTAGTGTAGCACTCTTGGAGGAAGAGGGATTTGTAGCTATTGGAGAAGCTTAAGTGGTTGTGTCTTTACTCTAACTTCCTTTGGCTGTCCATTTGACCCATCCTCCAATTCTCTTGATGAGTTGGGCCATCATAGTGTCTATATCTTCCTTAGCACCCTCATAAGGCTAAAAATTGATAGGAGTGTTTCTTAACTTAGTCATGTATGTATTACTATACATATACTTCCCATCATTCTCGAATCCTTCAACATTAAGATTAATATTATATGTTTTTATTTGCTCCACTATGAGCCTAGCAAAAGTAAGATGCCAACTTTCAAATTCATCTTTACAATCCACCCAATAATATTCAACCATGGTAATATGTTTGATCGCATTCCTAATCTACAACACCTCCCTAACATATCCATTTAGATAAAACATAGGTCTCAAGGCCTCATACATCTCCAATTTGTATTTCATCTCGAACATTTTGAGCATATTCTTTGCATCAGATTGGGACTCACAATTGAAAGCTCCTACTTTCATAGGGAACTCATATCCCTTCTTCTTCAAGCATTTTCTTAGCACATTTAGCTAGACCTCTTGCCTCATGATCTCTATTAGCATGATCATGTCACTCGGATACTTGGGCAGCTTCAAGGGGAATCCATCGAAAGCTACAAGATGCAAATATGAGAAAGATGAGAACTAGATAAAATAGCTTCCAAAATAACTAATAACCACCATTGCCTCCTAACTGAATCTCATCTCTAGGAATCCTTGGAGTTCCCTATAAATTCTCTTTGTGAATGCATCATTAACTTTGACATAATCTACATAACTATTTTACAATTGCAAACATGGATAGAACTCATAACACTTCACATCATTAAGAACATTTTCTATTCTTTGAAGGCCCAGCCATAATTGTGGGGATGCTGACATTTAAATTAGAAAGGAAGACATATAGAAAGAGTTGTAGAACTTCGCAATGCTAAGAACCCTAGAAAAATTTTCACTTACCTCTTGGGCCCAATCAATATATTGCATATCTAAACAAATAACTTATACTAGAAATAAATATTGTTCAACAAAATTTAAAGCTTCTGCCTCACCTTTTAGTCTATGTAGGAGAACCAAAATGTCTATAATCGCAGGTTTGAAATTAGTACCAAATAGAGTTTTGGGGACCTTACTCTTGGCGCTCCATAGCTTTTGAAACTAGGACTACATAATTTCCTTCCTCTAGACCATCTTCTTTGCAGAGAACTCAGAGACTACTCCTCCTATTGTCAAGTCTAAAAACTCCTCCCGCTCTAGAACTTAGAGGCAATTCACAACAGTTTATCTATCAATGGAGATTAATATTGTATGATTAGGTAACATAATCTATTTGGTATCTAAATTGTAGTCATTTATGCATGCATAAATCAATTCTTGAGCTTGGACTGCCACTAGGAAAATAGTTGCCTTTACTAGTCCACTTCCTCAAAGCTTCTCAATTATGGGATGAATTGGCTCTGACTTTAGCCTCCTTTGGAAATTTTTCATATCATAAAAATGGAGTGAATTATCCATGAAATTCTACAATGTATACTTGATTCCATTTAGCCCATCAAACCTTGCAAATTTGGTTGTCATTCTATTTGAGAATGAAGTAAATTGAAATTTCAAATCTAGATGAAGAATAGGATATTGAATTCACAAATACAAATTATTTGAATGCGTTGTGCAATTTAATAGAATAACAGTTCAAGAAAAAGTGGTAGTTTGAATAACTATTATTTTTCCATCTATATAGGAGTCTCAATTCATCCCTTGATCTTTAGGATTCGTACCACACGAATGAATTAAAAGATAAATCCATTGAAATAGTAAATGTGGGAGCTCTAACAGATATTTTAATGTCTTTTCACTATTTTCATTGGCCCAATAGTAACTTTATTTTCTTTCATACTTACTTTTCCATTTCCAATTAAGTTTTAGAGAATTATGAACAGAGTACCCCATAAGGGAATATCTGCCTAATTGAATTCTGCTTAGTATACCTTTCCTTCAATGGTTAGATTGTTTCCATTATCATCTTAAGATGTCTTGTGTGCAATTTGTGGCCCAATCTGCTTACAAAGTTGATTTTCTCTTGAATGCATAAAATCATCCTCATGGGTTGAAAACTCATTGAGGAGAAGATGATTCTCATTTTTCCACCCAAGTTTTCCTTTAAACTTTATCCTTTAAGTTAATATTTCCTTTGGTTTCAGAAAATCTTGAAAGGACTGCAAAAGTTGAAAAGGGGCCCACTTCCTTTTTTCTTTCCTTTATAATTGCCTTTGGTGGAAAATGGACTTCATGGGTCAAAAGCCTGCCAAGGAGAAGCTATTTTTGAGTTTTCTACTTAAGATGATTTTTAGCATTTTGATGAATCTTGAATGTTTCCCAATGTAGAATATTGTAATAAAAATAGGAATGTTCTATAAAATAGCTCATTATCTTATGGAATGGGCTCATAAACATCATTTATTTCTCTTCGCAGAAAATTGCCTTCATGAGATGAAAACCCACTGAGGAGAAGGCGATGCTCAATTTTTCACAAGCTTCCTTCTTTCACTGAAAACATGATAAGTCATGAACAAGCCTAGCTTTGTGAATAAATTTTGCATGTTCCAAGAATCCCCATTGAATTAGGTACTAAGCTACCCATAACTCACAACATCAAGGAAAACCACCTGGCCATGCAATGTGGGAGAAGGGCAAGATGGAAAATCTAATGGAGACTCTTTTCACCTAAGGGGAATGAAAACTAGAACCAGACATACCTAGGCTTAACTAAGACAAAAAAAATTCCACTTTTGCAAAATGGTTACAAGGTGAAAAATGGGGCAACAAAGAGCTTTTTGTATAGAGAGAGAACATTCTCTAACACCTTCTTTACATTCTCCATCTTGGTTGCTAAATCAACTTGTCTAAGTGCAATAGCACTAGATATATATTTTACAACATTTTCTTATCTACATTTATATCTGGGGGACTGAAAGCCTTGATAAAAATATATTTGATTTCATGCAAAAATTACTTTTGTTTATGCTCCCTCCTTAAGATTTCTTGCCTTGTCTTCCTTTGTTGGGTGTCTTCAAGAATGCTCATATCTTCAATTGTGATTGTTGTTAGATCAAACTTGGGTAAAATAATCACCTTGTCTAAGATTACATCCTCAAATGATGTAACATCAACACTCTTATGTGTGTTGGGACTTAGCTTTGATATCTGCAATAGTGTGTCTTGTGTACTCAGCATCTTAAGAGTCTAGGATCTAAGAAGAGATGTAGAGACTAGTAAAGTAACTAGTGTCTATATGGAAATTTTATCTGTAGGTGCAACAGTCAACTTGTCCTCTTCTATCTTCAAACCCTCTTTCCATTCTTCACCCTATGATGGTGGAGTGGGTGCAAGACTAGATTCCTTAGCCTTGTTTGCTTCATTTCCATCCTTATCAATAATAATAATTATTGGTAAACCTAAACTATTTAGACTCGGCAAAGGTGTGACTGATGGTTGTTCCTCTATCTCTTTCATCTGAATGACTATTGTTAGCATTATAGATGGTGTCTTTGAAGTGTCATCTTTCTTTTTAGGTTTTATACATTGATCTCTCTGTAGATCCTATGATTCCTTCTCCTTTACTTCTATAGTTGATGAGGGCACATTTGGTGTAGCTTGTTGGTGCTCCCCTATAGATTCAATTTCTCTCTTCTAAATCTCATCTACTCTCACTAGTATTTATTTATTACATAAAATTTCTACGTTGGTAAAGTCTTGTTGTAATTTCTTCAAGTCATCCTCGGTTAATGGATTAACAATTTGAGATGTATTATCAAGAATATCCTTGATTATCACAAAGTCATGTTGACTCTCTTGGTCTTCATGTGGGGGATTGGTGCTTGAAAATTGAACATCTTGAGCATCATCATGTTCTTCCTCTATTACTTCTTTTTTTTCCTCCACAATACCTTCCTTGACTATCTCATATGTTCCTTGCTCTCCTATCTCTTCCACTACTACTGTGTTCAACTCATATATAGTTTTCCATAATAGGGTTATCTAGGTTACCACCTCCTCTACTTATTTCTTCAAAATATCAAATGCTTGGTATTTGGAAGAAATTTTCCCTTTATGCTTTTTCATTTCCTTAGAAATGATCTACTTATCCAAAGTAGGCATAACTTGGGTTAATGTAGCCTCTTTGATTTTTCTTTCAGTATTTAAATTGAATTTCCACTTCTTCTCAACTCTATCATATAGGATTTTTGGTATAGAGTTAGCAATATCTATTAGTGTGGTCTTAAATTTTCCATCTTATCATAAATAGCCTCTTCTAGGTTATGTTTATCCTCACTCCCTAATTTATCAAAATTAATATGTGAAAAACTAGATAAATCTACATTGGTCTTTACATTTTCACATAAATTGTCAATGTCAGATGAGAGATTGTGGCTTACCACTTGGTATTGACTTAAGTCATCTAACTCAATCTTCTCTCCATCTGAGTCTTGTTGAGTCCTCTTGAGGTATGTACTTCCTCAACTTCTTGGCAAGCTAACTCAACTTTTTTGTGGCTCTTCCTCTTTTTTCTTTTTCCTTTGTCTCTTTCACTTTTGGAGTGACAACCCTTGTGCTTGACCTTGTCAAAAGCATAGGTGCCTTTTCTTGTGACTTCATTCCAATCTTCTTTGGTTTTTCCACTACCTTTTCATGTGCTTTTCTATTTTCCTCTTTTCCCTTGCATGCTTTCTCAGCACCATCTTCATTTTTTCCCAATCCTTGTGTTAGTTCCAAAAGTTCTTCTTCTTCTATCACCCCTTCATCAAATTTCTCCTTCAAATTCTTCACTGTATTGTTCTTTTTCCTGATGATTGAGGTAGTCTGCAAGTATATAGTTATTCTACACTTTTCCTCCTCATAGTTATAAAAGGATGTAGCATCCTTGTCAATTTCCTTTGCCAATAATGTAGTAATGGTTTCTGAAACCTCATCAACACTAATTTTATATGGTAACGGTTTTAACCATCTAACTCTTGTTATAGTTTCCTATATATATGTGTAGTCAGCATCAACTAGAAAACATGCATCATTATAATGTTGTTCAACTAGTAACAAAGGAATTATCAATCTTTTCTTCATATACTTCTTAAAGTCTCCAAAATAATTGGTCATTACTGACTCAAAATTATTTCCTAATTTCTTGATGAGCTCTCTTATCTATTGAGTAATAGATTTGTTTTTCTTCCATGAAATCTTGCCAAATGTAGGAAAAGTATTTTGCACATAAATGAATATGCACATGATGAGTGAGCCAAACTTACAGTGTGATTTCTTGTCCTTCCTAATAGCTTCCAAATTTTCTAATAGTTTTAGTTGTAACTCAACTAGGTCATATGAGTGATCACACTTCACATCTTGTAACATAGGTCAACCACCATAAAAGACACATTGTTTAGTTAGCTTGATTGAAAGAACTTGTGTGCAATCATAAGCACTATAAATGCTACAATAGGGTCTGTCATTGTGTCAATAGACATCCCTCATTTATTCCACATGACTTTAGTGTTCCTCTAAAATATTTCCCTTGCATTACTCCTCATACTATTTGGTCTATCAAGGGCAGTATACCTTGATACCCTATGAATGATTATCCTATAAACTCTAATAGTTCCACCTTCCAACCATATTTTATTACCATGTATTCTACTCAACACAATCCTTATCCATTTAGTATTAAATATTTGCAAGAAATCTAGGGCCCAAGTTAACCCTTTCTACTCTAAAAAAAAAATTTCTTCTCTTAATACTCAATTATCACAAAAATTCTAATAAATATCCCTAATATCCATATCACCAACTTCACCTACCTTACAAGTATAACAACATCAGACATCTTGGATCATTAAAACCTTTGGTAGTATCATAGATAATGCACCAAAAAAATCTCCTTTAAAAGAGATCTTAGGGATGGCATAGAATGGAGGTTGTCTTAAATCATTTCTAATTAAATGAACATTGAAAACTTCCTTCCCCTCTTTACTAACCATTGTTGAAGAACTAGTTGCCATTTCAATTTGCTAGGGTTTTCCAACTACAAAATAATGTAACTCAACACAAGTTAAATACCTCTCAAATCCACTGAATATTGTCAATTTGCAGTAGAATCCTATTTGCAAACTCTTGAATCTCCTTTTAAAAATTTCCTTTGTGCTCTTCAAACACTAGTAAGTGCAAATGGCTCAAAATTTGACTATATATCCATAAAAACCTTGCATTGATTTCCTAGTGCTTATACAATTGTAAGCTCAGGAAATATAATGTTTCTAGTATGCTCAACTAACATAGGGAGCTCAACTATCACTAACATTTCTCTTCTACTCAATAGTCATTACAATACCTCAAATGCTTGGCAACAACACACAAAATAGTATAACGATAGATAGTCTCATACTTATAATCACTTCATTGCATCTTGATTCATGCTAAGATGATCTTTTAACACCTTAGATATTTGGAACTAACACAAAATATATCTTTTCAAGTGTTAGATCCACATATACCTTTGATTTCCTAGTTGGGTCTGATGTGATCACCTGATCCATTGGATGAAGTCACCTCATCTTGGTTTGAATTTTTATAAACTTCCATATTTTTCCATGTCTTGTTCATCTGTGTCTTCACCTTATCAGCACAAACCTTTCCTTTACCTTTTTTGAATTCATTGCTTGGTGTAGGTGATCAAGTTGGACAATTTCTGCTCACATGACTGGTCTTAAGATAACTAAATCATACAATGTCATTCAACCATATGTTGTAATTACCTCTAAAATATGTCCTGATGTAATTTTTAGGAATATGACCATATTCTTCACAATAATGGAAACTATACCTTGTATTGTAATCCCAATCATATGTACTCCCAGGATGGTGTACTTTAGTTTTCTTGTTTGATGTCCATTTGGGTTTAGATTTGCATTCATATCCCTTATGTCCATACTTCTGACAATTGTAATAGTATCCTTCAAATCTCTGAGTACTGATGGTCTTGATTCTACATTCATGTTCCTGATGTCCTTTCTTTTTGCATTTATGATAATGTAAATTGAATTTATTGTTATGATTTTGATTTCCAGTGTTGCTTTTGTAGACATTTGTAGTGTGACCCAATTTTCCATAGTGATGACTATTGAGCTGTCATTTTGCATGATTCTTAATGACAGGAATCCTTTTGAACTCCTCTCTTAGAAATTTAATCCAAGGATCAACTCCAAGGTTCCAGGTGATCTTTTGACCTACTAGAATCTTCTCAGTTGAAGATAAATGTGAATGTTCTTGAGGAGGCCTTTGTTGGTTCTAAAATTATTTCGACAAGATGTAGAGTCTACTTACACTAGAAAGAAATATATTTTTCTATTTTTCTATTTTTAAGATGATTGCAATCTAACAAGGAGACTATATGAATTTCTAATTTAACCAAGGGGTAAGTAAAGCAAATAATGAAGATAGGGTGACAAGAATTTTAAGAAAATAACATGAAAAGTAAAATCCTAATGAACATAAACTAAAAAAAAAATACATTTGTGAGTTAGGCTTTTGAAAAGATGAGTAGGTAAGCAATGAAAATAGGAGTAGTACTTCCTTAATTCCATTGATTCAATCATTGATTGGAATTCAATAACCATAAGATGTTTCACTTTTCATCAAATCACAAGGCCACAAAAAGTGCACTCATGTGAGATAAAAAGCTATGTAGGAACAATATGGTGATGTCTTCTCAAGCTAAGTATGTCAGCAGAATTTGTAGACCCATAGCAAACACCAAAATTATAAGATTGCACAACTAGAAATAACACAATAAACTTTTGGCTCAATTACATTCCATGAACATACATTCACAAAATATAACACACTTAGGCAAGAATCACTACACTCCAAATGTAAGCACCAAAGAATATATTATTACAAAATAATGACTACCTTGAATATATATTGCATTCTTGTATTTATGCAATCATATGCTTGTAAACTAATAAAACAAATCTAATTGTGTATAAACTGACTATCTAACTCATGCTAAGTAGGACTCCATCTATTTTTATATCATTAATTCAATGCATGAGCCTTTGCATGTCATAAAACAAACAATTCATGAAAGAATAAGAAAGAGAAAGCCTTCAGATGATGTAGAAGTGATTGGAAGTGGCAAAAATAGAAGCTTCATCTTCACTAAGCTTATAGAGAAGTTAAACTATCATTAGAATGCATTTCTAATGCATGGAAAGCTATAAATTTAGAACTGGCAATTAATTGTCGGTACATCTCTTTCCTCAAAATCTTCCAAAAAACTACTCAAAAAGTGCACCTAACACATCTACACAATAGCGCACCTTGAAAGCAGGCTCCAAAAAATGCAAAATTTTACAAAGTGTCAAAATCAAAATTTTGGCTTCTAGGTTTTGTTCCTCTTTATACCAAATCTATGTCTAGTTATTTGCCCTTGAATTTCTCAATGATCTCAATGACTTGAGCCACATCTAGAATATCTAAGGCTTTATATTTATCTTTCACCTTCTGCCTATTGTTTCCAACTTCAATACAAGTCTCAACAAAATCTCCAAGTTTTTCATCTAGTTCAAGTAAAGCCTCTTTTGTTCTAAACACTTTCCTTATATCATCATCATTAGTAGCTTCCTCAAAAGTTCTCTAGAATTTCTCCACTACTATCTCTATTGGTATTAACTTCTCCTACGTATCATCCTCAAAAATATCTAAACAAGCATCATTATAATTCTTCTCATCTTCCAAAATTTTCTCTTGGGCTTGACCCTTGAGCCTGTGAATCCCCACATGTAATGTCTCAATTAATTTATTCCCATCCATGATATTTTCAATCCAATCATCAATCTTCTCTAACTCCTCAACTATATATACACCCATTAGCATCTGATACCTTTGGCCTTTAATTTCCCATAATGCTTGCAAATCCTTGCCCCAAGTATGTATCTCATCCACCAGGCCAAAATCTCGATTCAAAATGGCTACTAGCCTGTCCACATTCTCCTGCATGATGTGTAACAACTTTAGATTTCCTCGAATGATCTGTACACCCTTTTCCTCAAAAATTTCTCACCATTGCTGACAAGCTCTCAAAAATGGGTCCATCTGTACCATTCCCTTATCTCTTGTTTCAATTATTGCATTTAAATTTTCCTCAGGGTTTGTGCAATCCATGGGACCAAAAACTTCACTTAAATATCCCTTTAGGATTTCATTTTGTCACTAAAGTGTTATTAATTCTGCCCCCTCCTATTCTAAGCTCCTAAATACCTCCTTCTTTCCTGTTGTAACCATTAGCTTAGTGGCACCCAAGGTAGGCTTCCCAAGGATGACCTCCCTAATCTGATAATCTTGTGGAGTCAATTCTTCAACATTTGAATGCAGAGGAGGGATAGTCATATGAGCAAACAAGTCCTAGCTCTGATCACTCGTAATGAAGGCTAATGAATGTACATCTTTTGGAGGTAATTTAGGCTTCCTCAAAACCTCAATTAATTAAATTCTATCCTCCTCTTCAATGGTGAATTGTTTCCTTTTATTTCTTAGTACTTCTTTCTTCAGCCACCTTGGGATATGTTGTACTAGGAATTTACCTTTTGAGGATGAAGGAGTCTACTTAGCTATACACTTCCCCTTATCATTCCTTTTTGGAGTCCTTCTGTTAGAGATCTACACTAGGAGTCTTTGTATCTATAGAGTCCATAGTCCTCACCTTAGTGTCTTGGGAAATTTGTTGAGGTTGTTTGTAATATCCCCTTTGAGGACATTCTCATATTTGTCCTTTATTTGTATCCATTATGTAATAATATTCTTATATGATCTCCTTTTCATTGTTTAGTATCCTATATTTATATGCATATCTCCAAGAGTAATTCCCCTTCATTAATATTAATTACATTAATAAGATAATCATATTATATATTAATTATGATTATATAGCATATTCCTTGTCATATTTAATCATATATATTAATTAATATAGTATTTAATATCTAATATATAAAAGTATATATATATTGTATAATCATATAGTTATATGATTATATATATATATATATATATATATATATATATATATATATATATATATATATATATATATATATATATATATATATATATTCTTAAATTATATACATTATTAATCATTTTAATATAAGTATAATACTTATATTATACTTATCTATTATTAGATTATATATGTCAAGATGGGGATATCATAATCCTCCTCTCTCAAATTCACTTGTCCTCAAGCAAAATTATTCATACACAACTCCTTCATAGATACAAACATATTTGCATACAAAATTCCTAAAAAAAGAATGAAATATACATCTTAATGAATGAAAACACGAAGAAAACACAGTGTAGATAGGTGAAGACATGAAGTATACACAATGTAGACACATCATACATTATTTATTGATTCTCTATAAAATTATTTTTAACAATGAAGTAGAGTAAAGGGATAATTTATAAAATATACTTCCCCAGTATGCTTTTTGATCATAGATCCTACAACACAAACAATTATTAGCATGTACATGTATAGAATAGCTCCAAAGAAAAGTTTAGTCATGATAAATTAGCTCTAAACCAATATCCTACCAAGCCCAAGACCGAAACTTTGGCCCTCTTGGCCTTGATGGTAGCCTTTTCCATCCATTAAGGTGGTCTACTTGGAAGATTTGTAACTAAATTAAGTTGACATGATGTGAAATCTTAACTTAACCAATCTAAGCCCAGGAGAAAAACTTTGGCTCTCCCAACCTTGATGGCAACCTTTGACATCCATCAAGGTGTTCTACTTAGATGGTAATCTTATTCTTGCTACCTATGCCCAAGAGCAGAACTTTGGCCCTCTTGGCCTTGATGGTAGCGTTTGACATCCATCAAGGTGGTCTACTTAGGAGGTAATCCTATTCTTCTTAAACATCCTACCTAAGCCCAAGAGTGAAACTTTGGCCCTCTTGACCTTGATGACAGACTTTGACATCCATCAAGGTGGTCTACTTAGGAGGTAATTTGATTCACCACTTTATATCATTTCTATCTCAATATTTTATTCTTCCTCTTTGCCTTAAGATTGGATCTTGTCATCCCTCAATTTTAATGGTAACATGACTCCTTCCAACCAAGATCTGCTTAATAACACAATTTGCAAAAGTTATATAAGTGATTTGGTTATATAATGTTGTTAAATAAGATTGAAAATTTAATTGTAACTCTGACTTAAAATTACAATATCTTCTAACTAAGTAAAGATACTTATATTCAATGTAAAATAATTTTAAAAATAGAATTTATCTTTATTTAGAGAAATGTGCTTGAAATTTATGCAGGTCATTGTAGACTTTATTGTTTTATTACTTATCCTCATGGAAGCTCGAGTCTAGATAATAGCTTGTCACAAATGAGTCCAACATAGAGAGATATGTTGAGTCTCAAGCTAGATTAGGAGTTCTTCCTTAGACACATGTCACTCCATACTTATGCTCTCTTATTTCCTTTTTTTTAAATCACATAATTTTTTGATTGATAACCCAAACTTCTACCATTGCTTTTTTTTTCCTTAAAATCTTTAGATGTTGATTCTTTGATTCAAATATTGCTTTTTTTTCATTTCTTGCTAGTGGTCTTAAGTGCCCATCATTACTGAAGTTTTCTTTCTTCTCTCTTCTTGGATTTTTTTTTGGGATCCAATTGCTACTTTTTTAATGGTTCTGAATTACTCTTTTTTAATCGTTCTGAATTACTCGTATGCATAAATTATGGGGTTTTCCCTGTTGCACATATATTTAGCTCCTTAATGAACATAATGCTTTCTCACATTTTTTTCATGAAATCTCATCATGCAAACTATCTATTGACATGGAAAATTATGTGTTTGGCTGATTACAAATGGTTTCAAAAGGTTATATGCATTATTGTATGTGTTTCATTGTTATAATGGTGGACTGAAGTATTTCCAAACATATAGTTTGATGGATGGTTGAATTCTATAGAGAGCATTGTCAGGTACATGAGGCTTTTTGGTTCACCAACTTCCTTTTGTTGAGCATAGACCATTGTGTGGCCCCTAAAATCTTCCATCTTGAAACCCTATTATACTCAAAGGACCTTATGCACAATGTGCAAGGCTCTCAAAATGATGCCTTAGCTTTTGACAAGCGATTTCGAGAAGCATTTGAAACCTAGAGTGGAGTACTTGAAGAATAGTATGGGCATCTTGGAAGGTTCAATAACATTGGCAAAAAGCCTCAATGCAATTATGGGCCTTAAATTTCAAACCATAGAAGCCAAAACTAAATTTATGGTGAGTCTTGGTCACTAGTCTTCAGCCCAGTATTGTTGCTTTGAAACTAGTGATTTTTGCTTTTAGTATAGAGAAAAGACTCAAACTTCACTATGAACTCTTCAAATTTCTGAGTACAAGCCCCTACGTTAGGAGTCTACCTAGTCTAGTTAGGTTTTTTCTTTCTAACAGAGCTATAAAATATTTATATACGATCTGTACTCCATCACCTTTCTAAGTTTTTAATTTACTAGTTCATTTGTTATGCATATGATCACTAATATTGACTTTATCCTTAGTCATTCTCTTCAACTTAAATGATGATGGCCTCTATGATATCTAATGCAAGATATATGGATGTCATGTCCAGATATTATTTTCCTAAAGCATGGATGATGTTGATTTGTAATATTCTTTTGATCTCATTCACTTTTTTGAGATAGTTGCATGTTTTCCTTCTCTTCTACTATGTTAGACTGCAAGTCTTTCATTAATGTTTGAGATGCTAAGTCGATTCTTCCCTTAATATAAATTATCATACATTTTATTCATTTGCATTATTACACACAAGCGGGCAGGATCATGTTCTAATACCACTTGCAATATCTCATTTGAGGAAATTCTCATATTTCTCTTTTATTTGTATCCATTATGTAATAATATTCTTATGTGATGCCCTTTTCATTGTTTGGTATCCTATACTTATATGCATATCTCCAAGAGTCATGCCCCTTCATTAATATTAATTTCATTAATAAGATAATTATATTAATAAGATAATCATATTATATTAATTATGATTATATATCATATTCCTTGTTATATTTAATCATATATATTAATTAATATAGTATTTTAATATCTAATATATAAAAGTGTGTGTGTGTATATATATATATATTGTATACTCGTATAGTTATATGATTATATATATATATATATATATATATATATATATATATATATATATATATATATTCTTAATTTATATACATTATTAATCATTTTAATATAAGTATAATACTTATATTATACTTATCTATTATTATATTATATATGTCAAGAAGGGGATATCACATTGTTCACTTATCTATTGTTCTTCTGACACTCCCTTATTGGATACTTGTTCCAGCTCTTCCTCTTTCTCCATTTGGACTTGTTTTTCTCTATGCCTAGAGGAAGAGAATTAACTTAACCTTTATCCAAAAAAAATGTAACATGATGTGGTGATGATGGAATTATTTTAGGTACTTGTATCTGAGGTGATAATTGACTCTAATCTTCTTATTGAGGTTGATTAGTTGGAGTGTCTACTATCTTATCTCCCACTAATTTAGTACCTGCCAGCATAAAATCCAAATCTAATATTTTAAAGATATCAGTGCCTTCCACATCCTACTCATCTATGCATTATTGCATCTCATCTTTTACTCTTATAGTTTGAATGGATTGTTCAGGAATAGATGGAGGTGTGATAATGGAGCTTCTTCTCCTTTCTAAATCCATAGATCTCGTCAGATGAGTCCTCCAATTCAAATGTAAATTATCCTCTTCATCTTCATCATCCTCTTCTTCTGGGATAGGTTCAGGGATTGACGAGAAAAGAGTCACTTTCCTATTGAACTTTTCTCTCCTTTTTACCAAATTCTTAATCTTTCTTCTCTTCTTGGGCATAGAGGGGGAGGATTGTACCTACTACTAAGGTATTTCTTGGATTTCTACTTCATCTTCTCCTGGTACTTGCTTAGCTGGTGGCACTTGAGGATTTCCTTGGGTCTCTGTAGCTTCAACATTTTCTGACCCTTGTACATTTTCATCTCTAGTTTGTATAGGTGCCTGAATTTCTCCCTCTTTTGGCTCGGCCTGTTGAGGAGAATTGTTCTTCCTTTTTCCTTTACCTTTACCTTTTTGAGCCCTATAATATCCAAATGGCCTATCAAGTTACTACACCATTTTTGGTCTAACTGGTGGCTGGGTCATAAATGTATGTATTGTGACATTTTCCCCTCGACCTTTTGTTGGGTGGGACTGAGCATGGAAGATAGTGATCCTAGGAATTGGATCAAGTTTGAAAGGTCTCTTGATCCAATCATTTGTCAATTTAATGATGTGTCTTACCCTATGATTAATGTCCAAGTTCTCTTCTTTGTTAATCTTGGCATTCATTATAGGTCAATCACTAATCTTATCCCTATTGAATAATGGATCGAGAAGATATTCTATATCTTGTTGTACAATCTTCAATGGGACCTTGATCTTCAAAGAACTCTCTGCTAGATATAGAGTCATCCTACAATAGTCCATTATGCAAACATCATAGTCATCTATGGCATTCATCCAATGATCCTTAAGGGCATCTTCATGCTGCAATGTTTTATGTGCTAAGTATTGTACTCTCTCCTAATGTTATCAAAATAGGGCCAAGGGGAATTATACTCACCAAGGTATACTGATCCTATTCACACTCAAAAGATGGAATATCTTGCCTTTGATCCACCCTAAAAGGTCCTATAACCATACGCCACATCCAACATATTTTGTGTTTCTTTCTAACTTTTTCATATGTAGACAAGAGTTGTCAAGAGATCTTTATGAGAATAAGCCTATCACTAGATACCTAGGGAGCTTATTAGGGTTGAGAGTTGTACCTGCTACCCTCAAATATGTAAATGTTCGATACTGAATATAATAAGCTCTAACTTCTGATACCTTTACAGTTGCCTCTACTAACATCCTCTTCGCATAATCTCCCTCTATAAATTAGATTATCACAAATATGAAAGCATCATTTACAATCCTATATTCCTTGATTTTCTCTGAAAGCTTCTTTTTTATAAGCTGAGGATATACAATGTAAGGCCATGTGTTTGCATCTTGCATGCTACCTTTCTTATAGAGCACTAGATAATTCATCACCCTTGTGACCAACAAGTACACCAAGTATGATGTCATGTAGAATTTCATGTTATTCTTCACCGCCATTAGTTTCTCACCCAAGTTCTCACTAAGAATGGAGGCCTAGTCAAGTGGCATCTTTATCATCTTGATGGTCTCAATAAAATGCACCGTCCAAATGTTGAAATGCCCTAATGCCAGCAAACCCATGACTCTGCTCAAGAGTATGATTGTGTATCCAATATCTTCCTTCATGCACCCTTGTGTCATATCGACTTTTCCTAAATTTTTGTCCTAGAGGAGTCTTCTTAATAGGGTATGAAGACTGTATGATTTCATAGGCTTTCTCCACATGTTACCTATACCATCTCTCAACTTGTTAATAAGTCAATCAGATAAATTGATCCACCCTTGGAAGATGGAATACCTTCTCTATATTGTTAGGTCAAAGATCCAAGATGATCTCTCTAGTTATGCTTTTCATGACCCTTTCCTCTGGAACATATTTCTCTACTAGCATCATGATCAATTCTAAAGACTATACTAACACTAGTAAATTTGAACTCAATTTTTGACGAATTTTGGTCAAAATTTTGATTCAGGTTGGTCAAAATTTTGACCAAGCATTTCATGGTAATTTTTCTTATCAAAATTTTGACCAACCTACACGTTGGTCAAAATTTTTACCAATACATTCATCAAAAAAATTTAATTTTTGCTAGCTCTGATTTGTCATTGTTGGTCAAAATTTTCACCAATATTTGGTCAAAACCTTTTTAGAATTGGTGGAAATTTTAACCAATTCTTGGTAGAAAACTATCAAGAATTGGTCAAAATTTCCACCCATGTTTGGTTGAATTTTTTTATAATTGGTGGAAATTTCGACCAAGTCTTGGTAGAAATCTATCAATAATTGGTCAAAATTTCCACCAATATTTGGTCAAAAAAATTTAATAATTGGTGGAAATTTTGACCAATTCTTGGTAGAAAACTATCAAGAATTGGTCAAAATTTCCACGAATGTTTGGTTGAAAAAAAATTTATGTTGTATCAAGCAATTGTTTCTTATCCATTTAATTTGCAGCCTTTTAAATCTCTACAAATATAAAGTTGGAGTAGAAGAATTTTTCTTCTCAAAGATGTCCTCTGATTGTAAAGCTTTACAATCAGATGACACCTTTGAGAAGAAAAATTCTCCTGCACTTTACAATCAGAGGACACCTTTGAAAAGAAAAACTCTCCTATTCCAACTTTATCTTTGCACAGATTTAAAAGGTTGCAAATTAAATGGCTTGGATAAGAAACAATTGCTTAATACAACATGGAACAAAGAAGAACATAAATATATAACATGGACATGTATTCTTTGAAATGAAAGCATCCAAGAATGTAAGAAAAAGCAGAACTATTGAAGTGTAACTTGCCTCATTATGCACTCTTGATATTGCCAAAGTTGACAAAAAAAATTTCAACTATGAATAATGATATATTATATAATCAAAGTAACAAAGGAATTTCATATTCATGAAAGTTGGTTTGCAAAGTATAGTATAGTACAATACACAAGTTGAAGAAGAAAAGAATCCTAAATTGAACCTCACTATATGAAAATTATGCATTTTATCTCACAAGAACTTCAACACTGGAACAAATACTTTTGAAGTTTACTAAAAATGAATAGGGCATAACATTTATATAGAAAAGAGATAACCAAATTTCATTAAAATATAGTATATGCCCTGTTGTGTGTGTTAATTATGGATGTTTGTTTTCTTTGCTCTATAAGATGACCTATAGCATTTAACTATGCATTCTACTTGGCATTTGCTAATAACAATAGTTATAAGAAATATCTCTTTTTCACTATTGTATGAAATTCTACATAAATATCCTTACTATTTTGTCATTATTCACTTTCCAAGTTGGATCAAATAGATTGTTAAAGATGTGACTCCATGTCTAAACTTTTCCTTGAAGACTAGACTCCCAAACATGGATCCAAAGACAATTTTGTCTACATGGTCAATCTATAATGTAGCATCCTCACATAATTTTATAAATTTAAGTCAATAAAATTTGAAGTTCATGAAGAAAACAAGAAAATAGTAAGATCTCTATCTCACTATACTAAAAACTCTACATAAATATCCTTTAGTATTCTATCCTTCTTCCCTTCCTAAGATGGATGAGATAGATTGATACAGATGTGACTCTGTGTCTAAAATTTTAGTCAATGGCTAGACTCCCAGGCATGGAAATAATAACAAAAAAAATTCTACAATGTCAATCTATAATGTAGTATCCTTACATAATTCTATAAATTTATTCCAATAAAATTTATAGTTCATGAAGAAAATAAGAAAATAGTAAAACAACCATGTCCATGCTTGGAATTCATGATAATCACAGTTTCAAAAGCAAAGAACAAATGAAGAACTCGCTTATAAAATACTAGCTAGATTAATTTGAATTATCAATTGAACTGAAAATTAATCTTAAGCTAAAAATTTTGCTATCTTCATTTATATTTTATGGTATCCTCCTTCCAAGAAATGGAGTGCTTAAATACCTCTAATTGGGTAGGTTCAACTTGTAGAGATGAATGTAGAGAAGATGACTCAAATCTATCTAACTAAAAAATATGATTTCTATATAAAAGTACATCAGAATCGAATCTAGTATATGATAACCAACATACAATCAAAATCATTCTTTGGATAATTACATTTGACATTAAGAAAATTGACAAAAAAGACCTTGATATCAAGCATAGAACTAAAAATAGCCATTTATTTTGAGTATTAATTTGCACATAATCAAATAAATAACCATAATCCATAGTTTAATGAAATACATAAACAAGTGTGATTAAGGGAATGCATATAACACAGTTAAGAAATTGAACACTGCACACTAACCAGGGTGCAGTGTTTAATTTCAAGATTTGACTAATCAAAAGAGCAAAAATGGCATACCTCCTTCAAGTTAACCCATTCAAAAGTCTCCCTGCTCATATTATTATCATAAATGAGTGCATGTAGTCCCTAACTGTACACAAACCATTTTTTAATGAACAAGGGAAAAATCATATATATCAATATATATAGTTGTTTAGTTGTTAATAGTGTCCACATCTCTTGTTTGGAGACTTCAAGAAATGGGATGATGCTCACATTTCTCCATATGGTAAATGTAATATCACTCTTTCTTTAAGGTACCATAAATTCTGATAACAAAATCAACTTATAACTAGCAAAAAAATGGGACCTAAAAGAAAACAAGTATGATTCTACATGTGTGGGCATGTGGGCATATTATTACAATACAAAAAGCACATGTAAAGCTAGACAGATAGATAGAGAATAAACTAAGCATTACAAATAACCACAAGAAGTAATAAAGTTTACTCTGTAAGAATCCATTTCTACAAGAAAGATCTTTATTTGGTGAAGGGTCAAAAAGTCTAGGAAAGGCCAGTAGACCAACAACGAGACAAGGGGAGTTTGAGAGAAATCATGAGGAAGAGTTGCAAATTTCTACCTATATGACTAGTTGGGCATATCAAGTCACTTTTGAAGTAAATAACCACTACAACTAATAAATTTTACTCTTCAAGAACCCATTTGTAAAAAAATATCTCTATTTGGTGAAGGGTCAATAGGTCTAGGAAAGAGTAGCATATAGGCAATAGGACAAGGGGGCGATGAGAGAAATAATGAGGAAGAATTGCAAATTTCTACCTGTACAACTAGTTGGGCATATCAGTCACTTTAGAAGTAACTTGTTAAAAAATATTACAATAATCATATCCAAGTATCTACTTTACTGGTACTATAATCTTATGACAATTCCTATTCATTTTAAACTAAATTTCAAGGAAAGATTTAGTTGTATAGTTGGGGTTATGCCTATTTCTATAAGTCTTTTTAATTTCAAATCCTTAGCAATCATGAATAATATTAAAACTTGTCATCTATACTAAAAAGGTAAACATAAGCTGTGGCTCTAGGTTTTTCAGACAACACATAATGAAAGACCGTATGCTAAAAGTTACCAAATTTGTGGCATTGTAATCTTTAAAACCCCAACCTTGCAAGAAAAAACACCAAGTAGACAACAAAACATTGTGGCAATGACCTTACAATATATGAAGTGAGACCTCTTCAAGTATAAGGTTTTATCAGTGGCCTTATGTTATAACAAAAAAAAATGTTTACTGAGTAGCAACATTTCACATAAACATCATAATTTCCATAAATCAAAAATCAAATTATTAACATTGAACTTTAATATTTTCAATACATTAATTGGATCATAATTGGTAATAACAACCTCATAAAAGCTATTATCTTCTGGCCACCTTGTCCTTACTTTCTTGCCCACCAAGGGGTCAAGAGATTCAACTTCACTCAAACCTAGAGGCTTTGATGGTCCTTGATTCCCAAACTATCCTCTCCCTGCTATTGGAAGAGCAGGAGGTCACTGCTAAGCCTTGATTGGGGTAGACAACACAGGCATTTGCTAACTCTATAGTAAACTATAGTTCTCTTTTATTATAGAACTTACAAATACTTGAAATGATTTAGAAGACAAATATTTAAAGCAATAGAAAAAATAATAATTGATCAAATTTAGAAATTAATTACTCGCTGCTTTGGTTTTGTTGTTCTTAGTTTCAAGAGAAACTCCTCTTTTTGCTGATGATCATCTTCCACACATGTTTATCATCTCACACACAATATGGTACACATGCAACAAGCATTTAATTCCCATACTAGCAATTAGAAGAAAAACTAACTTGTCTAGTAACACATGAAAGTTGCATTAGCTTACTCATTTAGCATCTCGAATAGAAATGGAGTAGGCTACCAATTTCGGTAGCCCTCTTTGCATTGCTAAGCAAGGAACAATTGTTTACACTACATACAATACAAGAAGAATTTTAAAAAATCATTTGATAACTATTCACAAATGAAAAATACATAAGAAGTCCCAGCATTAAAAAGGATCTTCTCTCCATGGAAGTTTAATGTGCTTAGTGTAGATATCTATAAGGTTATGTGTGTGTCTATAAAGAGATATAACATCAACAACACACTCTTCTCTTGTGTTCTCAAGAATACCTTTGTGAAAATTTAAAAAAACTCATATAAAATATCATACACATTCAGGTGGAGAAAAAATATAAAATATACCCCAGTGCTAAGAGATTTTGTATAGATTAAAAGTGTGTCTATGATATCGGAACCATCTCATAGAGAATTTGAAATTTTCAAGGATATGGACGTATTTTGGGAAAATCAATACTTAGACACTTCAGGATTACACAATCCATAATGTTATAGAGAAATCACAATAACTAATGATAAGAGAATCAAAATACAAAACAACATTCTCTAGTCCATTAGCAAGACCCGACTTTGAGATAACCATGGTTTATTGTCTCTATATTAAAATTTCATTCACACACATTTGAATTTTTTATTAGCAATTTTCCTAGGATAGATTTTTTGGTCCTTTAAAGAATTGATTAAGAGGTAATAAAAAGGTATTTCAACCACTATAGATTGCTCCCTAGCTGTAGTTTTATTTGCAAAATATTTACTTTCAAATGCACATTGATAAAAGTGCAGCAACAAAGAAAAGTCATGGTGATTGAAAGAGAATCCAAAGATATCATCTTTGACCAACTTGAGATCCAATTACAGTGCCATAGCCTAAACCTACTATGGTTCAGGTATCGGCTGCTCTAACTAAATAAGTTGTGAAAGCTATTAGAAAAAAGTTGGGAAAGGTAATGTGAAGCTAAATATTTAATATAGAATTAGGAAAAAAAAATCTAATTAACCATTAAAATTACTTGACTATCTATGAGCATACAATAACTATAATTCTAATTTATCTGATATCTCTAATCTTTTAAACGAAAAAAATGCCCATCACAAAGAACATGTTATCTGACTAATGTCTGGATTTTTTCAACTTTGTTCAAAAAAATTCCCTAGTCCAACCAAGGTTTCCATGAGATCTAAGATGTGATTTGGAACACTTTCAGCGTGTCTAAATTGATGCTAAGGATGGGTTCATACATGATTGCATAGTTTCTTCACAAATAGGGCTACTAGTAGAGCCCTAATTAGGCCTCCTTCCAA
Organism: Cupressus sempervirens; assembly: GCA_028749045.1. Classification (NCBI taxonomy): domain Eukaryota; kingdom Viridiplantae; phylum Streptophyta; class Pinopsida; order Cupressales; family Cupressaceae; genus Cupressus; species Cupressus sempervirens. The sequence continues at coordinate 696,194,024 of CM053785.1, read as the reverse complement.
ATTTGTAGGGCTTACAACTCCTTCCCCTCAAAGATTCAACTAACCTACTCTAAATAACATTTACTACATTACACCCATTCTCAAGGATTTTTGAGGTCTCAAATCTTCAAATGACCATACAACAGAGTTGTTAAAAATGAGGATTTTTAAGGGTTTGGGTAGCCTCCCTATTGTCCCCACTTTTTCACCACCTTCAACATCTTGTTAAAACTCCTCCTTCACAACATAGGATCTATTTGCATCCCCTTGGATCCCTCAAAAGGTAAAGTCATGAAATTACTTCTGTTTCTCTTGAGAGCATTTTTACATTGAGACTTTCTTGTAATTTAGGCCAATTGAATGAGGCTTTTGAGATCTGGCATAAGATGGAGAGGGAGGGGATAAGTATTGATCTTCATACTTACATAGTTTTCATACATGGGCTACTCAAACACAATAATCTTATAGATGCATGCACATATTATAAGGAAATGGTTGGGAAATGCCTGCTTCTAGTGCCCCAATATGGCACTCTTAAAGTGCTCCTAAATGAGCTTCTTAGAACAGGTAAACTTGATATGGCTGCTAATATTTGGGAATGTATGAAGAAGGGTGGTTCCCATATTAATATCTCTTCCTATAAAATTAGGATATAAGAATTATGTCAAATAGGTGAGGTGAAGGAAGTTGTTGCATATTGTGTAGATATGATAGATGATGGATTGTTGCCACAGTCTAGTACCTACCAAATGATTAAGACAGGACTCAAGAAATTACACAATAGGGTTATTGGAGATCAGATCAGGGATAGACATAGAAAAATGATAGATGAGAGGAATCTAAACTTTAAAAGCTACAAAAAAGAGGGGATTAGAAAGCTAGGAGCAAGAAAATCAAGTAAGGGTGGAAGGAAAAAGAATCTCAAATGAAATATAGAAGAAAAATTTCACATGTAAGTCAAATGCTTCATATGGACTCTAATAGGTATTAAACAAAGTAAACAAGCTTAAGAAAGAGACTAGATTGATTATTATTTTCTTTTTCTCAAAGTTTAGAATTGTGCGCCTGAATTCAGTTCACTTTTATAACATTTTTTACTTTTATAATAGTTTCTAAGAAATGATGGTACAAAAGCCCCAAAAGAAAGCTTACAGAAGTTAAATGCTGAAGTTGTAAGATCTTCCTTAAATTCTAGAAAAAGCATATGTGGGGGTGAAAGAAAGTTGTAGATTGCAATACCTTACCTTCAAAGTTCTAGTAGTCATAATGATTTCCAAGACTATTCTTCAATTATGTCTTATGATTTTTGGATAATTGTTCCTTATTTTTAAGCTCATAGATTGCCTGAGACATGGTGCTTTCAATTATCATTTTATATTATTCCCAATCTTTTCTTGTTGTTGATCTACTCTAGAAACTTGCCAAAAAAAAAATTCAGGTACTTATTTATGCATTTTGTGGTTGCTGGTAATACTAAGTTTGAATAAAATAGCCCTTCCAATACTTTTTATTGGAAAGGGGAAGGCTTAATCATGGCAATAATAAATTGGCAAACCAAAAATTAAACATATTTTTTCAAGAAATTGTGATTCGAAGGGGAAAAACTAAGATGGATTTAGGGTTTGTAGAATAAAAAGAATTCTTTCTACCATGTAGTTAAAAGTTGCAAAAGAAAACCAAGAAAAGGTAGAATAAATTAGTAATTACTAGGTATATGTGATATTTGTAGATAAATTGATGAAAATTGGGAAACCCCAACCCAAAATTGTGGTGGTTAATCATAGGATGAAATTGCTAGTTACCAAGACAAAAACTTGCCTATAATTGTGAGCGGTAAAAAATTGCCATTTTCTCTTGATTTTTGCTGCTATGATTGATTTGGAGGAGCAAAAGGCCTTTTAGATTAATTAACCAGGGTTTGTATTGGTGTCCCCTCCTTGAAATTGTGAGGGTTTTATTCAAGGAACCCACATTCAATACAATTTATTTGTAGAGACCCCACTTTAACTGATGATCTAAAAGTAGGGAAATAATGCTAAAAATATAATACAATACACTTTTGAGACTTTCTTGCAATTTAGGCCAATTGGATGAGGCTTTTGAGATCTAGCATAAGATGGAGAGGGAGGGGATAAGTGTCCATCTTCATACTCACATAGTTTTCATACTTAGACACTTCAAGATTCCACAATCCATAATGTTATAGAGAAATCACAATAACTAATGATAAGAGAATCAAAATACAAAACCACATTTTCTAGTCCATTAGTAGGACCTGACTTTGAGATAACCATGGTCTATTATCTCTGTATTCATATTTCATTCAAACTCATTAATTGTTTCATAATTTAATCTAAATTAAAAGCATTTGTTGTATAGTAGCCTTCTACTATAGAATGTTAAGAGGCAATTAAATTTTGATTTCCTAGCCCAATCCAGACCCTAATTGGAATTTTAGGGTAATTCAAGTCCAGTCCCAATAGGGAACATTACAATTTCCTTAAAGCTCTAGAGACATTTTACAACTGTAATTTTGTCATGTTGGAAAAGGTGACTAAGGTTCAAGAAGCATCACACTTGATGATAATGCATAGGAAGTAGAGTGTATGAAGAGAGTCAACAGACAAATATTGGAGAAAAGAAGAGAGTTTGGCAATATCTAATGACTTTTGAAAAGGTGTCAAATTCAATGTACCATTTGTTGCCCCACAATCAAAATGATTTGTTATGTAAAAAAAAACTCTCTAACCTTAGGGAATTGATGAGACCTTTAACAAATTTCTTTTAGAGATTATAGTAATAGTTGAAGCTAAGAAATGCACCTTAGAACTGTAAATACCTTTTTCTTCTCATTTCTCAATGTAGGTATGTGCAAAGGAACCCACTCGTACATATGATACCATATGCAATAAACCGTTGTACATGTAATAGAATGCTCAAGAACCCAAATGGTATGTCCCTAAACCTAAGGAAGTTGTCCTTTTTGATGATTTAGAGATAAAGCAGTTCAGAGTGAGCCTTGAAAAATGCACACACTGCTAATTAAGCATACAAATTTAGGAAAGAGTGGATCAAGATTGTGATTTCTCACTAATGCCAACTACGAGGTAGCCTATTCCAGGACTATGGATACCTCCACCCACCTCATGTAAACTAGTTCCTCACCACTAAAGAGAAAATTGTCCATTTACAGATTAATCAACTCTATCAAGAGAAAAAGGATTACCTATGATTATATAGAGAAACTATTAGTTGTACACACTACCTTGTGTCCCCAAAATTGTAAGATGACATACTGCAGAGAAAGCTCCATGATGCAAATGTATAGGCTCTAAAGGAGTCTTGGAAAATAGATTAAGAGAATAGACAAATGAAATTGGTTGGTGTTTCATTGCATATCACATAGTTTAGTGTTTGAGATAAGTGTTGATAGTGAAATCCTAAAGGGATCACCAGCCAACAACCAATGCTTAAGATGAGGATTTTGATTACTAGTTTTGATTTGTCAAAATTGATTGGTTTTGTTCTTATAGTAATATATCATGTCCTGACACACTAAGTGCTCTAATTTCTCACTACGATGTACCAATCACTTTGAATTATGAAATTTTTTATCTGAGATTCTTATTTGAGATTTCATTTGAATGTTTAGTGCTCATTTCCATTAACTATCAATAATCAAATGATTCAATGTTTATGCTCTTTGGCCCTTAACTCTATAGAGTATAACAATTTTAAATTTTATTTTGTATTATAAAACAACTACAAATGTTTTTTTTTTTTTTTAAGATACTTTTTCATCACTATTTCCTTAATCTGAGTGAAAAATAATGGAGGAGAACTATTCATTTTTTATCTTATGATTGGGAGACTAGTTCTAGGATTTTCTTTTTATGGATGAGGGACTCATCAACCTTCATTTAATGCATCATATACAATATATATGTACTTGAATTTTAAAAATACAAATATTTTTTAAATATCTAACCATAGCTCAAAAAAATAAAAAGAAGTTGAAGTGTTCAAGTGTAAGGAAATCAATTGAATTTGGAATCCATCTAATAAACTAATAGTAATAATTATAGACATATGAAAGAAAAGAAATGTTACATTATGCATGATACATAGCTAGTGGGAACATTGAGTCACTAGATTAGAAAGTACAAGCATCATCCAATGGATATGTTTGTTAGCTACTCATTGCTAGAACTTTGGGAATCAAAGTCACACACTTTCTAGAATGGGGCCCCAGTTGGCTACACATCTTGGTTCTTATCAAGTTGTATTTGCTTCTTTGGCTCTACATTATGTTATGTTGGTAGGCTATACCTATATTGGGATGTCTTGTGAGGCATGATATTCAAGGCATTGTGTATGAACACATGCTTCTTTTATTTTCAAGAGATTGGTTATGTTCCTCTTAGCAAAGTGGCTAAAGTTATATGTTAGTCTACTCTTTTTTGCAAGAAATGATCTAAATACTTGGTAGAGAAGGTGAATTCCATGTGGATGCAACAATCTTCAAGGTTTATATAGTCACCACCACATATCTGGACTATTTTGTGCCTTGCTAGCCCTCTTTGTATATGCTAATTTATTTGGAGGTCTTTACAAGACTCTTCTTTGTTTCATTGTTATCAATGGGAACACCTCTATTGGGCTTTTTTGCACATCATTTTGGATTCACTACATATGTTTTCATTGGTCAATGTGTGTTCAACTTCTCTCACTTCTACTAAATATTGTTGTATTAGGCTTCTAAGATGGGGTCACTCTCATGAAATGCAGCTTTATTCCAGGTAAACATGTTAATAAGGCACTTGTACATGCAACTTTAAGAATCCCCAAATCTGATGCTAATGGAAAATTGCACACAAATCCTAATTAACTCAATCTTGATCCAAACACATTGTTGAAAAAACCTCCTTATCCCATTTCCTTCCCTTGCCTTCAACTTTTCACTCCTAGTCCAGTCTTTTGTCTTGATTATAACTTTCTAGGACTTCTATAACTTAATCATTTTCTTCAAAAAATGAAGTACAAAACATACCAGATCTCAACTGGATTGACAAATTCTTTCATTGAAAAGGATTGAAGAAATTTCAAGGAGTTGTGATGGTTACATGCAAGCATGCACACCTCCTTTGTCTTTGCCACTACCTCCTTAAACCATTGAATTTCACCAATGTCCTTGATCTCATGACATACAACTGATAAAGGGTACACTAGATGTGCATGTAGTTGAACACAACCAATTTACTTGGTTTCTCAATGAATATAAGTTGCATTTGTAACTACTTGAACTTCATTAGAAGAACATTCTCCTCAATGTGCTCTCTAAAAAAATTTTATTAGAAACTTGCATCCTTACATTTTCTTGAGATGGTGTCACCCTAAGGAAATAAGATCCATTCTACATGAAATTATAAATTATTTTTTATTGTCTTAATAGAAAATATTGCTTGGAAATAGATTACAAAGGAAGTGACCCAGCATTAAAAAACTTGAATGAGAGCATAAGTGAGAAAGGAGAAAACTAAACAAGGAGAGGAACAAAAAATGACATGATCGGCACAACTAAAAATAGTGATTATTCCCACAAGGACTTAAAGTAAGAACAACATTCACCACAAAATCTAGAAATTGGGCAAGAGCAAAGAAAATTATAAGGCCTAGTTACTTTTAGAAGGAAGGATCATGCAAGTAATATAAAGAACTAAATCACTCCAAACACCACCAAATCAAAGTAGACAATAGTATAAAACATCCCAAGAATTCAATGCATTCTCGTAATACAAACACCTACCAAACCATACTCTAATAAATTAGAGCAAGCAAGAGGATAAATTAGAGTGGAGATCACCATATTCTCACCAAGAAACACATAACATTTTGGAAATACAAACACCCACATAACCATGAAAGTCAATTTTTTCACAAACTATAATCATTAATGTAAATCTTTTGCCTCAGTTACATTATGTGAGCTTGTAGGTTGAGCATGCTTCTTTTGATTTTAGGGTAGTCTTGGAGAGAAGACTACAAAAGGAATATATAGGAGGAGAAGTTCTCATAGATTATTGTAGTTTTGGATTGCAAGACATAGTAAGCATGGGAGAAGATTAGTTGGCCATAGAAGTTGCTAGGTGCCGACATCTCCCTTTCTTATTACCCTTGTGCCATGCACTCAACTGCATCAGAAATAAAATTATATCAGGCACAAAATGCTTGGTCGAGAATCTCATAGTAAATAGCCTGATTAGCTAATGACCACACATGTGTTTAAAAGAGTAGTTGATGGACATAGGTAAATGTCAAGTTGGTCTGACTCTTAGGATATAACATACTGGTGCATCTATAGAGATTCAAATTTGTTGTCAATCTCCTTCTTCCTCTTCAAGTTTTGAGACAAGATGTGGAATAAAATAGCTCTACCTCTTCTTTTGGCTTTCATAGTAAATGGTGAAATTTTGCTAAAACAAAAATTTCATTAATTTGTGTCAATTTCTCAAATTGAACCAGTGTTTCAAGCTATTGTTGTGTTGACAATTTGTTGGACCTAGACAAGAAGACTCATAACATATTGAGCCTTATCAAAGCAAATGTTGATTCTTTCACTCACGAGCTGAAAATTACTGACATAATTTAATAAGTATTTAACATGATTAAAGAGTAGTATAGAGCATACAGATCATAGGTAGAGCACCTACACCTTGATTTTACTATGTTCTTGTGTTGACAATTTGTTGGACCTAGACAAGAAGACTCAAAACATATTGAGCCTTATCGAAGATTTTGATTCTTTCACTCATGAGCTAAATAATATAGACATTATATCATAAGTCATTTTCATGATTAAAGAGTACTATAGAGCATATAAATCATAGGTAGAGCAGTTGGACCTTGATTTTACTATGTTCATCTAAAAAGATTAGAAGTTAGATACTTTCATTGAACTAGTTAAATGGTATTGTTTTGATCATCTTTCTCTACATTAGTTGGACATTCTTTGCATTAGTTGGATGATAGTTATATCCAAAGATAATTAAAATTTACTCATTGACACCATATTTATATGGGTGTCTCATTTTTTTCTATCAATATATGGTTTTAGTTTCTTGGCTCTACCAAGAAAACACTAAACATAGAAGACACGAAAAGGTGGAGTAGGTTCATGGCCTATTAGTCATTGTATGCCTATGATAATCTAGATTGGAGGCAATCACAAGATGAAACAATGGATCATAAACACAATTTGAATTTTTATAGATTATTTTACTAAACTTTACAGATATTGTTGGTTTGAGAAGTTGTATTTTTTTTTCCAACTTTGTTGCTAAAAGCTAAGACATTTTTCCCTGAGAAGTCGCATTTTTCTTTCCAACTATGGTGTTAAAAGCTGAGACATTTTTCCCTCAAAAGCCTTGCTCCATTGCTTAAATTTGAATTAGTTGATCATAAACACAATTTGAATTTTTAGTTTCAATGAATTGTATAGATATCGTTGATTTGTGAAGCTATATTTTTCTATCCAACTGTACTATTAAACATTGAGACATTTTTTCCTCAAAAGCCTTACTTTATTGCTTAAATTTGAACAACAAGATGTTTATTCTTCTTTGCCATAGCATAAAATAGAAGAATAATTGGAAATCAAGAAAGTGTTGGTAAGCAATGTCTATGGAAAACAAATAGCAATTGTAGCATCTGCTCATGGAGCTTTATCCTAATCAAGTGAACACTTATATTAGGACCTACAATATCCTTTTCTTAATGGCATTTAGAACACATCTCACCTCATGTATGGCCTAATGGAACTGAGCACTTTTTGAATCAAGTCAGAGTAAACTCATAAACTCAATTTCTATGTGTTGTTGTAGTTTGGTGGATGCCTGTAAAGGATTTTCTCATGAATTTTTTAATAAAATACCCCTAAGAAATTTAATCTTGGGAAATTCCATGATTGAGGAATGTGAGCACAGTGAATTTGTTGATAACACTTAAGAAGCCTTAGAGAAACTAAACTTTTATCGAATCACAAGTTCAACCAAAAAATGAGGTGTGGAATTTTATTTTTTTTATCTCTTCATTTTTGTATTTGATGATCTGTTGTAGAAATATTGGTCACTCACACAATCTAACAAAACTAAATCAAATAAATGATGAATTTCAAATTCAGACAACATTTATAATGGAAAATTGTTAAATATTTTCCCAAAGTCTCCTAATCATACATGAGTATAAATAAATTCTTAATAATCTAAATTCATAGAAAGCACCCAAAAATCTAAAATTGAATAAGTGTTATTATGAATGTTATTATGATTGAGTTGGGCTATTAGGATAAGAAAAGATTTTGACAGTACAGAAAACCTTCTTGTTCTGTTTCATAATCAAAACTCCCTGGTTCTATTTTGTGCATAAAAGATTTCAAATATGGCCACCAAATTTAACCTTTCAATTTATGAATCAGGTAAAAAAGCAGCTAAAACAAATCTACTAAGCAATCTCTAGATTTTACCTTGCAAAAATTGAATACTAATCGATACAGAATGCATGTGCCCCTATTATCTGGAGTGAGTACTTTGTTACTCTGCTCCTCATCTCAAAACCCTTTTGGAGTAAAATAAAAAATATTTTGAACATCTCCATGATCTTATTGCAAGTTTTAAAAAGGCCAAAACACATGATGATATGCAAGGTCTTTTTCTCATTCCATCATTCTCTAGTACAAAAAACATTCAAAATAATTTTCAAAAGCGTGAATCTACAAACTATAATAGGAACATCAATCCAAAAAATACAAATGCTATGAACCAACAATGGTCTTTTGAAAAGGGTGCATTTTTACCTTGAATAATGTATAATGGCATAGATGATCATCTACTGGTACATTCATTTTTACAGTCAGTGGAGACAATGGTGGTGCAATGTTCATCCATTTATCTAAGTCACAACAGTCAGCCACAAAAGCTACTCAATGCCCCCATAACCTCTTCCTCGCTATGTTCATGTCATGCTCTCTGCCTCAATATAAAGAAAATTCTATTAGTCAAAAAAATGGGATTCCAAATTGGGCGGGAGAATTCCCACTCAAGAATCTAATTAGCTAATAATAATTTCATTCACTTTTCTTTGTTATGGCATTTTCAACCAACTTAATAATTCTTTGTTATGTGATTGAGTTAGTTGAAATTTCAACCAACTCATGAAAACTTAGGACATTTTTTACCAACACGAGGATAAAAAGTGAAAAAAAAAAAGAGAGAAATAATAGCTTTGGTCAAAAAATTTGGTAGAAAAACAAGTGAAAATGTACTAGTGTGAAACTGGATGTGACACTACATTAACCAATCCCAATCAGATCAAGGTAGATATCATGGCAGACCTTTCTATTGGTTTTTTGCATAGTGTTAGGAATGTACCCAACTCTATGTATCTTAACTCAGTATCCTGGATCTCTGAGTAATCATCCTAAAATCATGATTTCATCGGCACATCCTAAAACTTGAATACCGCCAGCTTTGGAACCATCTTCTCTGCAAGGGAGGATGATGAGGAAGCAATTAAATCTACATAGAAAGCATTTTTATTAGTTTAGAATTGAAGAAAAATTAATTAGAGACAACCTAGTACTAACACAAATAAGACCCAAAAAACCTAGTTGTTTGAAATAACTTTAAAAAACTAGTTTACAACCTTGAAATACAAAAAAATTGTGCACCTGACGCACCGATAGGTGTGCGTGGTGTGCCCTTTTATGAGAAAATTTCACTCTATGGGTGGACATCAACATACCTCATGGGGTGCACTGATGTGCACCTCATATTTGGGGATTTTTTTATTTTTTTAAAGTATGTGTAGTAGCACACCTTTTTATAAGTTTTTAGGCGCTTATTTTAAAGTTTTTTAGGTTTTTTAAGGGGTTTCTTAGTTTTTTGAAGAAAATAAGGTGTGGGGAGTGCAGGAGCGCACCTCAACTAATGCACAGCTACAGTTTTATAGCTTAGAGGTAGGAGAATGAAGGTGGCAAGGAGAAGAGGGCCCTAGGTTTTATAGATGCAGGGACCCCAAGCCCTTTTGTGTTGTGTAGGTTTGTAGCTATGTATCTGTGTAGCACACCCAAAAATGCCTCTTTGTTTTAGTAGTAAGGCATTCTAGTGCACCTGTTGAGGTGCACTAGTGTGCCTTTTGATTTTGAAAAAGACTTCATTTCCTATAACTCTATTTCTAGAATCTAAATCTTTGAACCAGAACCTAGACGTGAAACAAAACATTAGATAAAACCCCAAAAAGACTCAAAACATAGACTAGGGTTCTACAAAGCCAAAAAAGAAAGTAGGGGATCCCCATTTCTAGTTGAAATGGGGAATGTGTTGTGAAACCACAATAATGACAAATGGGTTTGTTGATCTTTCCCTTATAGTTCCTTTGTTTACCACTTTAAAATGATTCTCCCTTCTTAGTAGTAGAATAGCCCAAACAAGGAATGTCATTGTTTGACCTTGGTACTTCCATTAGTTTTTAAAAATAATTTATGGCTTCACTAGTATTGTTAATATTTTCTTTCTTAGTCTTCATTCATTTTGTAGTAGGGTATTCTATGTTTCCAATGTTGCAATCTCAATGTCTTTCTTATTTAATTATTGAATTGTAATCATCAGCTGATTCATCAAATCTAATGGAATGCTTGATAACTTTTGCACATCTGATGACTTCTCCTCTAGTCTATTAGCTAGTATTCTTTTATCTTCTTCAATCATATCTTTGTCTTCCTCTATTTCTTTTTCAGTTTAGTTGTCTCACACAACAATATTGATAGAGTTTCTAGTTCCCTCTTTAGATTTATGACTTCTTCATTTAGGGCATTTTTCTTTTCCATGAAATCTGCAATAGTTCCATCAAACTCTTTTGAGTTCCTATCCTCAAATAATCTAGTAGTTTCTACTTATTGATATTGAGTGTCATTTTTTCCAATGGCCAATTCCTTTCTTCTTTTTGATGAATGTTGCAATTCATCTCTTGCCTCCTTGAGTTGATGTAGGCCAAGTTGTATTTCAATCTTCTAGTTTTCAATAGTCTATCCCAATTTGTAGACTTCTTTCTTCAAGATCTTACTTCCAAAGTTCGTAAGATTTCATTTCTAGAGAACAAACCTCTGATACCAATTGTTGGAAATAATAATGGAATTGTAAGTTCTGAGAGGGTAGGGTGGTGACTCAACACTTAAAATTTTTTCCTCTAACAAATATCACGATCATCCATCTCATAACTTAACATCTAAACTTAAATAACTAAGCATGCATCACATTCATAGCATAAAGTAAATAACACATAACATAATAAATTGATTACCCTAAAACCCTCCAAGAAGAAGGTAAAACTAGGGTGGGGATGAAATCCAAAAAATCTTAAATATTGTGGTTTTGAACTGTGGCCTACTATGGCTAAAAAGTTTTGATCATAAACTATGATCTACCTTTTGAAATGTTTGTCTTGTTAAAGGCTTATGAAGACTGTTAGGTCTCACTTTGCTAAAAGATTTAAACTCACAATTAAGTAATCACTCAGTTAAGAGATTTACAATAGCCTATTAGGACTACTCTATTAAGAGATTTACTTTGTATCACCTGTTAGAATGATTCAACACCTGATCCTTTGATTAGCACCTTATTTCTTGATGTTAGATTGCCTCTTTACTAGTTATCTCTTGATCCTTCTAATCAAATCTATCTACTCTAGACCTTTCACTAGTTGTCTATGTTCTTCTAAGGTTGATTCTTCATTGCAAAACTATGACTTAACAATCTTCTCCATGTTTCCTTCACAACAAATACTCTCCTTAGTATCTGAATAAGAAGAACATAGGAGCTATCCTCAACCCAAATTCCCAAAAGGAATTATCCAAATTGATTAACCACAAGGAAGTGATCAATGAACAAATGGATCATATAGTGGAGAAGAGGGAGAAAGGACAAAATCCTATAATCTTTTGTTATGGAAAAGTAAGTAGTTGAATCTGAAATGAATAGAAGACAAATACTCACCTAAAAGTAGGGTAAATCTGGAAAATATTGATTTCTAATGTATGTGTAGAGTTTTAGAGAATTTTGTAACCTATTCTAGACTAGAAATATTGAGACAGAGAAAACTCAAAAAAAAATTGTCCTTTTGAATGTAGGTTAACCTTGACCCAGACAGAGGGGCATGATCTTAGCCTAGGCCACAACTTTCCTTGAAAAGTTGATCTTGAACTGCAGTACTCCAAGAAAAATTTTGTTCATAGATCCTACAAGTTCAACAAAAAGGGTATCCAAATCTACATTTTAATTCATTGTTCCACACTTGTATCTACTAGAAAAATGTTTTTTTTTTTTTTGGATGAAGGGTTTACCTTGGTCAATCCCCTATTTGGAATCAAACTTAATGATGGAATTGAAATAGAGAATTCTAGCAAGTAGTAGAAGTAAATCTAACAATGAAGTTATTATACTCAATAGATATGAAATTATATTTGGAATGTAAATGAGTATATTGATATGAAAGCTTGAACATAACATTAACAAATGTAAATCAAAATCTCCATGATTGTATGCTTGGAATCCACCCTAATAGAAGAATGAATAGATCTTGAAGATGAATAAAGGATCTTGAAGGAAGATCACACCACCATAATGGATACATCTAGGGTTTTAAATGATGAATCTTGAATGCTTTGAATGAAATCCCTTCAAAGGCTTGAATGCTTAATCAATCATTGATCTTCAATGGAAAACTTGGATACTTGAATGATAGAATGATTGCTCACTTGAAAATGGATGCTCTTCAAAAAAAATAGATATCACCTTTGCTCATAGATAGTCAATGGAAAATAGATAGTTTCTCCTAAAAGTCCCCAATTGATAGATGTCAGAATGAGGGAAGAAGGCTTCCTTATATAAAGATCTAGGGCACAAACTTCTAGAGAAGGACAACATAGGAGCATTCAATCCTAATTAACCTTAAACCCTAGAAATGGACCTAGATTAAATTTAATTTAAGAATATACCATTTTGAAGCCCATAACAACCAACTTAGAAGTGGGAAAATGAAACTTTCTAAAGTCCAATATCCTAAAAGTCCTAAAACATGAAAATTGGACCTAGGGTTAGGGATGAGGTTGACCCTTCCCTAGGTCAAGGTTGAGGTCATCCTTGACCTAGAAATTCAAAGTCCTTAGTTTCACAAAGAAAGTTGTCAGAAATAGGCTAGAAATAGAGAGAGAGAGAGAGAGAGAGAGAGAGAGAGAGAGAGAGAGAGAGAGAGAGAGAGACAGACAGACAGACAGACAGATAGAGGGAGACAGAGACAGAGATAGAGAGAAGCAGAGTAAGGGGGAAATAGCTAGATTAATTCAAAGACCTATTCAAGGTGCTTTACATGACCCTAGACCACTTACTCAGATGGCTAAACACTGTTAACATGGAAGTGCTTCCATTTTAAGACGATACATTTAGCCCTCACTTTAGCAAGAGTATGGATTCAATAAAAACTCTTAGTAAAGGAGAAGAAAGAAAAGAACCAAGTGGATTTTCCATGAGACAAAATAACACTTAACTAAGGACACAAGCCCCTAGGCTAAGGATTCTAACTCAACACACATGCACAAGTGTGCAAAAAAAAAAAATCAAAACAACACAAAAGAAAGGGTTAGTACTAAAAAAACCCAAATCAATTAGTACAAGAAACCTTGCTAAGAAATATTTCTCATAATACTATCATATTTTGAAAGCTATCATAAAAGTATAAATGATGACATAAGAATGACAAGAGAAACACTATAAATAACATAACTTCATGATCTAGTCCTACTAATATGAAAGCAAAAAGAAAGAAAATAAGAAGTGATTACCTCTCTCAGTAATATGCCCACCTTACCATGAATCACCAAAAGAGAGGGAGAGCCAAAGAGGTGGCCAAACCTAATAGTTCACCCATAAATTGTGCTTGTAATTATAATGCATCTTTTGATGGCTTCTAGAATATCCATAGATCAACTTTCTTGTATCACTATGAATATGAAATGAGTGTCTCCTCAAGATTTACAAACTTATGTGTGTTACCTTTGGAAGATTTAGCATAATGAAAATTGAAAAATGTGTATCTCTTTAGGATTTTAGCAACTTATGTGCATTACCTTCAAAGGATTTAGAAATGTGTGTGTCTTCAGGATTTAGCAACTTATGTGTGTTACCCTCTGATATTTAGCATATAAAAATTGAAAGATTTGTCTCTTCAAGATTTAGCAACTTATGTGTGTTACCTTCTAAGATTTAGCATATAAATTTAAAAAATATAGTAGAAGGGAGACCCTATATATGCCCCCCTCCTTATCATGGTTGTCTACTAGACATGATAAGAGGAAGAGGATACCTACTTCACAAGGTAAGGAGATATTTTGTTTAACAACAATGTATACCATATTCTTAACAAGGAGTATTAACCCCTACATCCAAGAGTATAGATAATCATGAAAAGGATATGTCACTTATGAAAAAAGGATCCTGAAAGAAAGATATCTCATCAACAAGATCCCCACCATAGAGGAGTACTCTTAGATAAAATATCTTTCAAAGATAAACCAAGTGGGAACAAAGATTCAATCATCAAGCCTCTTATAAAGAAAAGGAAAAGGAATTTTTGGAATGAGAAAAGCAACTCTAACACCAAAGAAAGAGTAAGAGTCTATAAGGAACATAATTTGCAAAATAAAGAAGAGGTGATGACCTAGGACAACAACCTCTCATATAAAATATTATCCATAGTCAAAACATTTTTCACTATGAAGAAATAATATTGCAGTATAAATAAATACCACTAAGCTAAGGAAAGCAGTTCCCTAGAAAAAAGGAAAGAAGAAAGAACCTTGCCCCCTAGGGAGGAAGATAAGTGATACCTTTGTAAAACCAATGTCTTAGAAAAGATATCTTAAACATAGCATGATAGAAAATAAGAAGAATGAATACCAATTAAGCCAAATAAAAGGCCTAATGGATCTTAGGAGACAGGATGAAAATAAACCTCTTGCCTCCTAGTCCAAAGACAAGAGGAAAAGAAATCTATATTATATCAGAAGGAGGGGAATCCGCTATATCAAAATTATGAAGGAATTGTAAAACTGCATGAGAGTGAGATATAATTCCTAAAGCAACTCATTTATGAATATATAATTTTAAATGTCTACAAACAACAAGTAAGTGTGTATTATGATAATGAAAAGGACATTTGTACTTGGATAAGGCATCTTTCTGTATAGGTTTAAAGATTTCTTTTTTGGAATTCATTAATTCAACATACACATTTTTTGCCACCCCTTGACAAATATTAGAGTTATCCAAGTTAGGAGTAGGGAGAAGTTTATGAAGAGTTGGATGATGGTTATCATCACCCACCTTAATTTGAGATTTTGAACAACCAACACCATGGAAATACAATTTAAATTGTATATCAATTGGATATTTAATACCATGTTCATTAACTTTAAGTCCTAAATCTTTATAACCTTGTTTAATTATCATATTATATCTTATAGTGTACATATCATGTAAATCTTCTACAGGAGGTGATTTTTTATCATGCTCATAAGTAAAGGTTTAGGTGGAATAATAGTTTGGAAGAAGTGTCTTTACCCTTTCCTTTAATATCATCATGAATCAAAGGAGAAGGTAAATCAAAGAAGTCTTACACATCTATATCTCTAACCATAGCTTGAATTAGATCAAACATATGGGAAGGAGGATTAATAGATGGAGAATTAGGCATACAATTAAGAATAATAGGATTAGGATTAAAAATATTAAGAGATTGTGTATCATCTAAAAAATCCTTCACATAATCCAAAAGAATAATAAGTCTACCACATGAATCTTTAAGGAATTTTTGAATGTAGGAAGACTAGTATCGGTTAAATTCACAAAAGCATAAGCGAGAATAAAATGAAAGATCATGAACATAGTAAAATGAATCATACTCTCATAAACATCATAATTATGGTAAAGAGATGCTAAAAGAAGGATAATAAAGAACATAATCATACACCAAAGCATCTTCATAATCTTCAGAGTAAATGAAATGTAAGAAATGTTTTTTGTTTTTTATTGAATATATAGATTTTTTTGGATTTTTGAAGTTAAAATGCAAGAGCATAAACTAAATCTAATCATAATGCAATAAAAGACCAAAAAAAATATGAAATTAAATATAACACTGCAAAACACAACAAGGTACCTAATTCCACATAAGATACAGGGTAAGTGTTTTGGGTTTACCAAAATGAATAGGGCAAAATAGGACATATCCTCAACCCAAATTGCCAAAAGGAATTATCCAAGTTGATTAACTGCAATGAAGTAATCATGCACAAATGAATCATGCAATGGAGAATAGGGAGAAAGGAGGAGATCCTATAATCTTTTGTTACAAAAAAGTAAGTATTTGAAATATGAAATGAATAGAAGATTAGTACTCACTTGAAAGTAGGGTAAATATAGAATATATTGATTTCTAATGTCTGTGTATAGTTTCAGAGAATCCTGCAACTTGTTTCAGATTGGAAATATCAAGCTAAAGAAAATCTAGAAAAAAAATTGTCCTTTTGAATGCAAGTCGACTTGACCGAGATAGAGGGGCACAATCTTACCCCAGGGCAAAATTATGCCCCATAAAGTCGACCTTGACCTACACTGCTCTAATTAAATTTATGTTCACGGATCCCAAAAGTTTGATGAAAAGCATTTCCAAATCTGCATTTCAATTCATTGTTCCGCACCTATATCTACAAGAAAAATGGTTTTGTTATTTGGTTGAGGGGTTTGCATTGGTCAAACCCTAGTTTGGAATCAACCTTAACAATGGAATTGAAATAATGAGTGCTAGCAAGTAGTAGAAGTAAATATAACAATTAAGCTATGATACTCAATAGATATGCAATTGTATTTGAAATTTAAACAAGTATATTGATATGAAAACTTGAACATACCATTAAAAAATGTAAATCAAAACCTTGATGATTGTATGCTTCGGATCCACTTTGATAGAAGAATGAATAGATCTTGAAGATGAAAAAAGATCTTGAAGGATGACCACACCACCATAATGGATAGATCTAGGGTTTTAAATGATGAATCTTGAATGCTTTGAACCAAATCCCTTCAAAGGCTTGAATGCTTCAATCCTTGATCATCAACGGAAAACATGCATGCTTGAATGATAGAATGCTTTCTCACTTGAAAATAGATTCTCTCAATAAATTGTAGATAATATCTTTCCTCATAGATAGTGGATCAAAAATATATAGTCACTCCTAAAAAGTCCTTAAATGATAGATGTCAAAATGACAGAAGAAGTCTTCTTTATATAGAGATCTAGGGCACAAACTTCTAGAGAAGGTTGACATAGGAGAATTAAATCCCAATTAACCTTAACCCCTAGAAATGGACCTAGAATTAATTTAATTTAAGAGTCTACTATTATGAAGCCTAAAATAGCCGACCTAGAAGTAGGAAAATGAAACTTTCCAAAACCTAGTATTCTAAAACTGCTAGAACTTGAAAATTGGACCTAGGGTCAAGGATGAGGTTGACCCTACCCTAGGTTAGGAACAAGGTCATCCTTGACCTAGGTCAAGGTCAAGGTCTACCTTGACCTAGAAAGTCAAAGTCCTTAACTTCATAGAGAAAGTTGTCAAAAATAGGTTGGAAATAGAGAGAGAGAGAGAGAGAGAGAGAGAGAGAGAGAGAGAGAGAGAGAGAGAGAGAGAGAGAGAGAGAGAGAGAAGCAAAGTAGGGAGAAAATAGCCAAATTCATGCAAATACCTATTCAAGGTGCTTGACATGACCCCAAACCACTTACTTAGAGGGATAAACACTCTTAAAATGGAAGTACTTCTATTTTAAGATGATACAATATCCTCCTTTGTAACATTAAGTTACCCTAAGGGTTTTCTTCTTCTATAAATATCATTGAGACAAAATTAGGTTAGAATCAATAGTTGTGGTTTATCCATATTTCTACCTAATGCTTCCCTTTATCTGATTAGTTGCATGCATTACATAGGGATATGTAATATAACTCCATATTTATCTCTTATAATCATAAATTCATGATTATGTCATCCAAAAATGGTTTACATAGAAGTTTGTGCCATTACAAACAAGTATGAAATTCACTATTTACTTAGCATTAGTAGGTACTAATGCCTTGCCTTCACTATTCTTTGGATACTAATACTTGGCTTCTGAATGGCTCAGAACTAACTATTTCTTGACACTTAAATCACTCAATACATACTATTTACTTGGCACCTTATGTTGGCTTAGCACTTGAGTGACTCAACACACTCTGACTGCTAGGCACCTACAAGTGCTTGGCACATACCATCATATTACTTGGCATGTATTGTCTAGGAACTTATGCTTAGCATGGTTTGATCACTCAGCTCGCACTGATTGCTCAGGTTGCTCTAATCACTTAGCATGCACTATGCACTTGGTGTTGGAAACAACAATGGGATACTAAACTCTAAGAGGGGGGGCTAAATCAGTACTTCAAAAAATTTACCTTAAAAAATTCACCACACATCCATCTCATAGTTTATCATGTAAACTTAAATAGCTAACTACACATGTTCATCCATAGCATGAAGCAAATAACACATGACACAATAAAAAATTTACCAAGAAACCCTCCAATAAGAAGGTAAAACTGGGGTGGGGATGACACCCACAAATCTTCACTACTACAATTGTAAAGTGTATCCAATTAAGGTTACAATTGTTTAATCATAAACTATGATCTACCCTATGGAAGGTCTTCCCTATTAAAGGCTTACAAAGACTATTAAATATTACCTATTAAAGGATTTCAACACCCTGCTAAAAGTGTTCCTTGTTAGAGGACTTAAACTCACAATAAAGTAAGCACTCAATTAAGATATTTACACAAGCCTATTAAGACTACTCTATTAGGATATTTTCTCTACATCACTCATTAGAATGATTCAGCACCATGATCCTTTGGCTAGCATTCTACTACTAGATATCAAATCTTCTCTTTCGAAGTATATCCTTGATCCTTCTAATCAAATATGTCTCTTCAATCCTTTAACTCCTCTACTCTATTCTCTTTAACTAATTCTATAATTTAGATCTCTACCATAAACTTCATAGTCACCATGAATGCTCTCTCTCTACACTTAGCATTCTTCCTTCTATTCTAATAGACACACACACATACACTCATTAGCATTTTTCCTCCTTAAGAAGACTTAGGTGAGCTAGGGTTAGGTGGGAATCAATGATTGTAAATCATCCATCTTATTGCTCAATACATCCCTTTCTCTGATTGGTTGCATGTATTGCATAGGGATTCTAAAGATACCTTCATATATATCTTTTAGAATCATGAAACAATCCTTAAGTTGGCCCAAAAATGATTTAAATAGGAGTTTGTGCCATTACAAATAACTATGCCAAATCCACATCCATGCAATATACAATGTTCAATCTAGTTGATTGAAAGAACTTGTGAGAAATTACTCTTATTGCAAAGTCAATTGCAAAGTCAATTAGGGGATCTCAAATTTTATCTATGGACATTCCTCTCTTATTCTATATTGCGCCTATATTTTTATCAATTACCTCCTTTGCATTATTTCACATAGTTTTAGGTTTGTCTATGGTTAGATACCCTGATACTCAATGGATGATTCTTTTGGTAATCTTAATGGGTCCATTTTCCAACCAAGTGAAATTGTTATGAATATGACTTAGAATAATGCGTATCCAATCATTCTTAAAAACTTGAGGAAAATCTAGGGCATGATTTAACCCTTTCCATTCAACAATCCTTTTCTCTTCCCTCAAAACTCAATTATCACATAGTTTGTTGTATGCATCTCTTATTTTCATATCTCCTACTTCTTCTATCTTTCTAGTGTGGCAATATCTGAGATCTTGCATCATTAAAACTGTTGGTGATATTGTCGATAGCATAGCAGATGGGTCTCCCTTATATGCTATCTCAGGAATATCTAGGAAGGGTGGTTGTCTAACTTCATTACTAATTGATTTCACATTAAAAACTTATTTTCCTTCCTTCCTAACATTTTTAGAAGAGATAAATATCATTTTTTATAACTAGGGTTCATGAAAATTCAAATAATAAAACTTGGCACTAGTGAAATACCTTTTGAATCCAATGAATGATAATGAGTAGCAGTTGAATCTAGATCACAAACTCTTGAATATTTCTCCTCAATTCTCGTTATGTTGTTTGTGTTCTCTTTAATCTCTAATGAATACAAATGAGTTGAAAATTGAATATATAACCCTCGATATTTGGCAATAAATGCTTAATTCTTATACAGTTGTAAGCTCAGCTATCATAGGATTTCCACTCACTTGGTTTATACATGATTTCCACTATACTAAACCACAATGAGCTCATCCATTACTAACATAATTCCAGCACTCAACAACAACTAAAATTCCATTCATGCTCAACAATAACTATGAAAACTAACAAAACTATAGATTTCTTCTAGGTTCTAACCAATACATTTCATCTTAATTCATGCATATATAATCTTTTCAAAACTTAGATTCTTAGAACTTATGTATTATATAACTTTAAAATATTAGTCCCACACATACTTTTTGATTTCTTAGTTGGGGGTAATGAGATCACTTGATTCATTAGATGAAGTGGCCTCATCAAAAGTTGATGTGCAATAAACTTCCTTCTTCTTTCATGTCTTGTTCATATGCATTTTGACCTTCTCAACATTGGCCTTTTCTTTTCCTTTATTGTATTCATTACTCGGTGCTAGTGATCTAGTTGGACATTTTTGCTAATATGACTAGTCTTCAAACAACTAAAACATGTAGTCTTACTCAACCATCTATTGTAGTATCCTTTGAAATGTGTTCTAATGCAATTTTCAAGAACATGCCTATATTCTTGACAATAGTGACAATTATACCTTGTGTTGTAATCCCAATTGTAGGACTTTCTAATTTGTTGTGCCTTTGTCTTCATGTTTGATGTTCAATTTCCATGGGATCTGCATTTATATGCTTTATGTCCATACTCTACATTCATATGATTTATGTCAATACTTATGACAATTGTGGAAATATCTTTCAAATCTTTGTGTCCTTATTGTGTTGGTCTTGTATTCATGTGCCTAATATCCTTTCTTCTTGTACTTATGACAATAACCCTTGAATTTCTACTTAGGGTTCTAATCACATTGTTACTCCTACAAACATTTGTTGTATGACCTAACTTTTGACAATTATGACAAGTGGGTTTGTAGTTCTTACCTTTGTTGTTTCTTTGTTCACCACTTATAGATGTTTCTCCTTCCTCGGTACTAGTATACTCTAAGCTAGCAATATCAGTGTTAGATCTAGTAGATCTCATCAATCTCTCAAAGTATTTGATGGCTTAATTGGGTTTGTTGAAACTTTCAACAAATTCCTTTTTTTTCCTCAATTCATTCCTTAGTTGTTCATTTTGTAACTTTAGGGTTGTAATCTCAATGTCCTTTCCATTAAATTCATAATTTGCAATCATTAATGTATTTAGTATATCCAATTGCAAGTGAATAATCTTCTAGTCTGTTAGTCAGTATTCTTTTATCATTTTCAATCATGAATTTGTCTTCCTCATCTTTCTTTTTCTTGTTGATCACCTCACACATCAATACTGATTGGACTTCTTATTCTATCTTTAGATTTATGATCTCTTCAGTTAGGGAACCATTTTTTTCCATCAGATCTGTAATTAATGCATCAAAATCACTTGAGTTTCCATTTGGAAACATTTCAATAATGTCTTCCTCTTGGTAATGACTATCATTTTTCTCAATAGCTATCTATTTCCATTTCCTCAATGAACATTGCAGTTCTTCTCTTGCTTCCATGAGTTGGTGTAGGGAGAGTTGGATTTCAATCTTTAGGTTATCAATAATCTATCCCAACTTGTAGACTTCCATCTTCAAGATCTTTCCTCAAAGTTGTAAAGATTTCCTTTCCAAAGAACAAATATCTTATACTAATTGTTGGAAATAACAATGGGAAAGTAAAATTTGAGCGGGGGTTTACTTCAAAAATTTAACCATTAAACATTCACCACACATCCATCTCATAATTTAGCATGTAAACTGAAATATCTAACTACACATTTTCATCCATAGAATGAAGAAAATAGCACATAAGATAATAAATTTGTTACCCAAAATCCCTACAATGAGAAGGTAAAATTGGGGTGGGGATGACACCCACAAATCTTCACTACTACAGTTGTAAAGTGTATCTAATTAAGGTTACAATTGTTTGATCATTAACTATGATCTACCCTATGAAAGGTCTACCTTGTTAAAGGCTTACAAAGACTATTAAATCTTACCCTATTAAAGGATTTCAACACCCTACTAAAAGTGTGTCTTGTTAGAGGACTTAAACTCATAATAAAGCAACCACTCAGTTAAAATATTTCCACAAGCTTGTTAAGACTACTTTGTTAGGAGATTTTCTCTGCATCACTTCTTAGAATGATTTAGCACCATAATCCTTTGGTTAGCACTTTGTTGCTAGTTATCAGATCTTCTCTTTCTAAGTATATCCTTGATCCTCCTAATCAAATATGTCTCATATATCCTTTAACTTCTTTGCTCCATTCTCTCTAATTGATTCTGCAATTCATATCTCTGCCATAAACTCCATAGTCACCATGAATGTTCTCTCTCCTTGCACTTAGCATTCATCCTTCTCTACTCATACACAAGCACAAAATCATTTGGGTTTGACCTCCTTAAGAAGACTTAGGTGAGCTAGCGTTAGGTAAGAATCAAAAATTGTGATTCATCCATTTTGTCACTTAATACATCCCTTACTTTGATTAGTTGCATGTAATACATAGAAATTCTCAGTATACCTTCATATATATCTTCTAGAATTGTAAAAAAATCCTTAAATTGGCCCAAAAATGGTTTACATAAGAGTTTGTGCCATTAGAAACAACTATGCCAAAAATTGTTTACTCGTCACTTGAAAGCTCTAATGCTCAGCATTCACTATATCCTTAATATTGTCACTTGGCTCCTAAATGACTCGGCATCCACTATTTTACTCAACTCCTAAATCACTCAGTATGTATGACTTTCTTGGCACTTGGGTGACTCGGCACATACCATCTACTCAGCACATACTAGTGCTTGGTACTAACTATGTATATTGCTTGGCATACACTACTTACTTGGCACGTACTGAGTTCTATTAAGTAATGAATTAAGTGTTTTGTTACTACCTTGTCAAAACTAAAATGAGATCAACATTTGGCTTTCATTGTTCCTTGCTAGATTCTGAATATGTTTTCTTATCACTATAATGTTAAAACCATAATGAGATTAACAAGAACATGTACCTTGTAACACATGTCCTTTGGTGAAATGGGCTATCTCATGTATCTAGGGACTACAAGATTGTCGATGCAAAAAATACACATATGCCAACCTGAAATATGATGTAAACAATGCTCTTAAATGATATGTGTGACAAAATATTCATATTCATGTTGATACTTGTGAAAATATATATTTTTTTTAATGTTTGAGACTGGCAAAAGTGACATCATTTTCCCATCTTCGAGTGCCTGTCATTTTCTGTCACATCCAAAATAAGATTCTACCACTCTGAATCCATAATGCACATACAATTGCATTCTATATGCACGGACAATAGGTGAAGCTTTAAAAAGGTACCATGTTTACATTTATTTAATAAGTCTATTAATTTTTTAAAATTATAAACCATCATGAATGTTAGAACTCTAGTTGATATGACCTAGAGAATGTCCTTAGCAAGCCAGCACATAGAAACTCTTGATTTGTTTGCATGCTAAGGACTTTAACCTTGCCTATAAGAGTCAAATCTACAATGTTCATGATGGTCTATAAATTAAAATACCTAATTAAATACCTCTAACAAAAATGCAAACTTGTTGCATTTTTCAGCTCCACCTAATGTCGTATGCATATTAATTGAGATTGCATATTCAACTATGGCCTCCTTCTGCATTGCCTAAAACTAAGAGATTCACATAGTTAGTTGTCATGCAATCATAGGTTAATGTTGAGCTTGACTTTGTTTTGAGAATAGTTTAGTGTTCTCTACTAATCAGGGGCAACCACATGAAGGTGGAAGCTCATTTTCCCCCTATTGGGCATTCATTTTGCATGAGGTCAATGGCAGGAACCCATAGTGTAATTCCTCTCTTGAAAAGAAAATATTTTTAAGGATCCACTCCAAGGTTCAGTGTTTGTCTTGTGATGTACCAAAATCCACTCAGTAGAAGATAAATGTGAGTGTTCACAAGGAGGCCTTTGCTAGTTCTAAAACCCTTTTATCTTGGAATTGAAGTAAAATCTGTTCGCTGTCTGAAAATATCACACCAAAAGAACAATATTTTTATAATTTTTGTTTTCCAATAAATGCAACTCTAACAATGCAGCTACTATGAGGTCCTATTCTAACAAGGGGTTAGCAGAGCAAATAACAAAACTGAAAGCAAATAACATGAAATCAAATGACTTGAAATTGAAATTCTTAAATGGACATAAGCTATAGAACACAACATGCTGTGAGTTAAACCTTCAAAGAAATCGGTAGGAAACCAATGAAAACAGGAGCAACACTTCTTAGAATCCACTAATGCAATTTTCAATGAGAATCTTTAACAAATCGAATGATGTTTCACTCTTCATCAAATCGCAAGGCCATGAAAAGTGCACTCATGCAAGACAAAAAGCTATGTAAACACAATCGGGTGATCTCTTCTCAAGCTTGTTACATAAATGGAATTCATATATCTATAGCAAACACCAGAACTAAAAGATTGCACAACAAAAAATAATGCAATAAACCTTTGGCTCAATCACAATCTCATGAATAAAATCCACAAAACAATGACACATTCAGGCAAGAATAACTACACTCCAAATGCTAGCACCAAAAGCATAACTTTATTGCATAATAATGGTAGCCCTTCTTACATTTTACAATGGGGTATTTATAAGAAATCATCTCCTCAATCTATGTTGAGAGTGAGAGATATCTTAATGCAAAAAAAATGCTTTTAAAACATTTAAAAAAAAAAATATATACGAGCTAATAATCAAACTAGTGCTTAGAGGGACTCCATCCATATTTTATTCATTAATTGGATGCATGAGCCATTTACATGTCAAAAACATTGAAAGCATGAGAGAGAAAGTAGGAGGAAGCCATCAGTCAAAGTAGAAGTGCATGGAGACGTCAAAAATAGAAGCTGCCCCTTCACTAGGCATGTGTCGAAGTTAAACTGCCATCAAAATGTGCTCCCAATGCATGGAAAGTGCTATTTTTGGAACTAGTAGTCAATTGTTAGCACACCTCTAAATTGTGGACTTGCATGAAAATGTGGAGTTGTGGACTTGCGTACCCGCAGAGTTGTGGACTTGCGTACCTATGGAGCTGTGGACCTGCAGAGGTCAATTTGCCAAAAAATCAAAGTTCTCAATTTTAAAAATAGTTTTTGGGTTTTTCTCAAATGAGGTTTTAAACAAAACTAGAGGTGAAAGGGCAACTTGGCAAGGGCACATGGTGCCTTAGGAGCATAGTGGCATGAACGGGGTGGAGGAGCATGCACGTACGAAGGTGGAGGTGCATACGATGATGGTGGCACACACGTGCGAAGGGGGTGCATGCGTGGTGACAGTGGCGCACATGCGCAGAAGGGGTACAGGCACGGTGATGGTGGTACACGCACGCGCAAAGGGCGATCATGGCACACATGCGATGCTGCCCTTGGCACACACACACGTTGTCCTTTGTGGTGGTCGTATGCACAACCCTTTGTGGTAGCACGCGCACGCGGCCCTTTGGGGGCACGCGCGCTCCACTTAGCGACACGCGCGACCCTTGGAAGGGCACACGCACTCCCCTTGGTGGCGTGCACGGCCCTTTGTGGCAGCATGTGCATGGCCCTTGGAGGGGCACGCGTGCTCCCCTTGGCGGCACGTGTGCGTGCTTGGGGCACGCGGCCCTTTGTGGCAATGCATTTGATTTGATTTGATTTTTTATTTTTTATTTTTTATTTTTAAGGTTTTTCAAATTAATTAATTTTTTGTGTTTTTCAAATTTTTTATTTTTTTGTGATTTTTGGAATCAACTTTTAAACAAAAATTCTTCTCTTGACTCTCAAATTGTAAGTCTGGGAGTCGAAAAAAGTAGGGGGTCCCCATTCCTAGTGAGGAATGGGGTGTGTGTTGTGGACACCACAACACCCCCCCGCCTTGTGAATATCTAAATTCCCTATTAAAATCTAAAATTCATTCATTCTATTAATAAAATGTAACATTCATTAATTATCACATGATGACATTCATTAACATGTAAGTTTCATTAAAACATCTACATTAACATTAAAAGATAAGATTCATTATAAAATTCACATGACCATTTAATAGAGCATAATTAAAACATCTAGACACAAACACTGGTCATTATCAAATAAGTTACATAAATGAGAATCATTTATGTTTTGTCTTTTTTCTTCTTTTTTCATTCCCTATATTGTTACAAAGGCATATCCATGTCATCATCAACATTTCTTCTCACCTCTGTAGGTGATCTCATTGTCCTTTGCAAAGATGGGTCCTCTGCAATAAAAAATAAAAGGGTTAAATTTTAAAAATTTGAGACATTAAAGAATGTTGTAGCACTTTTTACCTTGTCCAACCACATCATCTTTCCTAATGGCTTAAACCTCAACACACTCATCGGGAATAACTTCTACATCCCTTACAACTACAATACAAGATGTTTTCTTAGTCTCAACACATATTATACTTAAATTTGTATTACTACACCAAATTCAATTTAAATGTTTACTTGTATTAATAATTTAGAAATAAAAAATTCAACAGAAGATATATACCTTCAATACTATGATGCACATTCAAATCGATGCCTCCATGGTGCTCAGATGGTTTATCAGGATTGGCAAGCTAAATTCCAATGTAAATAATTAGCACATTTTGTTAGAATTCTTTAGAATAACTAAGAGGGGGTGAATCAATTATCCAAGGTCTAGATGTACAATTAAAAAATTTCACATATTAGTGAACCCATAAAACATTTATCATCATGCATGCATCCATAAGATTATGCAATGACTTAAAACTTGTAGGTTACTATCAAAGCAATTTGCAAAAATGTAAAAATGAAACATAAAAGATTCAATCAACACACTTGACACAATGATTTATGTGGAAACCCAATTTGGGAAAAACCACTAGTAACATACTACTCTTTTTCACTCTTCTGAAATGATGCCTTGTGAAATGCCAACTCTATTAAAGGTCACAATACACGGTGTTAAATGTGGCCCTATTAAAGGATTTCCATCATCCTAATAGGAGTGAGCCTTGTTAGAGTACTTTAGACCATTCACTTTGAATGTCACCTGGTTAAAGGATTTACAAATGACTGTTAGGTCAACCTTAATCGAAAGGATTTACCCTAGACTGATACAATTATTAGAGAGTAATAGTAAGGCTTGATCTAATAACAACTCACAACTCCATTTATATATTATAGATCTCTATTTCAATCCTCCATTCTACTTGGCTTTCACACATTTTAGCTATGATAGCTTGTTCACCCTTCAAGCATCCATACACTTAAGCCTTCTTGCTTAGCATGCCAATGCAAAATCTCAATTAGGTCACTGAATGAAGCAATACCCTTGACTCCTTGTCTTCCTTAGGTTCTTGCACATGTTAGCCTTTACTTCTAACTAGCCATCCCTATTGATAGAGAATTAAGATTAAAAAAAATTTCATTCTCCATTGTCCAATTTAAGGTTAGGACATATTAGGTAGGATTCAATGAAGCTACCCCTCATTCCATTTCATTTCTAAAAACTGCTCCTTCAATCCTCTTTGAATTTGCCTCAAAATGGTTTACCATGAATTTTGTGCCACCAGCTCATCAACCTTATCTTAAACCTGGTTCACACAATCTAAGAAAATAACTTTTCAGCTCAAATCCATCAAATTCACAATCTTTTTAATAATGTTGACACTTGGCATTAACTTGCTTCTGATGCTCGGCACAAACTACGTTGCTTGACATCCTCTGAAAAATCACTCGACACAAAATAATGTTTACTAGTGCTTGACATCCTCTTTTTGCTTAGTATACACTAAAATAGACTTTTACTTAGCTCCAACTAATTTTCTTCTCAGTTTGCATTAACTTTTCTTGACACCTATTATTCATTCAATTAAGCTTGGCAAACAAATTTTGTTTAACTTGTTCTTTTGAACTTACTTAGTGTAACCAACCTTTGCAACCTTAAGTAGATTATCAATGCACTTATGATATCATTGTCTTAGTTGATTCTTATACTCTTTTTTATATCATAACTTAACCTTTCCTCTAGGTGCTATTGTTACATCATTTGATCAAGTCCTCTTCATCAATCAAATAAGTGATAGTACTTAAATCATATAAGTAGTTGTCTTACTAGCAAAATAGCAAGTTTGACATCAGTGACAAAACTATGATTTATCACACTTGTTATCAACAATATATACATATAAATAAAAGATAGATACTAAAAAATGTTAATCATCCATTTTAATACATATAAATATATTCACTTTAAAGTTTTTAACAAATATATAGTCATTTTTTCCTTACTTAAAACAAATATGATGACTTACACTTTTGGAACTTAATATCAAATACAACAATTGCTAAAGTATTCAATTTGAACTAAAAAGCAATTGACTTATTTACCTCATCAATAGATCTAATAGAAGAACCTTGTACACTCATTGCTTGAAGTCATTCAGCCATGGTTGTATAGCCTTGTTTGTAGGCTAATTTCTTATCCTCTTCATAAGTTCTTTTTTAAATTCCAAGGCCTACATTTTTTCTTGGTATCATAAATTTATTTTGTAATCAATTTCATCAAGACTATATTGTTTACAATTTATATTTATTTGCATATAATTTTTCATTTACTTATACTTACAATTCGTGCAACAAGTTTTGAATATCCACCCGAGCTGAGCTTGTGTTGCTCATGCTTCTATTTTCTTGCTTCAATTGCCTTTGATGTGTCAGGAAACCTATGTGAGTTTTTAAATATGTTAGATCACATAAGTATTAAGAGTAATTAGTAAATAATTTCATTCTTAATATTATGACATACCTTCTTTCCTCAAGTGGTACTATTTCTTCATCAAGTTTAGCGCTTTTCTCAGTAGCATCCTTTTTAAGATTCTCCCACTCAATAATAAGAATATGGGGGGCTCATAATAAGGGTTGGTTTGCATTTGGGTTCTATATTTTTACCTAATATACTTCAAATTTTGGACCACTTTCTCAAGGTGCCTAAGTCTTCAAAAGATGTTGGGTCCAAAAAGTCTTGTCATGGCATCAATGAATTTATCCTTTAACTCTTTAGTTTGTAAATTCCACCTTTTAAGAAAAGAAAAAAAAATGTTAGATTCATAAATGAATTGAAGCTACCTTTTAATTTACTTGAAGAAAATTATTAAAGGAAACTTGATCTAGCAATGAAATCAAAATATGATACCATGTGTGTATGGTTAGCCCAAATATGCACATTCAACATTAAGTTTTTAATAAAATAGATTATTCCCTACAAAATAATAATGGAATTAGTAGTTATTGCAAGTCACTAAATAAGAGATTACTGCATTTGAATATGAGTATAATATTGTATAGTAAAAGAAAGGTTCAATCTTTAAAGTACTTGGAAATTGGGCTACTCTCAAGGGAAGTCCATCTTCATTACTCATGAGCAATTGATCACAATTCGTTATTGTTCATGTACATCTAACACTGGTACACCTAGGAATGTCCTCATTGCCTCCTATGTAAAATGAATCCAATATTACAAAATGCTCCCTAAGAAATAATAGTTCAAGTGAAATAAACACATGAATAATGAGAGAGAAAGAGGAATCTACTTACCAATAGGCATTGTCATCACATCTATGGACATACTATGTGTTTCCAACATTGTAGTTGACATTTCCTCCTTTGTTATGTTCCCTATAGTAGGACACATAGTGAACATAGGATTGATGATAGGAGCTGAAAAAAGAGATTGTTAGATCTATTAAAAATACATATTGTTCAAGAAAAACACAAGTGTAGGATAGAACATGCAATGTAGTTGAACCACCTGAAGTATCATCCTCTAGGGCATTGCCCTTTAACCTATTTAGAATCCTCTGTAAAATAACACATATGCATTTTATTTAAAGACATAAATAAAAGACTCTACTATAAAAACCATTATTGAACTTTTGTTATAAAAAACTACATCAATACTTATTGTATATGTCTCAACTAGGTGCATCAACTCATCCTCTCCCTATTACATTTGAGGATTTTTAGGTCGAATTAATGCCAATAGTGTTAATGCTCTTGATAGTGCATGAACTACCTTGTGTATTGCAGCCATAGGATTAGTTGTTGATGCAAAATCAATATTGAATTCATCCTACTCATCGTGCAACTCCTCATGGACTACTTTTTCCTTTCCCTTTTCATGATCAACACTTATTTGTGAGAAAAATATTATTAGCACTATATTTAAAATCAATCCAAAATATTAGTGAAGAATAAAACATAATAAAAAATATGCATTAACATATTTCTTGTATCTAATTTGTACAACAATAATGAGTTTTACTTGTCTGGAAGAAGAAGTCCCATGAGAACCATCATCATCATGAGTATCGTGTGGCTATTGATCCATACTATAGCCCTGTATTTCAAAAAAAAATCAATGAGACATGTTAAAACACGTGTTATTATTCTAAGTTAGCAAAAACAATAAAATTAAACATTGTGTTGGATTCATTGATCGGAGTTGATTTTAAATGTGCATTATACACCACCTTGCCCATGATATAAGTGGCTTTGTTTGTATCTATGTGATTCAAATTATAATCAATAAGAATCTCTTTGCCTCCACATATTCATTTTATTGCACATACAAATAGGGGATTTCCCTCATGTGCCTCAAAAATGCAATTGGGTCTCTTCTTAGTTGAGGTGGGTCATGTACTATTTATAAAACTTGAAATATTCCTTGATGCTTTTGGCCTCTATTAATGTATATAGCTATTGTTTTACTTTGTTCGCTAACTTTTTTTTTATATAATTTTTCGCAAGTGCATACCTACACATACTTTTTTTATATCTAACAATCTATATCCAACTATTGTAATCATAACAAGGTCTGACATACTCCATCAATTCAACAACTTTTTTGTAAGATACCTTTATGCCATCTATGGAAAGTAGGTCCAAACCATGTAGTGAGGATGGTGTTATGCAATATATCCTCTATCCAACACAAAATTTAGTGTTTATTGGAGGAGGGTCATTGGGGATCCATTTTTTTTGTAGATATTTTTATCTAAAGGGCACATCAGAATCACCTTTACCCATATCATCATAAGAACATGAACCTCCTTGAGAAAGGAAAAATTTCATGCGCTTATTGAATTTATTTTTGATATTTTGACCTTGAGTCAATCTCCTTGATTTAGACAGAATATATGTCTCACTTTCTTCTTCCATTCCTACATTTTCCTTGCTCGAGGAAGACAAATCTAATAAATACTTGCTCATTGGTACCTGCAATCCATGAAATTAGAGATATAGGTGGCAATGAGAGAGATATGTTACAAATACTAAAATAAATTAATCTCTATGGGGTGTACTAACTTATACTTGATGATCCATGAGACTGTGTGGGATGCTCATGAAAGGGCTTTGAGTTTTTGCATATGTAAATCAATTGTCTTATATTAGCTAAAAAATATCATGAAACATTTGCTCAAAATTACATCGAATATTAGCAACACATATGAATTATCAAAATTAAAAATTACATGACAAATTAACCATTGATCTATCAAGAACTCAATATTGAATAGCATAGGCTTTGATTACATAACTATACATTTCATTCTTGTCATTGATAATCAAACCCCCCTTCAATGTTAGCTAGTAAACCTGATGTGACAACCAATCTTGCTCAAAAACCCTAACCTTTCTAGGGTCTTCTTAGATCTTCCACCTAATCAAATAGGGATTCTTTCACACCCTATCCCTTTGAGGATTCTATCAAAGAGATCTAACTTCTTCAACAGGTTAGTACAAGATTGCTCAAACTTCCAAAAACACACAAATAACCCCAATTCTCCTCATAACTTTCCATATGGTCAAATGAATACCTAGGAATTTCTTAGATTACTCATCAACATACTAAACCCAAAACTAGTACAAAACCCTATTCAAATTGCAAAACACAGGTCAATTTGTAGTAAGTTGCTTGGAAAAAGGCTACAAGAATTAGTCCTCCCAACGCACTAAAACTGAGATATTTAGAAAGATCCCTTAACAATGGCCAAAAAAATCACCATTCTAGATATGTTTTTTGGAGTACTTAAATATTTTGTAACTCTTAAGACCCCAACTTGTTCGTACAACCCAAGCACAATTTTAGGCTTAATTTGAGGGTTTCAAGGATTTTGGTGTTGTTTGGGTTTTAAACAACCTAAAATTCCTTATCAAGACTCCTCCTCTATATTGGATTTATCCCTCACCATATATTTACTTACTACATTCTTGGATTGAAGAATCAGACCTTTTAATCCACTCCAAATGCTCTTTTTCAGATTTGTGATCCCTAACCAAACATGGTTTGCTTGCCTAGGGCATCACACTAAAAATGATTGATATTCTTCCCATGGGCTCTCCTTTTCTATACATAATTTAAAAGGATTCTAGTTTCAAATCCAAAGAGTCTATACATTTCATATGGTGCGAAATGGCCCTAAGACTCCATTTTGTATTGGTTGCCCAATTTAGAACAGCAACCTGCTAACTTAAAAAATAATTTATTTGAACACACAAAAATATATGAAAAAAAAAACATAATAAAAATATAAATGAAGAAAAAAATCCACTAACACTTCCAATTCATAAAACTCTAAGTCCAATCCATACAAAGTATGAAAAAATACTCAAAGCAAGAAACTACTACAATAAAGAAAATGTTGATTACAATCCGCACACTGTCATTTCTCCTTCTTCTAGCCTCTTGAGAAGGTTGAGTTAGACCTTATATAGGCTTGGAATATATGTTTCCAACTACTTTAATTATTTTAATGGCTCCCATGAAGAAGTTTCTATTTTTTCATAAAAGTTACAAAAGTTGTCAATGACAACTTTACAAGAAATGAACAATCTTTGCAATTTTGTAAATTGTCTACCCAAACTTGCTCTACTTGCTATCAAAATTTATAAAATGCCTAATATGGATCCAAAACACCTAATAAGGATCTTCAAACACTTTATTTCCCTATTTTTCCCTCAAAACCCAAAAATTCCCTATTGAGTCAACTGAGCACTTTTTGAGCAATTAGGAGCAATAGTGTGTTGTGGGACTCTTCAAACCAATTTAACCTCACCTTAGGACCAATTTGATCCTATTATTACTCTAATTATGTGTCTATCATTACTATAAGACAAAAATATCAAAGAAGCCCTAAGTCTACCCTTAGCCTACTGAGGTGCTCCTGCACCATACTCCCGCCATCAAAAAAACTAAGTCCCACCTTATGGAAAAATGTCTATGGGTATTCCAACCTTCATGAACTCTATTTCAGAAACCAAAGTAGCCTCTAAAATTTCCTTTGCCTTCCATAGAATGAGATGTTCCATATACACCTTGTGCCTTCTAGAATTCTTTGCCCTTGAGTCTAACACCTTCTCTACTTCCAACTTGCTAATTTTAGGTGCTGCAACAGGTTTAAGGTCAGCATGAACATCTAGACTAATTTTAGGTAAGGTATCTTTGTATTCCACCAAGTCTTGCACATTTAAAATAGGGGATAAGCCTAAATATGAAGGTAAGTCTACCTTATAGGCATTTTCTCCATACTTTGCCAAGATTTTGAAAGGCCCTACCCTTTTAATTTTTTGTTTGGTAGGAACACCTTTTTGAAGCCTTGCTTTATTCAAATGGACCATTACATAGTCACTAACAAAAAACTTAACATTTTTCCTCTTTTCATCCACTTTGGCCTTGAGTTTTTAAGTGTTATCTTGGATGGTCTTCTTGACTTGCTCTTGAATTTCTTTCATAGTTTGAAAAAATTCTTCAGCTTGTCCACTTCTCTGATCCATATCACCAAGATATCTTAGTTCACATACACCCCTTGGATGCATTCCATAAACTATCTCAAAAGGACTCTTTCCAGTGGTCCTATTCTTTCTATCATTATAGGCATACTCTACTTGTGAGATGATAACATGCAAACTTTAAACATATTCCTTAGTTAGGAATCTTAGAAGGCTCCATAAGTTCCTATTAACGACTTCAATCTGACCATCAATTTGGCGATGGTAAGCTAAACCAAATGATATGTTTGTACCAAGCTTTTTCCACAAGGTTTTCCAAAAATGGCTCATAAATTTATCATCCCTATCTGACATAGTTCTTAATGGGAGTTCATGAATCTTTACAATCTCCTTGAAAAATAAATGGGCAATGTGAGTTGCATCATTAGTTTTCCTACATGGAATTAAATGCCCCATTTTTTTGAATCTATCAACAACAACATAAATGCTATCATACCCTTGCTTGGTTTTTGGTAAACCTACAAAAAAGTCCATACTTACACAATCCCATAGCCTATTTGGAATTGGTAAAGGTTGATATAAACATGCATTGATGATTCCTCCTTTGGATTTCATGCAAACCATGCATTGTTCCACATACTTGGTTACATCCCTTGCTAACTTTGGCCTATATTAGAACCTTTACACTAGTGCTATGGTTCTTTTGATACCAAAATGACCACTTAGGTTGTCATTATGCTTCTCCTATATTAGGTTCTCTCTCATGGAACCCCTTGGTACACACAACTAGTTACCCTTGAATAAAAAACCATTTTGCAAGCTATATTTTGAAAAATTTCTATGAAAATGATTCTCAAAATCCATGCATACCTTGTAGGCTTTAGAAAAGTCCTCATCTTCTTTGTAGAGATTCTAAAAACTCTTTATTCCAATACTTTGGAGCTAAATCTCTTGGACTGTCATAATTCTCCTACTTAGTGCATCTGCCACTTTGTTCAATGTTCCCTTCTTATGCTTGATTGTGAAGGTAAAGGCCTACAAATACTCCATCCACTTCAAGTGTTTGTTTCTTATCTTCTCTTGAGTTTTGATGTAGATAAG
Source organism: Cupressus sempervirens (assembly GCA_028749045.1). NCBI lineage: Eukaryota > Viridiplantae > Streptophyta > Pinopsida > Cupressales > Cupressaceae > Cupressus > Cupressus sempervirens. Next base: position 696,158,658 of record CM053785.1, on the reverse strand, counting down.
AGCTTGATTATCTATAAACACAACAAATTCTTTGGGAAACAAATAATGTCTCCACTTCCTAAGACACTAAACTAAGGCATAGAGCTCTAGGTAATAAGATGAATAATTCATATTGGCCTCAATCAGCTTTTTACTATAAAAATCCACTCATCTACCTTCTTGACTCAAAACACCACCTACTACTAAGCCACTTGCATCACATTCTAAGGTGAACAATTTCTCAAAACAAGGCGATTGTAGGATAGGTTGAGTAGCTACTTGTTTCTTCAACATTTCAAATGAATTTTAATCTTCTAAGGTCCACTTAAAATTAGACTTGACTCCACCCTTTATGGTACCCAAAAAAGGTGCACAAATACTACTAAAATTCCTAATGAAATTCCTATAGAATTGAGACAACCCATGGAAACTAGTATATCAAAAACCTTCTCCTTGTCCATCTTTAATGTGCCTTGAGACACCACAAAGACTAGGTATACAAATTCTCCCTTGAAGAAGTCACACTTCTCAAGATTTATTGCTAGCTTTTCCCCATGAAGCCTCTTCAAAACTACCTCAACATGCTTGATATGCTCTTCTCTAGTCTTGATGAAAGTAAGTATATCATCTAGATATACAACTACAAGTCTTCCTGTGAAATCCTTGATCAATTCATTCATGAGACTCGTGAATGTGCTAGGAGAATTGGAAAGACCATTTGACATTAAAATCCATTTATAAAGACCATCAATAGTCTTATATGTTGTTTTCCATTAATCTCTCTCCTTTATTCTTATTTGGTGATAACAACTCTTCAAGTCCATCTTAGTGAAGTATTTATCCCCTCGAAGACAATCCATAAGGTCTTCGATCCTAGGTATGGGAAACCTATACCTTATTTTAATCCTATTGATGGCTCTTGAGTCCATATGTAATCTCCATTTCCCTCCTTTTTAAGATGCCAACCAATAGGAACTACACATGGGTTTATGCTTTTTTGTATCAATCCTTGAATCATCAATTCTTGGACTTGTCTTACCACTTATAGGTTATGATCTAGAGTCAAATTTTATGCTTCTTTATTAGGCAAGGAAGCACCTAGAACAAATTCAATTGATGATTTATAACTCTCCTAGGAGGTAGAGTAGTTGGAATATCATCACTCACAATGTCCTTGTACTTTTCAAGAAAAGTTTGAATTTCAATTGGTAAGGGTTCCTTGGTTGCATTCTCCTTTTCTTTAGACTTCAGAACTATCAAAAAAATTTGACATTCCTCATGCTTGAAGTCTTTAACAAACTTTGTCCCACTACAATAGCACACCAGGCAATTTTTCTTGTTTTTCCTCCCCTTCCAATAAGGACTGAATTTTGAAGGTCTTTCCTTCCTTCTAAAAAGTTATGGTGTTTTACCTACCATCATATGCAACTTCCCTATCAAATTTCTAAGGTAGACCTCACAAAATATGGCAAGCATCCATTGGAAAAACATCACACAACAGTTTTCCCTTGTATCCTACTATGGAGAATTCCACCCAAGCTTGCTCATTCACCAAGATGCTTTGTCCCTTGTTAAGACAAGTAACCTTGTATATTCCACTTCAAGCCACCTAGATATCTTGCCACTTTGATTGGATCATCTTCTTGTTGCTTGGATCTTAGACATAGCCTCTAAAATTCCTCAGTATAAGAGGTCACATCTAGGTCTTTTTGCTTCAATCATTGCCTTCTCTTGTGGATCTAAATTTCAAAGTCTTCAAGTAAGAAATCTCCTTCACTTTAATGACCATAGCCTTCCAGTTAGCTATAAGAGTCTTAACCATGTTGATTCTTTCATCATGTACATATTTCCATCATGTTAGAGCTGAGCCTCTAAGCCTTGACTTAGAAACATTAACCTTTTGTGCCTTTGATACCCCCTCATACTCAAAATTATTCTCCATGCCATCTATCCAGTCCATGATTGCATCTATGTCCATCTTTATACTGAAAGATGGTACGCATTCCAAAAAATTTCCTCCTAAGGCTTTGATAGCCTTCAAGAAGTGTTCTTCATTTAAGATAGGATTAGGTTCAAGGACTACATCCTCCTCTGCTACCTCTTTACCCCTTTCAAATTCTTCTTCTTCCTTTCTCATGGTTGCTTTAGCAAATGCATCTAGTTCATCTTCACCTTTGCTAGGGATTCTTCAAGAACTCTATTCTTCTCCCTTTTTTCATTAACTTCCTTGGCTAGTTCTACATTTTTCACCATGTTGGTTTCACCTACTAACTCTCTAGTAGTTGTAGACATCCACCAACTTTGCCCAAATCTTTAACTTACTCTGATACCACTCTAATGTGACAACCAATCTTGCTCAAAAACTCTAAGTTCTCTAGGATATTCTTAGATCTTTAACCTAATCAAATAGGGCTTCCTTCACACCCTATGCCTCTGATTATAAAGAGATCTCACTTCTTCAATCGGTGCACATCAATAGCTTAGTACAAGATTGCTCAAACTTCCACAAACACACAAATAACCCCAATGTTCCTCAGACCTTTCCATATGGTATAATGAATACCTAGGCATTCCTTAGGTTATTCATGAATATACTAAACCTAAAACAAGTGCAAAACCCTATTATAATTGCAAACCACAAGTCAATTTGTACTCAGTTGCTTGGAAAAAGGCTACAAGAATTAGCCCTCCCAATGCATTAAAACTAAGATATTTTGAAAATCCCTTAACAATGGCCAAAAAAAATCACCTTTCTAGATACCCTTTTTTGAGTACTTGAATATTTTATAACTCCTAAGCCCCCAACTTGTCTGTACAACCCCAAGCACAATTTTAGGCTTAATTTGAGGGTTTCAAGGATTTTTGTGTTGTTCAAGTTTTAAACCTCCTATTATCAAGAATCAACCTCTAGATTTGATTTAAACCTCACCATCTACTTACTCACCACATTCTTCGATTGAAAAATTAGGCCTTTAAACCTACTCGAAATGCTCTTTTTCAGATTTGTGATCCCTAAACAAACATGGTTTGCTTGCCTAGGGCATCATACTAAAAATACTTGTGCTTCCCATGGGCTCTCCTTTTCTATACATAATTTACAAGGAGTCTAGTTCCAAATCCCAAGAGGCCATATATTTCATATGGTTGGAAATGGCCCTAAGATTCCATTTTGTGTCGCCTGCCCAATTTAGAACAGTGACCTACTAACTTACAAAATAATTTATTTGAACACACAAAACTCTCTGAAAAAACACAAAAAATAAAAATAGAAATGAAGTAAAAACTCCACTAACACTTCCAACTCATAAAACCCTATGTCTGATCCATACAAAGCATTAAAAATTACTCAAAGCAAGAAATTGTTGTAATAAATAAAATGTCGATTACAATTTGTACACTATCATTTCTCCTTCTTCCAACCTCTTGAAAAGGTTGAGTTCTACCTTATATAGGCTTGGAATGTAAATTTATAGCTAATTTAAGTATTTGAAGGGCTTCCATGAAGAAGTTTCTTTTTTTGCATGAAAGTTGTAAAAGTTGCCAATGACAACTTTGCAAGAAATGAGCAATCTTTGTAATTTTGCAAATTATCTACCCAAACTTGCTCTACTTGCTACCAAACTTTATAAAAGGCCTAAGATAGATCAAAACACACCTAATAAGGACCCTAAAATACATTATTTCCCTATTTTTCCAAAAAAAACCCAAAAATTCCCTATTGAGCCAAATGAGCACTTTTTGAGCAATTAGGAGCAATAGTGCATTGTGGTACTCTTCAAACCTATTTGACCTAACCTCAAGAGCAAGTTAATCATATTATTACTCTAGTGATTTTTGTAGCATCACTACAATCCAAAAACACCAAAGAAGCCCTAGGTCTACCCTTAGCCTACCTAGGTGCTCTTGCACCAAACCCCCCCATATTATTCTTCGTCCATCTCATCATTAGGTTCATCACCATCATCACCACCACTATCAAGGTCATATTCATCATCAGAATCATCATTATCATCATCACCCTCACCATCCTCATCAACATCATTATGATCAAAGAAGCATCATCATCTTGATCAGTAGCAGCATCATTTGCATAAGAAGCATAATTGACTAACTCTTGATCGTGATCCACTTCTTCCTTGTCCTTGGTATCTTCTTCTTCAATTATGTTATACTTTATCAACCTTCCTCTTGGGTCATCTCTAAAAACAAATAACCAACTTGGTTTATGTAGAACATCTAAGGAAAATACTTGCTCGCATTGGCTTGGAAGAACATAGGACTCATCCCCAACTGGCTCAAAAAACCTTGTATTAATCATTTGAAATCCATTCTCATGTTCAATAATAGTTCTATCAAGATCATTTTTATTTAGTATTAATCTATACCATTTGGTGATGTAGAGAAATAATTTGAAGGAATAAAGTCACAGTCAAGTATATCAACCAAAATGTCATAGTATCTATTTTGAGAATATCGAGGATGTAAGTCATTTCTATTGGTCACATGGAAGACTGCATTTATCCCATAATCACAAGTTCCCATCATGTCATCGAACTTGTTGATGCAAAATTTATATCCATTGCATAACATAGCCTTGTGGTGTTTCACCTACAATAATGTCAAACATGTATAAATTATTGCATCACGAGTTCAAAATCATATGGTTTATTAACAAACTTATAAGTACTTGGCGATCTCTTAAACCATACGCTAAATCTATTTCCTTTTGTGTAACAATGGGATCTTCATTACAATTATCTTGTATAACCAATGAAGACATGGATTCTCATTTTAATCTATGACCAAAATGTTGACATTGTTCAATCCATACCATCATCTAATCTTGACTGTTCGTAATAAAAAAATCTATTCCATCCCACTCTTTAGAAATTGTACAAAAGTAAATAGATGACTTAAATAGATTTATTTTGAATATTAAAAATTAATTAACTACAATAACATCTCATAAATTTTTTTTTTTCACTTTCTGCAATCTATTATTCTCCACTAAATATTCCCCTTCAAATTTTTTAATGGAGTCAAGCCCAAATGCAATCTATATGAGTCTTTGCTACAAGATTAGGAAGATATTACGTAACCTAAACCATCATCTAGTATACCATATATCACTCAACCATAGAAACCTAAGGATATTCTCTTTGTCTACCAAACCCTTCAAAAATTCCATGTGTCTTTCAACCATCCACATTGACCTAGATTGTACAGGTCCGCACAATACAATCTTTTCAACTTGGTATATGTGGTAGTATTCTTGTGCTTTGAAAAAAGATGAAGGTAAACACTTTTTCATTTCACACATTAGTAGACAAATTCTTTTCTTTCAATATTTTATATCTTCTTTATCAATTTTTTTAGATGACAACTACCTACAAGGGATTCAAGATACAAAAACATATAAATACGAAACTTTACAATATATTAATTGTTTAAAATTTGAACAAATAGCACTGCTTACGTCATCTATTTTCTAAGATCATATATCACTCATTTGATATTATTGTTGTAGTTGTCTAGGAGTAATAAGGGTAGCACATACTACAACAATTTCCAACTAATCATTTCAATCTTTTCTAATGTAATAACCAAAAAATAAAATGCAATTTTACAAATATATTGTAAATACAAAAGACTATGACTTACCTTGATGAAGGTATGCCAATCATGCATTTTCAGCCTTGACCCAAATTCACTTTTCTTTGACATGATATTTCTTATATTCATAGAAAATTCTATAGAAAATCTAATTTTTCATGTGAGTTCTTTTATGGCATTATTTTTCTTCTCTGTTAATAACCAAAGGGACTTATAATAATCCGGTGTCCATTGTTGTTTGATTCAATGATGTATTTTTCATTGCGTGATTGGAATCATGAATGCCACTACATATTTTGGCAAGTTTTTCTTTATCACACCTTCCATCCAATATTTTCCATACTGTCTATGTTACATTCTTTCCAATATGCATAGTATCAAAAAAAATCACAATTTGTAGCTACTTGAAGTAGAGTAGCCTATGAAATTCTTTGGGATAATATTTTAGTCCCTTTGGAAGGTGGTTAGTGATGCCTTGATGACCTTCATAGTCATCAATTACATAATTTTCCAATAAAACACAATCAAAATATATAATTTCTAAACATAAACAATTAGGTGTAGTGATACTAACTCAAATTCTATTATATTTCAACTGTCATAGGTGAGGTGTCATTCTTTGTGGCTTTCATGTAGTTTCTTCTTTCCCATTGAAAAGATGTTTTTTGGCGCTTCGATACTTATGTTTTCTATGGAGGAAGTGCCTATACTCATCAAACACTTACTTACTTAATCATTTGGAATGATAAGATTTCATCTTTGGACCACACATTGAACATGAAAATTTTCTCTTTTTTTGAAAACCTACAAGATAATGATACAATTGGATTAAATATGTTCATTTTTAGAATTAGTATTATTGTGTACAACTAGATTTCAGCATAACATACAATAGAAATGTGTCAACCCTGGGGCATCATGAATTGTCCATACAAGCATTGCATGGAATTGAAATTATTTTTGCCCTATTGGTGTATTGATATCATACATAGTGAAACCATTCTGTAACACCAGAACTCGTTGATAAGAGGTGTAATATATACATTCATATCTTTCACTTAGTACCTACCTAGTTGAATGATCAACATCAGATAATTATTCTAGTCATTTCACTCCAAGATTTATAATTACATGTAGATAACAATAATATAATAAAATAACTAGAACAATCATTTCCAACATAATGTGCTCCCTCTTTATTGACATCCATGGAGGAAGTTTATTGATGGTAACAAAAATAGGCCGCACTGAGTACATAGATATCATCTCTCCAAATGGATTGACATTGTCAGTTGCCAGAGAAAGCCTAAGATTTTAAGGTTCTTCTTTGAAGTGTGGCAACTTTTCCTCTATGTCCATAAATTTTGAACCATCCACAAGCATTCAAATAATGTCATCTTAACTTCTATTGCATGCATGGTAATCCATAAATTGTACAAAGCTACTGCACTTGAATAATTATTTAAGACGTGGAATAGTGGGAATGTAATAAAGAACCTTGCAATGCACCTTTTTTTTCACTTGATCATCTCAATATCTGGTCGTATGGAATTTGGGGCATTATGTTTCATTTTTGTGTTCTTAATGATAAATAACATGATCTTCAAGACAAGCATCTATTTCTTGATATTCCATTCCAATATGTTTGATAGTGACAGATAATTCTCAATACAAGTGAGGGAGAACATTTGATGGTGGTAATAAAAAGTCACCTATCAATCTATAGAAAAAAATATAATTAATTAGTTTAAACAGTCTTAATGGTACATGTTTCACCTTTTATAGACTATAATGATGTATATGAAAAACCTTAGCATATATGACATTGTTATGTTGGATAAACCATTCATAACCTTCAAATTCACCAACAACAATACAACAGAGAGAAGAGTTGACTAGGATCCTTCATAAAGGATTGTATTTTCCTTCTCAAGTAGAGGTATATCATGGATGGCCTCAATGTTATCCTCATCATAATCATCATCATCATTAGTAGCAGAAGCACTAGTACCAAATGTCTTATGGATCAATGCATTTGTAGCATCATCTTCAAATCTATTTTCTACTACATGATTGTCATCTTCCATGGGGTCATGATCTTCTCCTTCAATATTCACACCTTCATGTTCCTCCATATTCACACATCCATGTTCTTCTGAGATGCGGTGGTCCATATCACATACTACCCTAGGGAGATCAACCTATATAAAAAGGATGATAATAAAATCCCCCTTCAATGTGATAATCAAACCCCTTCTCTGTGGTTCATATGTATATTAATTGTGAAAATAATATTAAAAAAAACTTGTCAATGGATGATAATCAAACCCCCCTTCAATGTGACCATTCTCCCTTATAATGTCTCATAGTTTTTTTTATTTTGATTCTTCTTGTCTTTAATCTATTACAACTCATGCAAGGACAATAACAATTTTCATCGCCTTCTCTTTGAAAGTTAGACAACAATCTAGTTATTGTCTCCCTATTATGATCAAATTCCCTTGTATTATCTGATATGATCCTTCTTCATGAGAATAAATTATTCTTGTGCCCTTACTGAATTGGTTTTACTTGCTAGATCTATCATTGATAACCATTTCAACATACATAATTATATTATAGAGAAAACCTTGAAAAAAAGTCGACATGGTGTTCTTAATATTTATATCTACACATATGCTTTTGAAAGAAAAAAATTGGTGTACTTAATATGTATATCTGCAAAAAAATTGGACATATTACACTTAATGTTTATATTTGCACATATGGTTTTCAAATAAAAAATTGGTGTAATTAATGTGTATATTTTAAAAATATTGGACATGTTGTACTTAAATTTATATCTACACATATGGTTTTGAAATAAAATTTTGGTGTAATTAATCCATATATCTATAGAAATATTGGATAGTTGTACTTAATGTTTATATTTGCACATATGGTTTTGAAGATGGTAGAGTTATTAAATAAGTTAGTCTTTTAGAAGCTACTCAAAACTCATAAGCAATAGACTTAAATAGGGTGTTTGATTAAACTCATAAGTGGTAGATAGTTCTACAAGATTTTTTAATCAATCCAACTAATCAAAAACTAGACCAATTTAACTAGGTTATGGCTTGGGCATCTGTTATTTCCATTCATCATATGGTTGCAATGTTGGAGGTAGTATTTTTTCCAAAGTGGTAGCAGGTTTTGTATCATTGGCTTTGTTAAAATTCTAATTTTAATGAAGTAAAATAGTGGCTCTTAGGGTGGAAAGGATTATTTCACCCTGAGATTCTTGCCAATGAGAGGATAAGAAGTCAGCTAAATGTAGCCCTTGAAATGATGAATCAAGTTGTAGAGGGTATGGACAATGGAACAACCTAGGGCTAGAGAGAATGTAAGCTATCTAAGGGTGATAGAGCAACACCAATTTGAGGTACTTCAACAACAACAAGTAGCAACAACATATTCTCAATAACAAGCCTCAACTTCCATGGGTAGTGGGATTCACTTGAATAATTCCATGGGTGCACCTCATATGAGTTGAGCACCTAGGGATTGCCTAAGAAATCTAATTTTTCATGTTTTTGTTGTATAGGTGTGAGCCTTATGGAATTTTGGTATGTGTTGGATATAAGGTCATGTTGACCATAGTAGTAGTACAAGGGGGCTATTGTTCATAGAGTCTTCAACCTTTTGGCTAGGTGCAATCAGGGGCTAGCAAGTTGTAAAGTCCTCTAAGCATAATGATGACATCATCATGAGGTCAGTGGAGTCTAAGATGGATTGGGATTTTTTTTAACCTTATTTGAGGTTCTTGTTTGATTTTGGGAAGCTATGGAGGTCATTTGGCTAAAGTTGGGAAAAGTTGCTAAAAAGATGTAGAGAGAGAGAGAGAGAGAGAGTAAAGTTAACATTTATTATTAGGAGCTACAAATCTTATCCAACTATTATCATTTCACATGTTCTCTTACCAAATTTAAGTTGTATCCATACAGAAGTCTTTCTATTAATAATTTTTCATGAAATCTTCTTTTAGTATATTCACTGCACAAAATTCTTTCTTTACTACATTTCCTGTACAAAAATCTTACAAGAAAGAAGTCATTTAGGAGTGAAATAGCTTATTTGAAGAAAATGGTCATAGTATAAGAGAAGAGGATGGTCCCAATATAACAAAACATACCTCTATTTTATATTACTAAGAAATAACTTGTAATTCTTTAAGGAGCTTTAGGGTATGTGCAGGAGCATGGTGTGTCAAAAAGAGGTGATCTGAAAAATATGTAGTTCTGAAATACCTCAAAGCATTTCAAAATCTATTCCAATTTTTTTCCCACACATCTGGATACTAAAGCAAAAAATTAATACCTTTATAAGGCATAGTATATCTTTGGATACCAACCCTATGTGGTCAACTTTTAAAATGTCCCAAAAAATGTGTTTTGGCCTATTCTTGTGTGTTTTTTACTTCAAAGATGTATCTAATGACTTTTTTTCACCAAAATTTGATGAAATCAAAAGGGTTTCTTAATAATGTTCTTACCCTTCCATAAATGTAATGCCTATCAAATTACAATCTTAGTAAATTATTATTACTTATTTTCTAATGGAGTTACGTATAAAATGTTGATTGACACGTTGATTGAAAAATAACTATAACTTTCAAATGATACACAATTTTTGAAATCCAAAAGATGCATCGTATTCTATTCTTCTTCTACTATAAGGAAAAAAATAAATTAAATTTTACATATTTTTCAATTAGTTAAGGTGGTCAGACACTAGAGTTTTTTTAATTTCAAAAATACTATAGTAGAAAATTAATAATTAAATATTCATTTAGAATAAAAATACCCAAAATTATGTGTCACATTTAGGCATTAGTCTACTTCTTATATCTAGAATCTTATTAAAAAATTATTATCATTTGATTTTGATTAAGGTGGTCAGACATATGTCTACTTCTTATTTTTGAATTGAACATTTTGTGCTATTGCATTAAAGTTAAAAATTTTGACCAATCAATTTTATTTTTTTTAGATAAGGCCTTGTATTTTAGAAACTAAATTCAATTTCCTAGAGATTTATTTCTCTCAACTTTTTGATAGAAAGATCGTAACAAGTTGAAAATTGCACGTCAAGTTGACATAACCCTCATTTTTTGATTTTCCATTCTCACTTAAGGGTATAGTTTGGTTGACCATGATCCTACACATACCCTTTATTAAGATTCTTATGTCTCCTCTATCTAAAAAAATAAGAAAACAAAGGAGACTCATGTAACTTAATATAAACTTAGCACATCTAATGTCACTACTCATAATTATAGAATGACTAAAGGTTTAATATAAAGTAGATTATATAGAGAAATAGAAGAATACTATTAAACTTTACAATAGTAATATTGATTGCATAGCTATAATTTATAAGATAATACAATATCAAGAAACAACTCAAGTCAAAAAAAAGGATTGATAAATCCCTTCAACGTATTGGAAACAACTTTCTTTCTCTTTATGTATAAAATTATTGTTGTGTGATATTTAATTCTTTCTTCTTCTTTTTTGTTATGGGAATTGTTCACAATCTTGATCAGTATATATTTTAACACATTACAAAAACTTATGATCTATCTCAAAAACTTATGAATGAGGAATACATGTCAAAATTATGTGTAGATGATAGAAAGTATAAGCATCTCAAAGACATGGAAGGGTCAGAAAAGAGGCTTGAGCTTGTGAAGGTTGATATTCTCAACTATGACAGTTTGATAATGGCTATGAGAGGGTGAAAAGATTTTTTCATGTAGCTTGTGTTGGAAATATTCAAGATGTGACAAGTTACTGAGAGGGGAGGGGTGAATCAGTAACTCTTAAAATTTCAAACAATAAAACTGCATACTGATATATTCACCATTCATCCAAGTAACCTACTGTAAGCATGAAACAAAATCATTTGCAACACCCATTCATCCAAGTAACCTACTGTAAGCATGAAACAAAATCATTTGCAACACTTGAACACACAGATTTGGTGACCCATAAACCTTCCAAATAGAAAGTAAAACTGGGGTGGGGATGAAACCCACAAAGCTTCATTACTGCAGTATGAAGTTGGCCGGTTAAGGCTTACAATGACCACTTCTAGTGATCTACCCTGTTAGGAGCACAAAGGATTGCTAGATCCACCTTGTTAGAGGATTTACAAACATACAATAAAGTATGCACTCTGTTAGGAGATTTACAAAAGACTGTTAAGTCTACCTTGTTAAAGGATTTACAAAAACTGATTCACCTATTAGAATGAAACAGTGGATCTGATTACAACTGATTGCTGATAAGATCCGCTATGCTCTGATTCACCTTGATGTGATAGATAAAACTTTTCTGCTCCAAAACTCGACCTTGTTGAATTCCTTCACAACTCAGTACACATACTTTCGCACGCATGTATTTCTTTCACACTTTCGCATATTCATTACCATTACTATTTCCATTACAATTACATTTGAATGATACAATACATTGCATATATATACCATCCAAATAAACAATACATGCAAGGTTGGCCAAAACAACAAGTGCAAATCTCTATACAAAGTCGGCCCAAGGTAAAAACTTGGGTTCGCTAAACTGACTCGGTGTCCTTCTGATACTCGGCGTCCACTGCGTTACTCGGCATCGTCATGCACTCGGTAGAAGTGAAGGCACGGTCCATACTAAAAACTTCAAGTAGTTCTGAACTCGGTAACCACTGGAGACTCGGTAGAAGAGATGTCACTCGGTGAACACTTCTATCTGAACTGTAGCTCGGTGATCAAAGGAAACACTTGATAGAACCTTGTGACTCGGTGATAGTTAGTTTCCTTGATAACCGTCTGAGCTCGATAAAATTAATTTCCTTGATAACCGTCTGAGCTCGATAAAATTAATTTCCTTGATAACCTCAGGAGCTCGATTATCACGAAGTTCTCGATCAATACTAAGTACATCTTCACTCGGTCAAAACTGATTCCTTTCTTTACCTCGAACACTCGGTAAACACTGGCTACTTTGTTCACCTCGATCACTCGGTAAACACTGACTTCTTTGTTCACCTTGATCACTCGGTAAACACTGACTTCTTTGTTCACCTTGATCACTCGGTAAACTTTGATAACTAGGTAAAGCTTGGCTTACAAAGGAATGTCCGGTGAGAGCTCGGTAAGCATTCAGAATCCAATAAGTGTTGTAACTAATGACAAAAATGTATCATAATGCCAACAATCTCCCCCTTTGGCATTAGTGACAAAAACACTTATGAGACAAAATTTATCTGACATGCTGATGACTGATTCTGAATATACATAGCTTTGTTATATACAACTCCCCCATAGAATGTACATACAGTGTTTACATGAGCTGTATATCTCTTCCTTTGTACAATTTCTCCGAAAATATTTATTCACCAATAGTATATATATCCAACAATAATCTCCCCCTTTTTGACAATAATGCCAAAGAATAAAAGAATATATATACTTATATAGAAACACCAAAATGAGAGATGAACTCTGAATGTACCTAGAGAATAAGTTGGAGAGTCTTATCCCAATTCTCTTGCAAAATTTTGCAGGTGGAAAGAGCTACTTGAACTTCAGCCGAAAGTTCAATCACATGGTCTGCAATGGAGAAGTTATTATCATGGATTAATGTCTTTGAATGTGCAATGTGCTTCTGCATTAAATCCATGATGGGAAGGATCATGTTTTGGATATCTATCAATGTAGATCGGATCCTTGCCTCTTCTCTCAACAGCTCTGCTTGCTTCTCTGACAAAAATTTGATCCTGAGGTGATGAGATGAGCTTGAACTGGGGTCAAGCTTCAAGTTCTGTGCGCTTACCTTCAGATCTTCATCAATTTTATTTAGTTTCTCTCTTATTCCCTTAGTGTACTCGGTAACATCACAAAGCTTAGCAAAAAGAGATGTTACATTATTAAAAGAATTTTCCATATCTGCCAAAACTGAGGTTAATGCAACTTAATTTATTGCAATGTTCTGGGCAATGTGCCCCAACACCTTATTATCAAATTTCTTTGTTGCACGCTCAATCAGCTTTTCTTGTCCGGAGACATCTTCATTGAATTTATTAACACCCTCTTCCAATTGAATCAAAATGTGTTGAGAAGTATCAACATCAACACCTATAGCCTCAATAATTATGTTCTGGGCATCCTCAATTATCCTATATTCCTTATCCCTTTCTGATCTTAACTGCATCTGAGTAGCCTTTTTCTCAATAAGTTGACTAGCATACCTCATTTCTTCAATGGTAGCATTATCAAAGTCAATCTTTGGAATTACTATCTCTGTGTCCAAGTCAATGTCTTCAGGAATTTCCTTTCCAGTGATCATAAGTCTTAATGGTTGCTTTTGTTTGACTTCAGAGATGACTGGTTTGACCTTTGGAATAGACACAACAGTAGAGACAGAAGGACTAGTAGTAAAAACTGGGATGCTTGAGGTTTGAGTGCCAATAGGAGTATGTACAAGGTCAAAAATTTGAGTACTGGCCAAAAATGGTGATACACTCGGTAATATAGTATCTAAGCTCACTGTGCCTGAAGTAGATGGCGACAAAATTGTAGAACAAATTGGAGTAGTCAAAATTGGAGAACTCACAGCAATACCAACTGATGATGATGGAGTTGAGGAGGCCAACTGGGTAGATGAAGAGGGGTGAAGCTCGGTAGACGAAGAGGGATGCAGCTCAGTAGATGAAGTGGTAGTCACTTCCACTGATGATACCTGGAGCTAAGATATGGCAGGTGTAGATGGTAAATTTGGTGTAGATGAACCTGCTGAAGCTGACTCCAACCTTGATGATGTCACAGGTTTAGCTGGGGAGTGAGGAAGGGATGCAATAACTGCTGCTGCAATTTTTACCGTATCATCCTCCTTATCTTCCTCTTCAGCTTCTTCCTCTTTGTCTTCTTCCTCTTTCTCTTCCATCATTGCATGCAACTCTCCTGGTGTAACTGTGATGGATGGAGCGCTATCTGATTCATCACTGCTGCTACTGTTGTCATCATCCTTTATTTCTACTGGGTCTACACTGGGCTTATGTAGATGATAGATGTTTTTCCACATGTTTGTAGCATCATTTACAACATGCTCTATATCTTTGATCAAAATCAAACAAGTGTGAAATCTGATCATCATTTTACCTTCATGGGTTTTCAATTCAGATTTTACCTCTGCTCCAGTGAGACTAGGCCGAAGATTCTTCAGGGATTGCTCATATATATCTTTTACCGTCTTGGTGGCTAACTCCCATCTTGACTGTACTCTCTCCAGTAATTCTTTAGAGATATGAGGAGCAATCTGGTCTGGGGAGTATTTCCATTTTCCCATTTTGTTAAGTACCAGTTCCTCAATCTGAATTTTCTCTGCATCAGTCCTTGTCTCAAATTTCAATGCCTTCAAATTTGTGATGCCAGTTCCTTCTTCCAATGATTTGAGCCTTTGCTCGAATGTAGGTGCAGGCTTGACCAATACAGGTTCATGAATACCTTTTCTTGTCCTCCGAGTAAATACTGCAGTAGGCTGCTTCTTGGGCTTGGTAATGATTACCTTGCCTTTCTTCTTTGCCAGTTGCTCTTCTTCTGATTCTTTTTCTCCTTCTTCTTCTTCTTCACTTTCTTTATCTTCACCTTGTCCCTCAGTGAGCATAAGAGGACCTATTGCAGTTTTCAGTTTGGCCACTTTCCTCTTACCTTTGCTAATGGCCTGTGGAATTTTTATTTCCAGTTCAATTCTGGCCTTTGCTTCATCATAAGTACCAAAAATCCGTTGCCTTGGGTCTACTGGCTCATTTACTAGTGCTTCAATGATATCCCTTGTTTCATCAATATTTACCTCATATGGAAGAGGTTTCACCCATGCAACTCAGGGTCTAACTGCCTATATGTACACCTTGTCACAGTCAACCATAAAACATACGTCATCTTTATATTTTTCAACAAGCCTAGGAGGAATTCTGAATCGGTTATTCATTCTCTCCTTAAAGTTTTCAAAATAGTTATCCATGATACTATCAAAATTTTCTCCCATCTCTTCTATAAACTCTTTAATCTGATACAAAATTGGGACATCTTTTCTCCATTCTACGGTTCCCTTTGATGGAAAGAATTTTTGTACATAAAATAGTAAACATATTAACAGAGATCCAAATTTATAGGGGTTATTCTTCGATGTCCTTATACTGTCCATGTTCTTGTTTAACTATTTCAACATTACTTCTGACAGATCAAACTCAAGATTCTTCTTTACAATCTTCAGGGCCAAATCCACAGCTTCACACGGTACACTATTTAATCTGCTGGAACTATATAACTTATATGCAATAATATGTATGCCAAATCTTAGTTTCGGATCTGTTACAGTGTTAACCTTCAAACCTCTACCGTCCCACTCGGCTAGGGTTTTCCTCTGTAACTCATCCCGTCCTAGGGTTTTGGTGGTTTTGGCTTTGCTGAGCATCGGGAGACCCATGATTTTGTGAATCATCTTTTTGGTTATCAAAACGGGTTGTTCCAACCACAACTAACCATTATGCACTCGACTCAAGATATACCTAATCCATTTGGTTTGGAAGTTTCTAGGCATATACGCGATGTGAGTCAAACCTTTAGTTTCCAAATGTTTGTGCTCGATTTTGAGAGAACCATTTACACATAACTCTGCTAGGGCATTATCCATGTCCAATGTCCCTATTTCTTGAATAGCACACTTAAAATGAGTGTGAATGTCATTCACGAGGAGTACCTTGGGTGGAATTTGTGATTGAGCTCCATTGGGATCGAACGATTCAGCGATGGCAGGAACGAGCTTGAACGTAGGTGCCTTCTATTCCGTTCCCTTCACAAGCATTTCGGAACCCTTCTTCACCTTGCTGCTGTTGGTGCTTGTGGATGCCATTGCTGCTCGGTGAGTGAAAAGGTTTCTTAAGAATACTTCGCTGGAAAATCTCTTCAAATCGCTTGAACTCGCTTGAAAGCCTTTTTTTTTGTGTAAATCTCGAATTCACGATGAAAAATGAGGTTGAAATCTGCCCTTTTGATGAAAAATTTGCCATTAATGTTCAGTACGGAGGTAGCTGTGATTGACAGACTATCATCCACTAGCTCGGCTTAAACTTCGCAACTCGATGACCAAAAGAAAATAGGTTAAACTGACCTTAACTCGGTAAGAGAAGAACCAACCATGCTCGGTAAGTGCAACCTGGTGAAAGAAGCCTTATTGCACCCGACTGAGCTCGGTAAGGTCATGTACCGACCATGATCCTGATGTATCTGAAATACTGATTTGATCATATTTTCATTCTAGGACTTCTTAGGATATTGCTTTGTAGATACAGTCCTGGTCTTATCCTGATGAGTCTTAATTGGAAATGGTAGAGTCACTCACTTCTTGAGTGACCATTCCATTACTTGAATTATCTGGCTCGGTAGACTTTGGAATCCATTGCTGCTTCATTTGTTTCCAAATATTGTCTACTTTGATTTTCTTCTCATCCTCAACTTTCTTTATGTTCATGCAATTTTTAGATATATGACCAAGTTCTGTACATGTATAACATCTTACAGTGGTATCCGTTTTTCTTAGGTGATGCCTTGCACAGTTTATGCCAGTATGACCATATTCTCCACAATAATGACATCTGCACCAAGTGTTGTAGTCCCAACCAAATATTGCTTTGACAAGTTGTTCAGCTGGATTAAATGATTTGGATTTGCATTGTGATGCCTTATGACCTTGCTTTTGGCATTTGTGACATTTACCTTCAAATTTCAGTTTCTCTTTGCATTCATTGGCTTTGTGTCCATGCTGATTGCAATTGTAGCACTTTCTATTAAATTTTCCTTTTCCATTGCTCCAACATCTGTTAGATGTATGACCTAACTTACCACAATGGCTGCAAGTAGGTTTTTGATTCTTTTGAGTACCCTGTTTGGAGGATTCACCTTCTTCCTTGTATCCAAGGCCTGCTTTACCATTTTGTTTATGAAAGTTTTCTTCATTTTGCAGATTCAATTGATCCATGTCCTTTTGAGATTTTACCATTCTCTCGTTGACTTGTTTTTCAGAGATTAGATCACTTTGTAAGCTTGCATTGATTTGCCTTTCAGTAATTAAGTCATTTCTCAAATTCTCATTCTCAGATCTTAGATTCATAATTTCTTCATTTGCATTAGATAATTGAGTTACAAGATTTTCAAGTTGAGAGGATTGATTATTCCTTACCTCTAAGTCTTCAGCTGCCTTGTTCCTTTGCTCCAAGATTTCACATAGCCTGATGGACTGGATTTCTTGTTCCCTTTTGAGCTTTCTTAATTCTTCCTGCAGAGATCCATTCTTTTCTAAAAGTTCTTTGATTGCTTTGTTAGCTTCATCTGAACTACTTGATGGTGAGAGATCTTCAATCTTTTCTTCAACATACTAATGGTCATTCATTTGCCTTGCAAGTTCTTTTCTTCTTTTCAAGGATTGTGAAAGATGCTCTTTTGCTTCATTGAGTTGAGCCATGGCCATTTTCAGATCTAGCTTTTCATTCTCAATAGTTTTGTCAAGTCTGAATATCTCCATTGTCCTTGATCTTTGCTCAAGCTGTGAAACTTTTATCTTGAGAACCTTAAAGCTCTGATACCAATTGTTGGAAATATTCAAGATGCGACAAGTTACTGAGAGGGGAGGGGTGAATCAGTAACTCTTAAAATTTCAAACAATAAAACTGCATACTGATATATTCACCATTCATCCAAGTAACCTACTGTAAGCATGAAACAAAATCATTTGCAACACCCATTCATCCAAGTAACCTACTGTAAGCATGAAACAAAATCATTTGCAACACTTGAACACACAGATTTGGTGACCCAGAAACCTTCCAAATAGAAAGTAAAACTGGGGTGGGGATGAAACCCACAAAGCTTCGTTACTGCAGTATGAAGTTGGCCGGTTAAGGCTTACAATGACCACTTCTAGTGATCTTCCCTGTTAGGAGCACAAAGGATTGCTAGATCCACCTTGTTAGAGGATTTACAAACATACAATAAAGTATGCACTCTGTTAGGAGATTTACAAAAGACTGTTAAGTCTACCTTGTTAAAGGATTTACAAAAACTGATTCACCTGTTAGAATGAAATAGTGGATCTGATTACAACTGATTGCTGATAAGATCTGCTATGCTCTGATTCACCTTGATGTGATAGATAAAACTTTTCTACTCCAAAACTCGACCTTGTTGAATTCCTTCACAACTCAGTACACATACTTTTGCACGCATGTATTTCTTTCACACTTTCGCATATTCATTACCATTACTATTTCCATTACAATTACATTTGAATGATACAATACATTGCATATATATACCATCCAAATAAACAATACATGCAAGGTCGGCCAAAACAACAAGTGCAAATCTCTATACAAAGTCGGCCCAAGGTAAAAACTCTGATTCGCTGAACTGACTCGGTGTCCTTCTGATACTCGGCATCCACTGCATTACTCGGCATCGTCATGCACTCGGTAGAAGTGAAGGCATGGTCCATACTAAACACTTTGAGTAGTTCTGAACTCGGTAACCACTGGAGACTCGGTAGAAGAGATGTCACTCGGTGAACACTTCTATCTGAACTGTAGCTCGGTGATCAAAGGAAACACTTGATAGAACCTTGTGACTCGGTGATAGTTAGTTTCCTTGATAACCGTCTAAGCTCGGTAAAATTAATTTCCTTGATAACCTCAAGAACTCAGTTATCACAAAGTTCTCGATCAATACTAAGTACATCTTCACTCGGTCAAAACTGATTCCTTTCTTTACCTCGAACACTCGGTAAACACTGGCTGCTTTGTTCACCTCGATCACTCGGTAAACACTGACTTCTTTGTTCACCTTGATCACTTGATAAACACTGACTTCTTTGTTCACCTTGATCACTCGGTAAACTTTGATAACTAGGTAAAGCTTGGCTTACAAAGGAATGTCCGGTGAGAGCTCGGTAAGCATTCAGAATCCAATAAGTGTTGTAACTAATGACAAAAATGTATCATAATGCCAACAGCTTGCCCTATGACTGAAGATCTAGTATGTATGTATATTCAAGTGGTTATAAATTTGATTATAAAGTTTTGTATGAGGAGATTTAATGGATGGGAAAAGGTACTTTTACATGTACAAGTGGTGGATGGAGTTGTGAATGGAACTCTAAATGTATTGAAGGCCTCCAAACAAGTGGGAGTGAAGTGTGTGATATTTACATCCATAATTGGAGCTATTGACCTAAACCCTAATAGAAATCAACAAGATATAGTTGATGAAAACTACAAAATTGATCTTGATTATTTCCTTCAAACCAAGGTAAACTAATTTGTATGACTAAAAAATTCATGGAAATATTTGAAAACTATTTTTCCAACATTGTTGAATTTTTTTTTTTCTTTCTCTTTTGGTGCTTAGAATTGGTATTGCTATGCAAATAAAGTGGCTAAGAAATCAGCATGGGCGTACGCAAAAGAGGTGGGTTTGAATTTGATTAAGATTAATCCATGTATTGTATTGAGTCCTCTCCTCTAGCCAACTACAAATGCCACCACTATTCATGTTATTACTATCTTCATTAATTCCTTTATGCTTTCTCCTTTCCTACCAATGGAAATGAGATCACTAACTATTTTTCTTTCAATTCTTTTAGGGTTGGCCAAAATGTTTGTTAATACAACTCAAGTTTACATGATGTTAGAGATATAGTAAGAGAGCATGTATTTCTCTATGAAATACCCTCTACCTCTAGTCAATATTTGTGTGTAGAGAGAAGCCTTCACAGAGGAGAGCTCTTGGATATCTTAGCACAAATGTTCCCACAATACCCATCCTACCAAGCATGCATTTTGTGTATTTCAACTTATTATTGCATACTTCTTATTTATTCCAAAGAATTATGAAATAGTTTGTGATTTCACATTGATTGAGTAATGTTAGAATCAATTCACCTTCATTATAGGAACTCGGATGAGAAGAATCCAAGAAAAGTGGCATCTAAGTTTAGAAATCAAAAGCTAAATGAATAAGGGTTTTCATTCACACCTATAGAAGATTGTGTGGGGTACCTATAAATGTCAGTGTAGTCGATGCTTTGCAAATTTGCAGCCTTAGCTCCATGAATTTGTCACCCTAGCTCGACATATAACAAATGAGAAGATGACTTAAGAGTCACTGAGACTTCTAAAAATGCAAGTTTGGCCTTCTCTAGGTGTTTCTACAAAGTTAAACTACCATCAAAATGCATTCTAATGCATTAAATGCTCAAAAATAGCAACTGGCAGTTAACTGTTGATGCACTGCTCTTTCTTTAAAATTGTCAATGCACCTCTTGATTTAGTGCACCTTGGAAAAAATGCACCTTCAAAAAGTACATCTCTATGGTAGGACCAAAAATATCAAAAAATTTCTAACTCCACAATTTTCCAAGAGTGAGAATTTTTCTAACTCCATAATTTTCCAGAAGAGCAGTGCACCAACAGTTAACTGCCAGTTGCTATTTTTGAGCATTTAATGCATTAGAATGCATTTTGATGGTAGTTTAACTTTGCAGAAACACCTAGAGAAGGCCAAACTTGCATTTTTAGAAGTCTCGGTGACTCTCAAGTCATCTCATAAAATAAACATAAAAATCATGTGGGCAATGATCATGTGGGCATTGCAATTACGATGACACCATTGATATTATGATGGCATCAAGAACATTTACAAAGAAACATAAAAATCACACACAAATTTCACTCCCATCAAAAATGCCATCACAATTTGACCCGAAATGTTGTATTGGCATTTTCAAAATAGGCACCTTAAGATTTCAGATAGAAGTAGAGGGAGTTTAAGTATATGATAATTTTGGACTATAAAGATTACATAAATCATCAAAAAGATTAGGAATAAGTACACTAGAGTGCTCCCTGACCTTATTTGAGAAAAACCCAAAAACTATTTTCAAAAGTAGGAACTTTAATTTTTGGGCGAATTAAGCACCTTGCGCTTTTTGAATGTGCACTTTTTGAAGGTGTACTTTTTGAAGGTGCACTTTTCACAAGGTGTGCATCACAATTTTGAATATGCATAGTTTGGAGGACTCTAGAAGGTGCACAAGTATGAAGATGTGCATGTGTGAAGGTGTGCATGTATGAAGGTTCAAAGATGCACAATTCTAAATTCTTGAAGATTCCTAAGGTCCAAAAGATGCTAAGGTGCACAAGTGCACAGTTTTACAAAGTTTTGAAGAGCAAAGTGTATAGGTGTGCAAGTTGTGAAAATAGGCCAAAACCATGAAAAAGATCAAAATAATTACACAAGAGTGGTCTAAAACCCAATTTTGTAAAACCCATAAACTATTTTCAAAACTGAGAACATTGATGAATTAAGCACCTTGTGCACTTTCTTGAAGGTGTGAAGGTGCATAGGTGAGCAATTTGAAGATTTGATGAATGAATTATCTCTAAAGGTGTACAGGTGTGCAAGTGTGCATATCTAAAACATCCAAAGGCCCTCGAATACCATAACTTCCTCATCTTTTGTAGTAGCTAAGATCACACTCAAACCCATGACTTTCAAGTTCTAAGGAATGTCTAGCAAGTTACACTTTATGATTTCCATAGGGAATTGAGGGAAAAGTATGAAGCATAAGATTTGTTAGCTCCTCAAGATATCACCTCCACCATCCAAAATTTGAAAGGGGAACATCCACACATCATTTGGTTGAAAGTCAACAAGACCCAAATGATGGAAACTGACAATTGTGGAGTTAGAAAAATTCTCACCCTTGGAAAATTGTAGAGTTAGAAAAAATTTCATTCCTGGAAAATTGTAGAGTTAGAAAAATTCTCACTCTTGGAAAATTGTGGAGTTAGAAAAATTATCACTCTTTGAAAATTATGGAATTAGAAAAATTTTCACCCTTGGAAAATTGTGGAGTTAGAAAAATTCTCACCCTTGGAAAATTGTGGAGTTAGAAAAGTATTCACTCTTGGAAAATTATGGAGTTAGAAAAATTCTCACTCTTGGAAAATTGTGGAGTTAGAAAAATTTTGATATTTTTGGTCCTACCATAGAGATGTACTTTTTGAAGGTGCATTTTTTCCAAGGTGCACTAAATCAAGAGGTGCGTCGATAATTTTGAAGAAAGAGCAGTGCACCAACAGTTAACTGCCAGTTGCTATTTTTGAGCATTTAATGCATTAGAATGCATTTTGATGGTAGTTTAACTTTGCAGAAACACCTAGAGAAGGCCAAACTTGCATTTTTAGAAGTCTCAGTGACTCTCAAGTCATCTCATTGCTTCTCTCTTCTTATCTTCTTCTTCTTTTAATGTTTTAAGTCATGTAAAGGCTCATGCACACATTAATTGATATAAATAAGGGGGGAGACCTACATAGCACCATTTAGAGAGTCAATTTGTATGCAATTAACTTTATTTTATTAGTTTTTTAGCATAAGTTTACATTAGAAGAGCTCTCACTCCTAACACAAAAGGAGGAGATGATTTATTTTAAATACATGGATGTAATATGTACCCTAGGGTGTTATTTTAGTGCAACAATATGTACTATTGGCACTTTCATTCTGAGTGTAGTAAATATTTTAGGAGTGTGTTATTTTTGTGAATGCATGTTCATGAATAATAATGGATCTAATGGTTTTATTGTGTTTTTATAATTGTGTGATCTTTTAATTCTGGTGTTTTCCTTGTGTTAACAAATTATCTTGCTATGACAAGTTGGAGAAAGGATCACTATTGTTCTTACATAGAGTTTTGTCGCATGTGAGTGCACTTTCTGTGGCCTCACAATTTGATGAAACATGAAACATCTTTTGGTTTTCATTAAAGTTCCCATCGACAATTCCATTAGTGGAGTTGAGGAAGCATTGCTCCTAATTTTATTGGTTTCCTACAAGATCCCTTTGATAATTTAATTTGCAGACATGTTGTTACTTTGGCTTATATCCGTTAGGAATTTCCTTTTCAGTAAGTTGTTTTAAATCTCTTGTTACTTTGTTATTTTCTTTTCAAAACACTTGGTTAAAGTAGGAATTCATATAGTTTCATTGACTAGAAATTGTATTCATCATAAAATAGAAAATAGAAAATATGTCATTTTCATGGTTAGGGTTCAATAAAGTTGTGCAGATTGGTAGGTCTGCTTGTGAAAATAAACATTTATCTTCAATTGAGTTACCCAACAGGTTGAAAAGAAACCATTCAGAACCTTGGATTTGGTCATTGATCAACTCTTCAAGAGAGAGTTTTGAAAGGATTTTTGTCATTAAGCATCATTTAAAATGACCGCCCAACACCCACCACAGATTATAATGATAAATCCTTAGTAGCACAACATGTCATTCCCTGGAGTACAGAACTCTTTTGATCTAATAGAAGATATGCCAAAAGGAAGAAACCAGATCATACCAAAATGATTGGAAAATCTACTAGAAATGACTCGATCAGTGGTCTTCAAAAAATTAAGAATTCCTTTGATTCACTGGTCCATATGCACAAAGATCGTAACAAAGGAATTGTTTCAGCTACTGAAGGAAAGAATTTCTTTGCGTAAAACCCGAAAAAAGGATGAACATTGGGTAGAAGCAAGAAGTTAGGTCTCAATTCTGTGAAAGTTTGTAGAATGAGATAATGCTCTTTTAGAAATGAGTACTCATTTTTTTTAAATGGGCACCCATATTAGGCTTGGGTGCCCAATCATAAATTTAAAAAATGGGCACCCATTTTTTAAAAATTGGCTACCTATTTTTTAAAAATTGGCTACCTATTTTTTATTTTCAAAAAATAGGTACCCATTTTTGAAAAAATAAAAATATGATTTTTTTTAGAAACAAGTACCCATTTTTCAAAAATCGAGTACCCATTTTTTACTTTTAAAAAATGGGTACGCGTTTCTAAAAAATTCAATTTGTTTATTTTTGGGGAGATTTTCAATGCATTTGAAATGCCAATTTTAATTTTTTTAAATGGGCACCTATTTGTGGTTCAAGATAGGGCTAGTCAAACCAAGCCTATGCCTTGACCTCTCAAGATTTGGCTAAGGCATTGAAATGACAAATTCATGCCTTGACATTATTTTAAAGAGTCTTCTTGGTCAATTTCTTTTACAAAACAAAAATCCATTAGAGCTCTCACTGTCTTGTTTTCAAAAATATATATTTTATAGTGTTATGATTTTATTTACTACTTTTGTATTATTTTTTAATCAAAGGTGGTACCTAAATGTAAAATAGCAAGGTTCACTAAAACTTTAATAAATTTTTTATTTAATAATTTTTCTTAAATTAATTTATCTGTCATCAATCTACATACAACTCTTTTGAAGTTTAAAAAAAATGAAAAAAATGAAATTTTGATGAAATCATGGTATCTGCACACAAGAGGTTTTGAATTACTTTTATAGCCAATTAAAAATTAATAATAATAAAAATATTCAATGAAAATATAGGAAAAATATTATTATCAATCATTGGGGTGTTAGGTAACTTCATCTAGAAGGATTTACAAAAATTCATTTATTTGTGTCAAATTATGGTTTTCGTACATGAGTGTGGTATGGTCCTAAAACAGGCATTTTGAAAAAGTGGTTTTTAAAGAGCCATACTAAAAAAATTATCTATCATATGGCTACACAAATAAATTACATATTCAAAAAAGTAGATTATGAACGCTACAATTTTTATTTATGAAGTTTGTTTTATATTAAATCTCTAAATGCATCAAATTTTGACATCAATTGACAAGAAATTTCAAAAATAGGAAAAACACTTCCACTTTTCCACTTTTTGCCCAAAAGTGAGACCCAACTTCTTGCACTTACTCCACTAGCAAACCATTGCAAATCCTATCTAAAAATAGGTATGAAAAATACTAAGTTTAATGAGGTTTCGATTCAAAAATATGCTTGCATATGATCCGATAAAGAAAAAGGTCATAATAAGAAATCACCATTTGTCACCCGTACCAAATATGCCCTTAACCCTAGTTCCTCTTTGAAATATCTTCTCTCCCCCCTGTCCTATAATGATTGTGGTATTAACCTTGATCTAATTAAACCCACAAACATCTCTAAAGTAAATACCATTTTGACAGGTTTAAAAAAAACCCTTGTTATTCCTATCCCAGATTCTAAACTCATTTATCCCAATTCATTGGCTAGAAGCTCTAAGGCTTGTATCCCTCCCCATAGGAAATCTCTTAAGTCTCCTGATCCCTTTATAGACTCGAGTCTAATCTTGTCTCCTCCCTCTTATAACCATAGTCTTCATATACCCCCATAAGATCATAACACTTTCATAAATACCATTATCATTAGTGATATAGAACCAAAAAAATGTTGGAAAGATTGTCAAGAGTTGTGAGTATTTTCCATCTAGAATGGCTCCTAAGAAAAAATTCAAAAATTCATGAAATGGTTAAAAGATTTCAAGTAATAGGTAAGTATCTCTATCCTCTCAAAATTTTCAATGTATTTACATTGTTAGGTCCACAGGAAATTAGAAATGAATTGATCTCAATACTTTATCTATTATATAAAGGATACTCTTTAAAGTTTCTACCATGGAAACCTAATTATTATGAGCAAATTCTAAATAAAATTGTAACCCTATTATGGTATGAATGCAAAACTATTTCCTCTTGAATTTAACCTGACCCAAATCATGTTCAAAATAGGGCAATAATTAGGCATGTTAGTTGGAATAGATAACAACCTAAGTAAATCTGACAACATTAGCTTCCTTGTCAACTCAAACCCAGATTAAAAAGAAATCAAAACTAAAAAGATCATTTCAAAAAATTCTATCTACAACCTAGACTTTAATAGATATAATGGTAAAATCCAAAATATCATGGGCTTTAATTTGCATATGTCAACATACCATATAAATAGAACTTTGAACCTCAAACTTCTCTTAAATTAAAGATTAATAAATTAAGTAAAAAAAATAGATTAGGAAATAGATGAATATTTAGAGAAAGAAGGGAGATATTTAAACACAGTAAAGTAACATCTAATCACTTTAGAAAAAGAACTAGTTGAAGCTAAGGATAATAATAGACCATCAAAAGCAAATTGTAAGCACGTCAGTTTGGAAAATCAAGACTTTCTAAATAACTGGAAGGAAAAGGAACACATGAAAGCCAGGGATGATATAGATAACAAAATAAGTATCATCAAACAGTGCAATTTATGTCAAAAAAAAGAAGGATTTTCCCTTAGACCTAAAACTTAGCAAAAAAAAAAATTCACAATCTATCTCACGACATTTTTCTCATCCAAATGGACATTTATGATCAAATAGCATTGGGATACGAAAAACATATGGATCACCTTTCTATCTACAAAGATATTGAGCCTAACAAATTATCAAAACATCTCTTAAGTAGGATTGAGCATTAGATTAAGAAAATTCAAACTACAGGACACCAATAAGATTCTCAGAAAGTAATAAAAAATGGTTACACAAAAATATACATGGCAATAGCTAGCATACCTAGAGATATTACTCCAACTTGTAACAAAGACCATTTCATACATGAGGAAGAACTAAGACAAGAATACAATAAGGAATGCAATGTTAAATAGATAGTTGGAAAGGACTTGGTAGAGGATCCATTAAATAAGGAGTCAATAATAGATCAAATAACATATTCCCCCTATGAATATCACTATCCAAATTCAAAAATTCTTCCATCTACATCAAAGCAATGGAGTAATATTACTATTCACAAATGAGCTAAGAAAATAACATTAAAATATTGGCAAACAGCAGACAATGGTAAGAATCCCCTCTAAGATTTTACTTAGGATAGGAATCAAAATAAGGTTATGAGGGAAGATTGTCTCAACATTCCAACAAAAATTGATTCTATTATAAATAAAATAGGATTTATGGAAATAAAAGTCCAAGAAAAATCCAAAATAGCTATATGAGAGATAGATTATGAACTGGTCAATATCCAATTTAGGGAAGAATTTGGGATTCTAGAACCCCTCAAGCAAGATAGTTTAGATGAAAGGAATTTCAAATATACTAAACAAAAAATAGAAGGAAGCAATTTAAATATTCTAGATACAGAGATAACAAATTAGATAATCCAATAATTGGAGGATGAAGAGGAAAAATCAGGGGAAGATCTTAATTTAGGAATACAAGATAATACTCAAGCAACCACTAATAATCTAGGCATTCCAATGAATCAAAAAGGTCTCAAGACCCCAAACTATGGTAAAAAAAATTTGAAGTGAGGTAGAAAAACTCTTAAAGAACTAAGAAATGTAATAGGACAAGAAAAAAACCAAATGAAGATTAATGGTGTCTTGAATGTAGGGAAGGGGAAGTTTCTTCCTACAAAAAAATGAAGGTTACCACATGGAATGCTAGGGTACTCAATGCCCCTAGCAAAAAGTTCTTACTAAGGCACATATTAACTTTATTTGACTCATAATAATAATTCAAGAAACCAAACTAAACTAAGAAGATAGAGCTAAATTAAACAAGAAATTAAGATATTGGAAAACAGAATTAATAGAATCACATGGGGATTTAGGAGGAATTGAGATTATATGGAATCCCAGAAAAAAATGAATACAAAAATTTAGTCTCATCTAGGAACTGGATGAGGGGTAAACTTAGAATGTTTAGGCACGATATCACATTAACACTCATTAATGTATATAGGCCCACACAGACTATAGACAAAAAATAATTATGGTCAGAAATCATTATCTTTTTGGATAATAACCCTAGAAATAACTTCCTAATAGGAGGTGATTACAATGCTATTATCGGCATAGTGGAAAAAGTGGGGGGCATACAGATGATGTCACAAACATCTATTGATTTTAGGGAATTAATTCAATCTAATATTTTAATGGACATACCAACATATAATGACACATTTACTTGGAACAATAGGAGACTAGGATTCTGTAACATAGCAGAGAGAGTAGATAGAGTCTTATTCAAAGGTGACCTTAGTTTGATGGAAGTAATTAGGAAAGCCTCCATTCTTCCCTACGTAGGCTCAAAACACTACCCAATTAGGATTGAATTCTTAGGTGCCTCTAAACCAACCAAAAAACCATTTAAATACAAAAAAAATATGGTTCCTAGATGATAATTTTATGAAAAATATAAAAAGTATGGTGGAACGAAAATACTTTTGAATAATCCAGAATGTATTTCTTTGTGTAAAAACTAAAAAGACTTATGGAAAAAACTCTAAAATCGAATAAAAAGCATTTTAATAACATTTTTAAAGAAAAATTAGATAATGAAGGTGAACTTAAGAAACTAAATGAGGACATTATAAGAAATGATGAGGACATTATAAGAAATGGCATGGACAACAAAAAATATCTAAAAGAAAAAGAACTATTAGGAAAACAGGAAAACATTTTCACAAAAGAAGAAATCTTTTGGAAACAAAACTCAAGGGAGACTTTTTTAACTAAAGGAGTTCAAAATACCAAATACTATCATAATAGTACCTTAATTATTTGAAACATCGGCAGAATAGCCAAAATAAAAATGCTAAAGGAATCTATGAACAAAACCCCAAAAGAATAGTTGAAACCTTGGTGGATTTCTACAAAAATGTTCTTAACAATTTTGAGAACTCAAACTGGACTGCACAAAAGAAAATGCTTAGATTTATCCCCAAAATAATCAAAAACAAGGAAAATAGAATGTTAAATAAACCCTTCACATTGGAAGAAGTTAAAATAGCTCTATTTAAGATGAATCTAGATAAATCACCAAGCCTAGATGATTTTCAAGCCTTCATTTTTTTAAAGTGTTGGGAGATAATTAGTAGTAAAATCTCTCTCCTGATAAATGGTAGCCTAGAAGGATTATTTACTATTTCTAGGGGTATTCAAAAAGGTGATCCCATATCATTCTTTTTATTTATTATTATGGTTGAAGCCTTTGGCTAAGCCATAAAAAAATCACATGAAGAAGGAAAAATTATGAATGTATCAGTAACCAGGAACATCTTGAATATAACCTACCAACATTTTGCAAATGACACTATCTTTCCTAGAAAAGGTTCTTTAGAAAAAGCTAAGAACCTTAAACAAAATATATTAGATTACATAGAAGCTTCAAGTCAAAAAGTAAACACTAAAAAATCTAAGATCTTTTTTATTAACACTTCACCAATAATAGAAAATGATATTTACAATTTAATAGGCTTCAAAAAAGGAGCATTTCCTTGCAAATATTTGAGTATCCAATTAGAAAATCAATCCAAGAACCCTACCACGTAGAATCTAATGCTAGAAAAAATTGATAAACAAATTATGAATTAGAAAAGAAAATGGTTAACTAAAGCAAGCAGAGCCACAAAAATCAAAGTGATCCTCTTTGTCATCCCATCATATCAATTTCATGTCTTCCTCTTCCTAAAGGTATTACTAAATAACTAGAGAGTAAAAAAAAAAAAATTAAATGGGAATGGTATAGAAGTGAAGAATAAATTACCCTTAATCAAATGGGAAAACATTTGCAGGCCTACAGAATCAGGACTCAACATCAAAATTTAAGTTTGAAAAATGAGGCATTCAAAGAAAAATTTATTTGGTGCATATACCAAGAAAAATAAAGCAAGTGGGATAAAATCCTTTATCACAAATACTTGGGTGTTGAGGATCCTATTTCTCTTTTTTGGATTAAATATTCACCTAAAGAATCCAACATCTTTAACCTTATGATAAAATTATGTCCACTCATCAATAATATCTTAACTTGGGATATTAGGAAAGGACGAGGCCCTCTTATAGGAAGATTCTTGGGACAATCTTTCCTCTCTTGATAGTTATAACTTATCTAAGAATATATATAAAATACTCTAACCCAAATATGGGGAAAGAAAATCTCTTATTATAGACATATAAATACTACTAATGAGGAACCGGTATGGGAATGGAGATCACTACAAGATACTAACCTCTCTCATAATGAAGTAGAGGATTTTACAAACTTCCTGAATCAAAGACCAATTTCATTTAAAAATAAACAATATGAACTCTAGTATGGGGTCCATCTAAAGATGGGAAATTTAGCATCAAAAAGGAGTATGATATCTTAAACTTCTCCTACAACCTAGTTGAAGCTTATATACCAATTAATCCATGTTGGAATCGATCTTGTCTACATGAAGCAAGAATCTTTTTATGGGCAGCAATACAGAACAGGATACTAACGACAGATAGATTTACTAAATAGGGGTTTGAAGGTTTGTCTAGATGTATATTATATAAAGAAAACTTAGAAATGGCAGAACACTTGCTATATCAATGTCCTTATACTATCCAATGTTGGGAGTGGCTTAGGAAGAAATTAAAATGGTATGATCCATTCCTAATAAGCCTAGAGAAGTTTTTAAAATGTTGGCCTAATTATAATAGGAAAAATATATATTCCAAATTATGGAACATCTCGCCTTCCATCCTACTATGGGAAATCTGGAAGGAGAGAAAATGGAATATTTTCTATAATATCAATTTCAAAATTTCCTCTCTTTACAACAAAGTAGAAACTTATATTCTAGAAAAACTTTCTTAGAGGAAGGTACATTCTCAAGATACAATGTGGAGATTAAAAAAAATTGGACTAACCTAATAAACCCATCATTATTATATACCAAAAAGAATTCCCAAGCACAAAAATAATGCAAATGAGAACCTCCACTAATAGGTTGGGAAAAGCTCAAAATAGGATGCAGGGATGAAGGAAATTTGGACTAACCTAATAAACCCATCATTATTTTATGCCAAAAAAAATTCCCAAACATGAAAAGAATGCAAATGAGAACCTCCATCAATAGGTTGGGAAAAGCTCAACTTTGATGGAGCATCGAAAGGAAATCCAAGAAAAGAAGGAAAAGGTTGTATTAGACATGCAGATGATGGTAAATGGATTGTAAAATGATCAAAATTCCTAGGCATCACAACTATTAACATGGTAGAATTAGATTCTCTTAAAGAAGGATTAAAACTAATTTTATAAAAAGAGTATTAAAAAGTTGGTTATTGAAGGAGTTTCCTAGATCATCCTAAATGCTTTGAGAAAATGCTCTACTCCAAACTAGAGCATCAAATCTAAACTAGAAATCATATTGCTTCTTCTAGATAAGTTCAAAGATATTAGAATCCAACATATATATCAAGAAGGAAACAAAGAAGAAGATCAATTAGCAAAGCAAGGGGCCATGGGTGAAGACTCCATTATTTAATATTGACTCATAGCATAGTCTAAGCCTTTTAAAAAAATAGTAGTATTTTAGTATATTATAGTTCTTTATTTAGTTATATTAGTTGCTCCTACTTTCCTTCACTATTGACTTATAAACATCCTCAAACCATATTAGTAACCTTCTAACCTACATTTCAAACGTTCAATCTAAGTCTAAGATTAAGTGAGAGGCAAGGCTAATCTTAGCCCTTCAACTATGAATGTGTTCCATTACTATTAATTATATTATAACATCTACACCTTAATCATTATTATTTCATCATTCTCCCCTTGTGCCTAATCATTATTTCTACACTTCACTTTTAGAATTTGACTGGACGATTCTAAGATGATTGGAAATATCTACATATAGCTAACTATTTGTACCCTATATAATTCCACAACATTTGGCATATAGGTTATAGTGATAGGTGGTTTTAAGATTTTAGTACTATAGGTTAGGATGGAGTCTTCTATCCACTTATACCAAACTTCTAAAATTAGGATAATAGTGTTTAGAGGGATCGTTAAGCCTAAATGCTAGAATAGACTCCTCAATCCAAGAGATGATATGACTAGGGTAGCCATTGTTAGGGTCATAGGATAAAAATTCTTTAACTACGATTTCACTTGGCATATGAATAGTTCTATTCTAGGTGCCTTCATAGCTTGCCTAGCTAAGGCTCAAGTTAGTCATTGGAAAATTCTTTTTCTATGTCACAATTTGTTTGACCTTACTCAATGAGAAGGGCTAGAACATGTTGTCCTTATTATTGAAATGCATTTGAAAATTCCCTACCCTAAAATTTATATGGCTTACCCCCTAGTAGCTTCACTCATGTCATTGTTCCTAGGCATCCCATATTACATATCAGAGGTCATGCCCTTTTCAGCAAGGAATGAGAAAAAAATGTTTGTTGGCATCCATTTCTTTCTTGGATGGAGAGGTATTGTTAAAGACCTAAATCAAGACTAGCTACTTAACTATCTAATGATCTTTTATTCTTACATCAAGCCAGGTATTGACTTTTCAGACCTAAACAAGCTTGAGTTCTCTTTGCCTAATTACAACAAATGTAGTAGGGAGAAAATGGCATTTGTACTATCATGAGAAGCCAGAGAATTTTCCATCGACAAGGTTGACAACCTCATTATGGTTTATTAGCATATTATAGAATAGAATTAATATTTTGGGTTTGTGATGCATCCTATTTTGTTTAATCTAGTTAGTCCAGAAACTATATTATGTAAGTACTAAGTAGTTTATTGTTCTCTGAACTCAAGAAGGACTTTCCCTCTTATAACTCTTCTTTTATTTTTGTCTTGTGTCAAACAAATCCTATAACTAGGTATTTTACAGTTAAAATTTTAAGGCTTGTTCATTACTGATGGATTCATCTAGTTTATTATGGAGAATGCACGTTTTCACTTTTTAAATTTCACCAATAATCAATTTAAGAATTTGAATTATTAATTTTATTGTAGATCATTAGCTATCAACTCAATTTTATATTAAGGGCTCTGTATTCTTTGGCATTTTATATTGTATTCATAGGTGGTCTTGTCTTTAGTTCTTCTTTTTTTTCTTTTTGGTCTTTCCCTCTTTCCCCCTTTTTTTGTATGTGGTCCCTTACCCCTTTTTTTTTATCTTCCCTCCTTGTCTATTTTTCTCTGTGCTTGGTGCTCTATTTCCTAGCTTGTATCCATCTTCATCATAGCTAAGTTGCTTTAGGCTTTTCCAAATCATTTCTTCTTTTCCCCTTCATCTTCCCCCCATTGCACTTTTTATTTTCTCCTCTATTTTTTCACTTAGGATCTCTTATGTGTCCTAGTCCACAGTATTAATTATCTTATCAAACTTAAGGGACTAGTGGCCCAAACCACTTTTGATGAGCCCATTTTTGATAGGCATCTCTCGACTATCTTATTAAACTCTCACTTCCTGATTAAGTGAGCAGTGTTCAAAATCTTAGGAAATGAATTTGTTACAACACAAATTGGTATCAAGTTCTTAGTGGGATCCTTGCAATTTTTCTAGTCATGTCTTGTTTGTTGGATGCAGACAAATCTCATATCATAACCTTATGTAAATGGTTATTCAAAATAGATTTTATCAGAGACATTGACAAGGTTGTGGCCTATATCAAACATGACATTTTCATTTGTAGGCCCTGTTATAATGATACACCCATTGACCAAAGGCAAATCATCCCTCTCTACTATCCCTCTCTACCCTTTAGTGTCTTCCTTAGATTCTATTAAGTTTTGTAAATGGTTTCCTATTGTCAAAAGGAATCTTACTTTTCTCTTTATTTTATTCCATATTCATCTAGCACATTACAATAGATGGACAATTATTTATTTAGAAGAAGAAGAAATAGATGCTTGGGATGGGAATTCAGTTATGGATGCAAGCCTTCTTGAGTTACCCATCTTACCAAGAGAGGAAGCAATGGAGGATTCTAGAACTCCTCCTATTCTAGATTTATCATTATTTATGTTTTCAATTGTATCCCTTTATTACTGGTGTGTGATTACCTTTTTCAATTTATGAGTTCTTTATTAGTAATATGAATGTTGTGATTTTATGAGCTAGGAATTAACCTTCCATGTCTATAGGTGTATATCTCTCAATTAAAAACATATTAACCATTCTCACTTAAAGATACAAAATTAAAGTTAGATATAAAGTAATGAATCTTTTTAATATTTTGACATCTACATAAATTATAGTAATTAGAACTTTTATCCTAAGACTATAAACTTCTCCTTTTCTAAAACAAGGAAGCAAATTTTAAGCTCTAAACATTACAAATAGGATATCAATAATCGGTCTTAGAATAATCTTCAAATGAGTAAAATGGTCTAAGGTGATTAAATATTGCAAGGTATTATCCTAACATATTAACACTAACATATCTCCAAAGTTTGAAAGTGATGACTTTGTTGCAGGAAATCAAGATTGGATCACAAGCTTTAGGACAAGGAACAAGCCTTACAAACACTAAGTAGATATCTTTCTATTTTTTGTAAATCCATATTATGTACTTGTATAAAAAAGTGATCAAAGTGAATGTACTATATAGACTGGGGTATGCCCCTTTTAACTATGTATATTAAATAGGACTATGGTCCTAGGCAAGACTGGAAGTTTCTTTCTATGTTCTTTACTATTGGTGCCCATTTGAACAGAAATAGTTGTAATTTATCACTAAGGAAAAAGCCTAAGCACAATGGTAACTTGTGAGCCTCTCATGTGGGAGGTCTTGGATTTGAATCTAGCTCACTTAACATATTATAATTATTAATTTCAACAAAGCTTTAGTTGTCTACCATTCAAAAAAGCATTACGTGACACTAACTTAAGATTATATTTTAAAGATTTTAGGAAAAAACATTAATTATATTTTTTTAAACAAGAGTTTGTAATTAATAAAAATATATAAGAACATTAATTAATTTTTTATATTTTTTAAAACAAGATTTTGTAATTAATAAAAATATATAAGAACATTAATTAATTTTTTTTAAACATCAAATTAAAGAAAATATAATTTTTTTTTTTTAACATGAATTTTGAGGTGGAAGAAATAAGTATGACAGCAGCTTCCCTTTTAACCCCATTAACTCAAAATTGCTGGGAAGCTTTTATTAATTTTAATTTAGATATTATTTATTTTTAAATTAAACAAGTGCCATGTGTACTTTTCATTTTAGTGAATTGTATGGATATTTGCAATGTATAAGTGTAGTTATAATGTATAATTATATAATTAAATTCTGTAATATTTTTATAGGTTAGACATTGAAACAAGTATGTGTGTGAAATAATTATAAAATCAAATCAAATAGATGAGATTAATTAACTTTTCATATTAATAATGAATAGTAGTGTAGTGTGCATTAAAATATGATAATATAGCATAAGATATAGATGTAAGATGTAGTGTATTGTTTTGAGTGTAATGTATATTTGGTTATCACTTAAATCTATTACATGATATTAATTAACTCTTTGAATATTGATAGTGAAAAGTAATACAATGTGCAATAAAATAAGAATAAAGAGCAATATTTAAAAATAATATAGTGTATAATAAAAATGTCTTAAGTAAGTAGAGGAAGATATACTATATTGTTTAAAACCCAATGTGAATAAGTGTATAATGTATATTTGGTTTTATAGGGACCAAAAACTCCAATAATATTGTAATGTTATTTGGTTATATAGGGACCAAAAACCCAATGTAAATAGAGTAACATAAGTTGTGTTTTAAAAAGTAGTAAGCAACAGTCATAAGCTTCAACTGTGAGGTAATTTTGAATTTTTTTTCAGTAATTTGCAATATTTTTTTGATTTACCTGCACAAGAAAGTAATTTTATTACATTAGAGATGAATATGAATATGACGTAAGTAAAATTCTATTTTTAAATGGTAAATATTAATTTATTTGTTTATGTGGGATGGAGAATCCAAGAGTAGCACGATCACATTATTGCGGTCTAATATTTAAATGCCTTCAACATGGAGCCTACAAACAATGAAGATCATCTTTGTTTTTTGTTTGATGTAATGCTCGAACATATCATTTTGGGGAGGGCATTCAACATTCTCTTTTCTTGTCAATTGTTAAAATACATTTGAATGACTTTTATATATGTACTTAGTATGTTAATTGTAATTTCAATATTTTTTTTAATTCATTTATTCTAATGCTTTTGATTTATTTAAAATTTGAATATCTTTAAGTTCTTAAAATTTGAATATTCTTAATATGGTTGTTTTATTATTCTTAATATGGCTATTTTATGATATGTATGTTATTTATTATTAGAATTTAATTCCTATATATATATATATATATATATATATATATATATATATATATATATATATATATATATATATATATATATATATATATATATATATATATATATATATATATATATATAGTTGTTTGTGTTTGGATATACCCAACCCCCACTTTTTTCTTGTACTAGTGTGCTCAACTCTTAACCCAAATCAATCACTAAACCCAAATCTCAATAGGACCTCTTTAGACTTGAATTATAATGTAGGAATTGTAAGATAGTTAATCTGCTTTATCTAGTGAATGATAATTCCTACTTATTTGAGCTTCCTGTGATGTGATGCTTGAAGAAAACCATAATAGATGGTCCAAAAACAAAGCTATATAGAAATTTGCATATTCTTACCATTTTTCTAATTCCTTTTCTTCCCTTTAAGCATCCTAAGGTCCTAGGTTGCTAAAGTTAGCTAAAGCAATGTATGAGCAACAAGAAGAAGTTATTTCTTTTACACAAAGTGGCCACCTTGGGTTCAGATTCTGGTTTGGGTTTACAAATTCAGTATACAAATTTAACAAGAAAAAAATATTAGCTTGATTTTGGCGTCATTTATACAAATGACATATAAAATCGTAAATACAAATAATTTAACCTAAGATCAAGGATAACCACAAAATAGAAATTTAATAAACAAAACATGCATAAAAAATCTTATAGAATAAATAGCCTACCAAACAGTGATAGAATCCAAAAATCAAAAGCTAGAATAAATATGTATCCTTATCCAACCCATTTTAAATTGGAGAAAAATTACGTCTAGTTAATATGGCACTAGCACAACTGTATTCATATTGAAATTTAAATGATGCTACAAAATTAGAACTAAAGTTGAGTCTACTTGTGAGATGAGGACCAAAACATAACATAAGATGTCCAAAAGCTTATATTTCTCACTTGCATAAAGTAAGACCAGATACCTTATTCATACTAACATTGAGATTGAATTAACTAAAATACAATGAAATTGGCTCTAGGTTAATAAGATCCTCATATCTTATTGTGGACCTTCCAGCTAGGTGCCTAGGGTATGAATAATTTTCTATCGCAATAGTTCAATTTATGGTGGATGAGCTCTCCAATAGGAATGGTGTATGATAATAGCCCCACATAGTACTTTGCATAGAGCTCTAACACCACTCATTAAAAATAAGTTATAACCAAGCTAAGAAGATGTTCACAATCAGTGGAAAAGGGATAATCTCACTTTTAGGTACAAGACAAACAAAAGGGAATGTAGTAATCTATTAGATACCAATCCCAACATAGACATTTTTTAATGAACCAATCTATCTTTAAATTTACAATAACACAATGCAATTCTTGTGAAATCTAGGTATATTAAACTAAAGCTTCTGTTAATTTAAGAGATAAACTAAGAACACACAAAATAGAGACAAAAGACATGATATATCGTGGTTCACCACAATTGTGGCTACATCCACACTGAGAGTAGAGCACATATATTATTCAGTCATTGCAGCTTGCAACTTGTCATACACAAGGCTTTGCCTTTATATTTATACATTACTCTTCAAGAGAAGATGAAGAGACAAATAAGAAGAATGTGAAATGAATAGACATGACAGTTGGACTTCACATCCAACAATCTCCCACTTTAAGTTCAACTCATGCTACAACCTCATATCTAAATATCCTCCCACTTAAACTCTGCTTCCCCTTACCAAAACTCATGGTAAGAAAGTTGTCAAAAGATAATCTTTGTAGCTAGAATAGCAACCACAACTAATTGCTAATCAAATCCAACTATCCATACAACATCAGTAGATTTATAACCACATAACCAACCCATACAACTCACCAAATACACCATCTTCTAGCAAGACACACCAAAAGGTTATTGATGTGCAAAAAACTAGAAGACCATTATAAGGATATTTAAATTGCATGAGCAATGTCAACTATAAGCTGACTCAATCTACCAATCAGCACATAAAAGGCATTGCATTAACTTGAGATGATCTGTGAACCACAACCAACCTTCTACAAAAATGACATCTTCCAAGTCCTTGTGGAAAACCATGTTTTGTTGTTAAAAAACAATGAAGTACAACAACAATAGATGACCTCAAAAAACTCTTGGAAGGAACACTAACACAAATCATAACTCACCCCTCTACCAACACCATCAAGTGCCCAGTTGTGTCAAGTATGATCTCCCTTACCTCCTCATATGAGAGCATTTACAATACCCAAACATCATGAATGAAAGCTCCTATAAACAAGAGGTCAAACTCCAAACATTCCAAAACTAGGAACAATATCAACCATCTCCTAAGTGCACAAGGAGACAAATCTACTGAGTAGACCAAGCATGGGGAGTAAGAATGCTCCTCCAAGATACACGAAGTCATAATGACTCTTCTCCGAGAACAATCTCCACTAGGTCTATAATGAACTTGCATCCATCCATAGTTGTAGGCTCCTTAGTCTTCATGTTGAAACCTCCAAAGAGAAACTGTCTCAAATAATGTTCTCTAAACCAAGAGAACTACAGCCTCACCCAAGCCTATTAGTTTTCAAGAGCACCTCCATGATCAATCTGCAAAAGTACCCGATACCAAGAGCACTAACCAAGATCATTTGTCAAAACTCCCATTGCACATCTACATAACCTAGGAACACAGCATGACAACTTGATCTCCACAAATTAGAACCTCATGCTCTAAAGAGCATAACCTACCATGAGAACCTATATCATGTCAACACTCTAATCTAGAATGAAGAGCTCACCATGACACAATAATATACATCTCCAATTATACGGAGGAAACCATCTCATGACACCAAAAATCCTTGCTAAAACTCTCACTGCACTATGATAGTGAATTTTCCATGATATCAAAAAATAATAATAAATGATACCAAATATCACACTAAAGAGTAATATTGAAAGTGCAATTTCTCCATAATAATCCAAATCAAACAACATTATCAATATTGCTAACAGTAAAACTTTTGCTAACAAAAAAAAATAACACAGCCCCAAAAACTACCTCTGCGTGCATTACAACAACAATAATAGGAGCCCTCTTTGCTCCAGCCCTCCACAAACTTCCATCTTCTGTGCAAATACATAATATTGCACAATCAAATGTTCAGTCCCAATTTCTCAGGTGATACTTATGGGCTTCCCTGATGGATGAGGGAACTGGTGATAGGAACACAATCCAAAGATATACTGCTTCAAATACTGCTACATATTTGGGTCTACCTTTTCAACAAACTTCCTTGCCTTTTGCTCTGCTCTCCAGAATCTTACATGCTCTAATACCAATTGTTAATTTAAGAGATAAACTGAGAATACACAAAATAGAGACAAAAGACATGATATATCATGGTTCACACCAAAACTGAGAGCAGAGCACATATATTATTTAGTCATTACAACTTGCAGCTTGTCATACATAGGGATTTGCCCTTATATTTATACATTAGTCTTCAAGAGAAGATGAAGAGACAAATAAGAAAAATGTGAACTGAACAGACATGATAGTTGGACTTCACATCCAACAACTTCCAGGTTTCTAATAACAATGTAATGCCTATGATCATGGTAGGAAAACTAGTTAGACTAAAGCATTCAGGTTTCTCATATACTTTTGGTGACACTCTAAACTCTTAACCCTTTCTTAAAGGACATGGTGATGACCAAAAGTATGATAAAAGGACTATAATATATGAATTCAAATTTATTTCCTTGTCCTATGAGAATGCTCAACTTATGCATATGCAACTCTACTCACCAAAGCTTAAGGTAGATATTTATGGCAAATAAAAAATCTAACGATTAAGTTGAACCTACTTGAATATGTATTGCAAAAACAAAAACAAAATTAACAAGCCCAAAAAGTGTTCCAAATACCTGATTGCAACTTCCCCATCCAACTTCCCCATGAACACAGTAAAATGAAGAATTATCTCCCCAAGTAAACACCTGTAGGGAACATAATACAAATAGTAAAAAATTATGATACTCATTTCTATATTATGCAAATTTAATAGTTGAAGCTTGCCATCTGACAAAACTACAATCCTCTCAATACTGGGTTACAACAGCAGCATGATTATGGGACTCTGATACATGAGTTAGTGTAGTCACAAATTTTAATTTAGAAATTTTCTAGAAAAAATAAAATTTAACAAATCCTTGAAAATTATGAATATGAATCTCGTCAAAAAAGGGTCATAAAATTGAATAAGCAATCAGAAGTGAATTAAATCAATTATAACAATAAGAAATAAAGATAGTTATTTTATTTTTAAAAAAATTAATATCTAATATTTGAACTATATATTTATATTTTATTTTCTTACATATCAATACACACACACACACACACACACACACACACACACACACAAGCCCACACACACGTGTGTGTGTGTGTGTGTGTGTGTGTGTGTGTGTGTGTGTGTGTGTGTGTGTGTGTGTGTGTGTGTGTGTGTGTGTGTGTGTGTGTGTGTGTGTGTGTGTGTGTGTGTGTGTGTGTGCGCGTGCGTGTGTGTGTGTATTGATATGTAAGAAAATCAAAATGTTTAACAATATAAATTTTTACACTAATATACATTTAAAATTTAAAAAGTTATAAAGATAAAAAGTTTAACTAAAATTTAAATAGATTTAAATTTTAAAAAATCTACAAATTTATTTTTTTTTAAAGAGAAAAGAAACATTTCAATAAACAAAACAGCTGATAAATAAAAATAAAAAATTGGACATATATACTTTCCAAGATTAGATTTTTTTCATAGAAGTGATGTATAAATGGAAGCACTGAAATTAAAAATAGACTGACATGTTTACATTTAGAAAATAATAATAATAATTGTACATTAATTTTGTCAAAAATAGATATTTTTCATTAAAATGATGTTTAAATTAAAAAACATATTAAAAATAGACTGATATACAATTGCATGTAGATAA
Source organism: Cupressus sempervirens (assembly GCA_028749045.1). NCBI lineage: Eukaryota > Viridiplantae > Streptophyta > Pinopsida > Cupressales > Cupressaceae > Cupressus > Cupressus sempervirens. The sequence goes on along the minus strand of CM053785.1, from coordinate 696,116,919 downwards.
TAGAAATAAATTGAACATATGTTTTTCTAAATTTAGATGTTATTCTTTAGAGTGATGTATAAATTGAAGACAAATATTTATATTTTACACAGCAACATTTCATTTTTATGGAAGAAGGAGAAAAATATTTTTGAGCATTTGTATAGAAGCATCAACGGATGCTCATGATGTGATAATTAGGGAGATCATTTATGATGGTAGGCCAATGAGATTGATTATAAAGTGCCTCAAGCGACCTCCTCCTTAGCTAAATTCACTTAAAAAATAGAAATTCAGAGGAATATTTTCCATTCATTATATTGACATAAAATTGTACAGGTACATATATAGTTGTGTGCCAAATGCATAAAGCTACAGGAAAGGAAACAGCTACAGGATAGGAAAGAATCAATTTCGGAAAGAATAGTTTAGGAAAGAATTAGTTTAGGAAAGAATATTTTTAGGAAAGAATCAGTTCAATATTAGAAAAAATCTAATATTACAACACTCCCCCTCAAGTTGGTGCATAGATATCCCACATACCCAACTTGCCCAAAAACTTTGAGAACACTTGACTTGAAACCGCTTTGGTAAGAATATTGGCCAGTTGATCTTCTGATCGAATCTTAGGCAGCTCCACAATCTTCTCATCCGACTTCTCCTTAATAAATAATTTTTCTACCTCCACATGGTTTGTACAATCATGTTGAACCAGATTATGAGCAATATCACATGCTGGTTTATTGTCACAATATAGTTGAATTGCCCGCCTAGGCAAACAGCCAAAATCTTGTAGGAGAATTTTTAGCCACAACGCTTCACATACTCCAAGTGTCATACCTCAAAATTTTGCCTTCACACTTGATCGTGCAACAACATTCTATTTTTTGCTTCTCCATGTAACAAGATTACCTCCTACAAGGTGAAATAGCCTAAAGTAGAATGCCTATCATCTACTGCTCCAGCCCAATCAACATCAGTATATGCATCCACACTTTGATAATCCTCATCTTTAGTGAATAAAAGTCCTTTTCCAGGAGCAGACTTCAGATACCTCAAAATGCACATAACTGCATTGATATGTTGCTCTCCAAGATTATGCATAAACTGGCTAACAATACTTAATGCATAGGCAAGGTCTAGCCTTGTGTGTGCTAAGTACATCAATCTTCGTACGATTCTTTGGTATCTTCCTTTATCAACTAGTACCTAATTAGACTCAATGCATAACTTCAATCCTTCTTCCACGGGTGTATCAGTGGGTTGACATGTTGACATATCAGTTTCATGTAACTAATCTAAGGCATACTTTCTTTGAGACGAGAAGATCCCTTTATTAGATCGAGATAGTTTGATCCCAAGGAAATATTTCAAAGGACTGAGATCTTTCATTTTGAATTCTCTAAACAAGTAATCCTTGAGAGCCCTCCTTTCTTCAAGATCATTTCCTGTAAGTATCATGTCATCCACATACACAATAAGTGTAGTGACCTTATCCTGCTGATTCTTTATGAATAAAGTATGGTCTAAATTGCTTTGATGGTAACCAAAGGCTTTCATTGCTTTGTGAATTTTCTGAACCATGCCCTTGGAGATTGTTTCAACCCATTTAGTGACTTCTTTAATCTGCACACCTTCAAACTATGTATTTTTGGTATCATGCAACCGGGTGGGAGTTCCATGTAGACTTCTTCAAACAACTCTCCAAGTAGAAAGGCGTTCTTCACATCAAACTGTTGTAATGGCCAACCCAAGTTCATAGCTAGAGACAAAAAGACTCGTACTATATTAATTTTAGATATAGGTGCAAATGTCTCTATATAATAAATCCCATAGGTTTGGGTGTACCCTTTTGCCACTAGTCTCACTTTGAAGCATTTAATTGTACCATCTACTTTGTACTTAACAGTATAAACCCACCGACATTCAACTAGTTTCTTTCCTGGTGGACGGTCAACAAGTTCCTAGGTATTATTTTCATGTAATGATTTCATCTCCTCATTCATAGCGTCTTTCCACCTTCGATTAGCTAAGGCTTCCTACACATTGTTATGAACAAATACAGTAGATAATTGATTTACAAACAACTGATTTGATTCTGACAAAAAATGGTCAGACACATAATGACTCATAGGATATTTAACTTTACTAGAAATTTTGGGTTCATACGTGGATTTAGGGATACGTGTCGTGAGACATTGAGGTAGTAGTTTTCTGGATGGTTCAGGAACATCCTTGCTAATTGATTGGTGTGGTGTGAGGAACTCAGATGGAGGTGGACCCACAGCTTTAGTTTTTGGGTGTTCATCACTACTTTGATTCAAAGTTTCACCTACTTCTTGATTAACAATATCAGTTTCTAGGTGTTCATCATTACTTTGATTCAAAGTTTCACCTACTTCTTGATTAACAATATCAGTTTCTGGGTGTTCATCACTACTTTGATCCAAAGTTTCACCTACTTCTTGATTAACAATATCAAAGAGTTCCCCTTCTTTAGAGATGTCCAAGCTACCCACATCTTCAAGAATGTGAACATCCACATTTTCAAAGGTGTTATCCACATCTTCAGTGATGTGAGCATCCACATCTTTAGAGATGTGATCATCATAGTCTAAAGTCTGAATTTCCTTCTGGTACTCCCCCTAAAGTTCAAGCTCAAAGGAAAACTTCATTGATTCTTCATGAAAAACTACATCCAATGTAATAAAAATTTGTTGAGTTGGAGGATGATAGCATCGGTGCCCCTTTTGATAAGTAGCATATCCTAGAAAGACACATCATAGTGCTCAAGGAGATAACTTGTTACATTGATTCTTAAGGAGGTGTACGAAAGCTACACAACCAAAGACATGAGGAAGTAAATTTGGGATAACAGGAGCAACAACCACCTCAACAAGAGCCTGGGATGGTGTCTAGAAATCAATGGTGCTAGAGGGTACTCGGTTGATCAAATATGTTGAAGAGGTAAGTGCTTCGCCCCAATAGGATAATGGCATATGGGCTTCTATTAGAGAAGAATGGACAACCTCCAACAAGTGATTATTTTTCCTCTCGGCTACCCCATTCTGCTGAGGTGTATTGGAACAAGTAGTTTGATGAATAGTTTTGTGTGCTTCCAAATACCGCTGAAGTTCAAAACTCAAATATTCACCTCCATTGTCACTACAAAGAACTTAAACTTGTGCATTGTGTTGAGTATGAATCATGTTATAAAATTTTTGAAATAACAAGTTGGCATCACTTTTAGACTTCATTAAGCATACCCAAGTCATCCTAGTACAATCATCAATAAAAGTAACAAACCAACATGATCCACCCAAGGTAGTGACTTTGGATGGACCCCAAACATCAGAATGTATGATCATAAATGGAATAGGACTTTTATTCAAAGTTAATGGAAAAGAAGCATGATGGCTTTTTGCAAGTTCACAAACTTCACACCGGAAGCTAGAAACATCAAATTTTGCAAATAAACTAGGAAATAATTTCTTCAAATAGCCAAAGGAAGCATGTCCCAAATGTCTATGTGATAACCAGATTTCAAATTTTTGCTTGTCCCCCTTAGAATCATCCATCGCTAGAGCTTGACATAGCTTGTCTGAACTCTTTGACTCCAAGTCCAAGTAATACAACTTCCCTCGCCTAACACCACAACCAATCATTTGCCTCGTTTGGATGTCCTTAAACACACAGAAATTAGGGGAAAAAATTACAACACAAAGTAAAGTAGTGGTGATTTGGGAAACTAACAACAAATTGTAATCCAAAGACAGAACCACTAAAATAGAATCTAGATTCAAAGTATTAGTGAGAGGTAAGGATCCTTCTTCAATAACTGGGGTCAGAGAGCCATTAGCAGTGGAAACAAATTTTTGCGAGGATAGTTTAAGGGATGAGACCTATCTAGAATCAAATGTCATATGATCTATAGCACCAAAATAAATTATCCATGCACTATTAAAAACAAGTGTAGACATATTTAAAGACTTACCACCATTACTTGTCGTTGTTGCTAATGCTGAGATCTGTCCAGCAATAGTTTGATTGCAATGGGTGCATTTGTAGGTGGATTTTTTAGCACCATTAGTGATCCCTACCTTGAACAATGAACCTTCAAATTGAATAATAATGGGAGTAGATTTTCTCTCAAATACTTTTGAATCTAAATCAACCATAGTTCAATGAAGGGATACAAATAATTCAAGCTTCAAAGCTCTGATACCATCTTAAAAAATAGAAATTCAGAGGAATATTTTCCATTCATTATATTCACATAAAATTGTATAGGTACATATATAGTTGTGTGCCAAATGCATAAAGCTACAAGAAAGGAAACAGCTACAGGAAAGCTACAAGACAGGAAAGAATCAATTTAGGAGAGAATAGTTTAGGAAAGAATATTTTTAGGAAAGAACCAGCTCAATATTAGAAACAATCTAATATTGCAACAAATTCAAGTGATTGTGATGGTAGGCCAATGAGATTGATTATTTATAGGCCACTCATTAAATTCCCACCTCCTCCAACACAAGATAAAGATGAAGAAAGTCCCTCCATGATGAAGATCAATTAGCTTCCACCAAAAGATGTAATTGAATGTGAACAACCATAGCCAGATAAATTGCTTAACATCTATTTATGTGCTGTTGTAATCAACAAAGAGTTGGTAGATGTTGGGCAAGGTGAATGTAGGCTCAACAATGATGAGGAAGAAAATGAGGGGAAATGCAAGAAAATGAGAAAAAAGAGTAAAATGTCAGTGAAGCCACAAGTTAAGAAGCATGGAAGGAGTTTTGACAGAGTCTTCAGGAAGCTCAAGCAACAAAATAAAAAGAAGACCAACATATTTTAGAACAACAGAACTTTTATGTAGTTCTCATCAACAACTTGTTGGAGCGATGAGGAAGGCAAATACCCACCACAGAATATGTTGGCAATTCTTTTTTAATATTATTACAGCTTAAAATATGAAGAATTTGGAGATAGGCTTGAATTTAAGAAACAAGATTACAATTTTAAAAGAGGAAATGCCTGTCAAGCTAGGGTTCTTGTAAGAGAACATCATGTGATTGCAATTGTATTCACTGAAATGCTACGTATATCTCCACATTGTATTTATTTTGGTTTTTGGCAAATTTGGAGATCTTAATGCTCATTTGTAATTTTTTTATTTTGGATGTAAAAGTGATAAATAGTTGACTATACATATTGAATGCAAAAACTATTTTGGTTATTAAATTTTAGTATCATTTTGTGAGAAATATAAATCACAACTCTAAAAATTTGCTCGGTACAAACTATTTCCAAGTGCTAGTATTGCTCAGCACTTGAAGGTGTCAAGTGGCAATGTGCTCAGCACGTGAAGGTGTCGAGTGACAATTTTTTCAACAAAAACTATTGCCCAGTGACAGGCAGTAGGTGTTGAGTTAGCTTAGCACAAGAATAAGCCAAGTAAGCTCAGCACACAAAGGAAATGCTCAGCATAAATGGATGCCAAGTGAGCTCGGCTCAAACTAAAAAATTTAATTTAGTGAAATTTCAATGTGAATGCTTTCACCATTAAAACCAGAGAGCCAAAGCTTGAAACTTCAAAACAACTTCTCAAATGCAATGAATAGAAGAAGGACAATGGATTCAAGTATGCTTGCTTGTTTTCTATTCAACTGTAATTAAACCATTACAAAATCTGGGAGCATTCGGCTTCAACCAGAAAAACCCTAAACTAGTAAAACTTCAAACTTCAATAAACTTTAAACTTGCAGCTCTAATGGCTACATACAATGGTGCCTAGAGCAATCATTGCTTCAATAGGACAAATCCAACAGTAACAAACTTACAGAGTGAACAGGGGAAACACATACAACTAGAGACAAGCTTCCTTTTGTCTCTACAATGACTGGATCTACTGATCTCTTTCCTTTTGCTTTGCTCTACTCTACAACTCTCTACTTTTCTCTTCTTCTAACTTCTTCTACAGGTCAAATGGAATAGGAAATTCCTTTTGTCATGCTTCCAAAAACAATTTCCCCCTATTTTTTAGATTTCAAAATTCACCCACTGCATTAATGTTTTATGTCTGTTCTAGAGACGTTAGGGGTGGTAGGTGGGCATTTGGCTCCAGGGGCAAATGGCAACAACATTGAATATTCCAACACTCCCCCTTTGTCCCGAGCCAAACAAACAAGGATCACTGTTGATCCACATCAACTACACCAAGACATTCTCTTAGGTATACAAAAGGTCCAATGCCTAATGACTTTGTGAAAATGTCTGCTAGTTGCTGCTCAGACTTGCAAAAATTCATCTTGATATTCCCATTCTCCACCAACTCTCTAATGAAGTGATATATGATCTCAATATGTTTGCTTCTTCCATGGAAGACTAAATTCTTGGACAATGCAATTGATGAGATGTTTTCACAATAAATTGTGGTTCCATCCTCTTGCCTTTCATTCAAATCTATCAAGATCCTCCTTAACCAAATAGCTTGACATGCTGTTGCATTTGTTGCTATGTATTCAGCCTCTGCTGTAGATTGAGCAACAATAGGTTGCTTCTTGGATGCCCATGAAATTGCACCCGATCCCATATGAAACATGTATCCAGAAGTGCTCTTCCAATCATCTATGCTTCTAGCCCAATCACTATCATTATAACTCACCAACTTGAAATCATTATTTGCAGTATACAAAATTCCAAATCTCTTGTTACCTTTCACATACCTTAGGATCCTCTTTCCCGTTTGCCAATGGGAATCCTTTGGTGTTTTCATAAATCTGGAAATCAAACTTACTACATGCATTAGGTCTAGCCGAGTTGCAGTCAAATACATTAAACTTCCAACCATACTCTTGTATATTGTTGGATCCACTCTCTTGCTAGAGTCTTCCTTTCTCAACTTCAGACCTACTGTAGTTGGTGTTGGGGCTGCCTTACTATTCTGCATTTTAAATCTCTCCAAGATCTGCCTTGCATATTTTTCTTGAGAGATGAAGATGCCATCATGCATCTGTTTTACTTCTATGACTAGAAAGTACTTCAAGAGACCTAGGTCTATCATCTCAAATTCATTTTTCATGACCTCTTTGAACTCACCAATTAGAGCCTTGTCATTACCAAAAAAATAAATCATCTACATACAAGACAATAATCAACACATTACCATTTGCTACCTTGATGTATAGAGTAGGCTCACCATTGCTTTTGCTAAAGTCATTGCTCATCAAATATGAGTCAATCCTACTATACCATGCCCTTGGAGCTTGCTTGAGCCCATAAAGAGCTCTCTTCAATCTATATACTTTATTCTCTTCACCTGCTACTTCGTAACCAGGTGGCTGCTCCACATATACTTCTTCCTTCAATACATCATTTAGGAAGGCAGACTTCACATCCATTTGGTATACCTTCCATTTATGTTGAGCTGCAATTGATATGACAGCACACACGATTTCCATTCTTGCAACCGGGGCATATGTCTCATCATAAAATCTGCCATACTGTTGTTTGTAGCCCTTGACTACTAGCCTTGCCTTATGCCTATCAATTTTGCCTTCAACATTGCATTTGGTCTTGTAGACCCATTTCACTTCAATCACTTGCTTCTTGGGAGACAATTCAGTTAGCTCCCATGTCTCATTCTTTTCTAGAGCATCTATCTCCTCATCCATGGCCTTACACCATTTCTTCTCCTTAATAGCTTCTTCAAAATATATTGAATCACTATGAGAAAATAATGCAAAATTAACACTCTCATCATAATCTTCATACCTTTCATCTTGGTATATCTCCCTAAGACTCTTAGTCTTTCTTGGTAACAAGGAGGAGAGTGTGGGATCAGAATCTTCACTGATGTTTCTTTACCAACTAGTTTAGTCTTCACTGGTACTCGGCATTGACACTCGGTCATGCCTAGAGAAGCTCAGCAATGATTGAGGTTGTTTGCCTTTTCTTCTATTTGTTCCTTCTTGATGCTCATCAACATCCTCTTCACTCATAATTGGCACTTTACTAGAAGTGCTAGGTGACTCATAAGTTTGTCCATACCAAGACTGATTTTCAAGAAATTCCACATCTCTTGAGAGAATCATCTTGTTGTTCAATGGCTCATACAATCTATATGCCTTTGATTCTGAGCTATACCCTGTGAAGATGCACTTCACACATTTTTCACCCAATTTTTGCCTTTTCTCTTTAGGTACATGTGCATATGCAACACATCCAAACACCCTTAGGTGTTCAACTATCCATCTTCATCGTGACCATGCTTCCATTAGAATTATATCACAAACTATCTTTTTAGGACACCTATTAATTAGGTAAACTATTGTTTCCATAGCCTCTCCCCAAAATTCAATTGGGAGATCTTTCTCTTTCATCATGCTCCTTGCCATTTCAACAATGGTTCGATTCTTTATTTCAGCCACTCCATTGTGTTGTAGTGTATAGCTGGTTGTGAGCTCTTTCTTTATGCCATGTTTCCTACAAAAATTTACAAAAGAATTGGAGGTATACTCCCCTCCTCTATTTGATCTTAGGACCTTGATATAGTGTCCACATTCTCTTTCAGTCTGGGCTTTAAATTCTACAAATTTATCAAATGCTTCATATTTATTCTTTAAGAAATACACCCATGTTCTATGACTAAAATCATCGATAAATGTCATGAAATAAGTACTCCCCCCAATGGAAGTAACTTGCATAAGACCGACTAGGTCAGTATGCACAAACTCTAATGGATATCTAGCCCTCCTAGAATTTCCAAAATTAAAGGGAAGCCTATGTTGCTTACCCAAAATACAAGTCTCACACTTGTCACATGAATTTCCTATACGTGGCAAACCTTCTACTATTCTTTTATTTGACAACAAATATAAATCGGCATAGCCAAGATGACCATACATGAGGTGCCATAGCCATGAGGGGTCTTCAATTACACTCCTTAGAGCTAATTGTGTGTGAGGTGCAGCATCAACTTGAGATGAGAAACATGTCTCTATCTTCAAGCAAAACATTATGTCCTTTGTCATTTGAACTGCTGCAAGTAAGTTCTTGCTCCCATCCTTTTCATGAATGACACACGTGTCATTCTCCATCAACACTTTGTATCCATTTTGAATGAGCTGACTAATGCTCATCAAATTGTGCTTCATACTAGGGCCAAAATACACATTTTATATTTCCTTCTGCTCACCTTTCTTAGTGCGGACCATAATAGATCATTTTCCCACTACTAGTAGGGTTCCATTGTTACCCATTTTAATCTCAGATTTGAAACTCTTGTCAATGAATGAAAACAAGGTTTCATTACCACTCATGTGGTTGCTACATCCACTATCAAGGTACCAAACCTTAGGGCTTTCTTCTTCACCAACATTACACATGATGAAGGCAGTGGCATTGTTTCCACTTCCCATGTTCACATCAGCCACATTTGCTTGTCCTGACTGATCATTTTGCTTCTTCTAGCATTCACTTGCATAATGCCCATATTTATGACAGTAGTAACATTCTACATTACTCTTATTTGAGTTGTAATTTTTCTTACCTCCTCTTGAAGTATTTTGTGAGCTACTTGCTCCATCTGCTCTTCCTAAGCTTTCTGTTGTAGCATTTCTTTGTCCTCCATTACCTTGGCCTCTACCTCTGGAGTTTCTGCCTAAGTCATTCCTTCCTCTCCCCCTTCCTTTTGGATTTGACTAAGCTTTGAACGCTTGCTCTTGGGGAGAAGAAGATGTAGATCTATTGATCCTATGCTCATGGGTTTTAAGAGTACCCATCAACTCATCCATTGTCAAAACAGTGAGGTCTTTTGCCTCTTCTATGGTCATGACCAAATTTTCATATTTATGAAGTAAACTCCTCAATATCTTTTCCACTATCCTCTACTCTTGATAGTCTTCTCCATTTGACTTCAGTTGATTAATCACATTGGAGGTCCTTGAACTGAAATCTACAACTGGTTCATTTTCCTTCATCTGAAGGTTCTCAAACTCCCTCCTTATATTTTGTAGATTTACTGTGCGGACTTTATCAGTCCACTTGAAGTTCATCTCAAGGATATCCCAAGCTTCCTTTGCATAATCTGCTGCTGCAATCTTTGGAAAAATTGTCTCTATCATTGCTGCTTCAATAAGACTTAATGCCTTTGCATCTTTCCTCCTTGACTCTTTCAAATGAGTCTTTTGTGCATTTGTGAGGGCAACATACTAAGTTCGATCTGTCACATCATTGAACCCATTAACTACAAACTCTCATAAATCATTTGCAACCATTATGGTCTTCATCTTCTTTGCCCATGTATCATAATTTTTCCCATTAAAGGATGGTGGTTTCTGTCATATCTTTCCTGTATCTACTGCCATGTCAAATATCTCAAGAAAATAAATGCCCTAACTCACTATGGATGTGGGGCCTCAAGCTCTGATACCATGTGAGAAATATAAATCACAACTCTAAAAAAATTCTCGGCACAAACTATTGCCGAGTGCCAGTATTGCTCGGCACTTGAAGGTGTTGAGTGGCAATGTGCTCAGCACATGAAGGTGTCGAGTGACAGTTTGCTCGGCACAAACTATTGCCGAGTGACAAGCAGTAGGTGTCGAGTTAGCTCGGCACAAGAACAAGCCAAGTAAGCTCGGCACACAAAGGAAATGCTCAGCAACAATGGATGTTGAGTGAGCTCGGCTCAAACTGAAAAATTTAACTTAGTGAAATTTCAACGCGAATGCTTTCACCATTAAAACCAAAAAGCCAAAGCTTGAAACTTCTAAACAACTTCTCAAATGCAATGAATAGAAGAAGGACAATGGATTCAAGTATGCCTACTTGCTTTCTATTCAACTATGATTAAACCATTACAAAATCTAGGAGCATTTGGCTTCAACCAGAAAAATCTTAAAATAACCCTAAACTGGTAAAACTTCAAACTTCAATAAACTTTAAACTTGCAGCTCTAATGGTTGCATACAATGGTGCCTGGATTAATCACTGCTTCAACAGAACAAATCCAACAATAACGAACTTACAAAGTGAACAGGGGAAACACATGTGGCTAGAGACAAGCTTCCTTCTGTCTCTGCAACAACTGGATCTGCTGATCTCTTTCCTTTTGCTTTGCTCTACTCTGCTCTTCTTCTAACTTCTTGTGCAGGTTGAATGGAATAGGACATTCCTTTTGCCATGCTTCCAAAAATAATTTCCCCCTATTTTTTAGATTTCAAAACTCACCCATCACATTTATGTTTTATGTATGTTCTGGAGACGTCAGGGGTGGTAGGTGGGCATTTGGCTCCAGGGGCAAATGGCAATAGCATTGAATATTCCAACACATTTCACTAACACGTCTTTTGGCATATTAATATGCTCTGTCATATCTATATCAAGTTAATGACAATTTAAAAAAGAAATTTGTAGCTATGAGCTGATAGGGAACTCAATATCTAACACAAGAAATTGGCATTTTTGCTTTTCAATGGATTATATGCGACCACCTTGCAAAGAAATGTTGTATCATAGAATAATTTTTTATCAGCACAAAACAAAGTTGTATTAAAATTTGTCGTACAATTTCCCTTTGCACTTTTTGATGGTGAACATTTGAGCTTCCAAACCAAAAACGTGTTGACTAACAAACACTTTAGCTGTTGTTAGTCATGGTTATGTGTTTGTTTGTTAAACTTAAAATGAGGCGTGTTTGTAGTTTTTAACTTACTTTATATGAGACATATCTGCCAGTGTTTCTATTGGCTCCTTTTCAACGGCCAGGCTTAACCAGCTATGGTGGCTTGCGGTGGAAGAAAATACAAGGCAAATAGTGTCTGCTAGAAATCCGCACAATGTTCTTTCCAATGGCCTCATTAATTTAAATTCATAATGACAATAGATAGTGGGTCATTTCTAAATTAAGGAATAAAATAGAAATTTTTATTATTAGGTTTGATAGATTCAATCTTTAGCCAATGATGGCTATGTTTGGTTTCAAATAGGTTTAGGAAAATAAACCCAAGTTTAGTTTTTTATATTAGTTTAGTTTTTCTTTAAATATTGTATTTTAATTTTTATAATAATTTATTTGTTAAAGATGTTGATTTTTTTTGTATTATTTTTTGTATTTCTTTTATCACTTTTATATAATAATTTTTTTGATGAGATTTTTAAATGATTATTTTTTAAAATTTGATAACTTGAATTTAAATAAATATTTTTTTGGTGAAGCTTTATATTTATATTAATAATATTAAATAAATAATATTGATTAATCTATTTAAAAGATTTTAGTAAATATTGTGTTATTTAAATTGAAAATTATTAATTCTTGAATGACTCACAAAGAGCCCACAGGGATCAAGTCTTCTTGAGTGCAAGGCTCGAAGACATCATAAGGGATGAGATCGAGATCGTGCCCGGACGAATTTGGTAGTGTGGATGCTCCTTAGTCCTTGGCTCTTAGTCGAAGAGGCTTCAGGCATGCATGGGCCCATATCGGGTACCTAAAACTTGATGACCTTCATCAAAAAAATTATTAATAATCTAATTTGTTCACATAAGATTATATTTTAAATCTTCACTTTTAACTATTATTTTTCTTTTCCTATTTATTCATTAGCTCATGTTGTGGTCTCTATTTATTTAATTTAGATTTTTAAAATTGATTTAGGTTTTAGTTTTTAAATCATTTTGATTTTTATTTTTATTAGTTTAATTTTTTCTTTAAATATTATTTTTTAATTTGTATAATTTATTTAGTCAATAGGATATTTGTTACAAACATTATTTTTTTCTATTTCTCTTATTAATTTTCATAATAGATTTTTTTATTGATAAATTAAATTTAAAAGAATTTAATAAATAAAAATTATTTATTAAAGTAAAAATTATTAATAATTTAATTTGCTCACATAAGATTATATTTTTAAAAATAATTTTATTGACAAACACCTATCCACTTATCGTTGCAACACAAAAACATGCAACTATCAATTATATGCATGTCTTTATATCAATGACTATAAAATCCTACTTATATAATAAATGCCTTGATTCCTTATTGCTTGTGAGAAAAGTGGATCCTGAAAATGGCCTTATCCTTGATTTCTATGAGATTTATCCCCAACTTCTTAAAACCGTGTACTCTTCTAATTCCCAAAACCCCAACGCGATCTCATAGTTGACCCAATCCTTAAAGTAAGTAGTCCACTTATCACATTTTAATTACTCTAATGTCCCCTTCCAATTGTATCTTAAAATTAGAGGATATTTGGTTTGAATTATTTTCACAACTCTAATTTATCCTTATACGAACTGATATTTCTCACACTTAGGCCCCGTTTGGTTGCTGGAATATGAGTGGAATAGGAAAACGAAATTAGAATATGTTTTATATTCGTTGTTTGGTAAGATCAATCAGAATTGGGAATAGGAAGACATATTCCAATTTTGCCCCTAAAATGAGCATATGTCTATGCCAAAAAATATCTGTTATTGGAATAGGCCATTTCCATTCCCATTCCGATTTTCCATTAAAAAATATTTTTTATTTTTTTTAAATTTTTTTTTTTTTTGTAAAATTTTATTTTTTTTCGAATTTTTGTTTTTTTTGAATTTTTTTTTTTACTTTTACTTTTTGAATTTTTTTTGTTAATTTTTTTTTTTTAATTTTTTAATAACAGTTTTTTAAATTATATCTACTTGTTTAAAAAAATGAAAATGAAAATGAATTAACTAAAAAAATAATAAATTAAAATTTTTTTTAGGAAAAATGTTTTTAAAAATACAAAACTTAACCTTATTCCTATTCTATTTTTGTACAACCAAACAATAGATTAACATATTCCTAGTCGAATTCCAAGTGCACCAAACATGATTGGAATTGCCTATTTCTATTCCCATTCCTCATTTCCATTCCCATTCCATTTTTCTATTCTAATTTTTTTATTCCTATGCCAGCAACCAAACGGGGCCTTAGTTCACTATGCAATTGAAATGGTATACCAACAATACGAAATGTTATCTCCTGTATAGCTCTTATAGTATGTAATATTATTTGATCCTCAGTTATCACTTACTACAATATAGTTGTTGTTTGTAAGGCAATCCTTCAAACTATGCTACCAATTCTACTTATGCTAATAATAATTGTTGTATCTGATATGTTGTTATACAATATTTGATATGATTAAATGGTTATCCCATCTATATTAATACTTCCTAGTATAAGACGTAACAACTAACACATCATAGTATGATGCCTCCATATTCACAAAGATAAAGCATGATCACTACAGAATTGTATCAAACAATCACGGACTCCTATCATTTATCTCTATAACTATCCATAATCATTTATTTTCTTTTACTTCAAACTGACTACCAATATAGTAATTACTATCAACATGTTTTCATCAATTCTTGATAAATAAACATTTGCCCATTATAATCATTTCTTTCCTTAAGGTCGAATGATTGCTTCTCTTCTTATTTGATCACATGAATTTGGTAATTGATAAAGATGATAAAGGAGGAGTGGATAATAATTGCCTTAATTTGAATATGGTATAAACTTATCTGGACACTGCTTCCTGTATAGCCTCATTTATTACCCCCAATGTTGTTATACATTTATATTTTTAGAAATTTTCTCATGAATGAATATCTATGGTCCTATATGAGTAGGTATATCTGTAGTGTGAGAAATAAATCACAATTTTAAAAAATTTCACTCGGCACTAATTATTGCCCAGTGCTAATTTGCTCAACACCTTAAGGAGCTGAGTGGCAGTTTGCTCGGCACGTGAAGGTGCCCAGTGACAGGCAGTAGGTACCGAGTTAGCTCGGCACAAGAAGAAGTCGAGTAAGCTCGGCACACAAAGGGAAATGCTCGGCAACAATGGATGCTGAGTGAGCTCGGATCAAACTGAAAAAAATATAACTTAAAGAAATTTCAACATGCATGAATGTTTCCACCATTAAAACTAGAGAGCCAAAGCTTGAAGCTTCTAAACAAACTTCTCAAATGCAATGAATAGAAGAAGAACAATGGATTCAAGTATGTCTGCTTGCTTTCTATTCAACTTTGATTAAAAGCATTACAAAATCTAAGAGCATTCGACTTCCACCAGAAAACCCTAAAATAACCCTAAACAGGTAAAACTTCAAACTTAATGAACTTTAAACTTGCAACTCTAATGGCTGCATACAATGGTGCCTAGAGTAATCACTACTTCAACAGGACAAAACCAACACTAGCAAACTTACAGAGTGAACAAGGGAAACACTTGCCAACTGAATCTACTGATCTCTTTCCTTTTGCTTTGCTATGCTTTGTAACTTCTATCTTCTCTACTCTGCTAAACTGACTCTCTCTAATGTCAAATGAATGTGAGACATTCCTTTTGTCATATTTCATTTTCCTTCTCAACGTTCAAATTTCAAAATCACCTACCAAAATAAATGTCTGTCATCTATGGATGCCTGCGGGAGACAAACTGATAGGGTAGATGGGTGTGGGGCTCGAGGACAACCTGTAGGCTCTCAACATTCAATTTCTAACATGTAGACGATGACTAGCGTTACCATTTCTTATTCATCTTCCATATACTAGATGCCCAATCAGATTTAATACTCTTTCTGCAATCTTCACTCCTATAATCTAACAATCAGAATGTCTTTTTTATCAAAAGGCTTAAATAGAGGCATCGCTTAGCTTCCCCACCCCGTGATGGTACTGGTTGGTCCCCGGCTCCTACTCCTGGTTCTCATTGTGCGCATTTGGGAAAGTGGCCTCACCTGGAACTGGCGATTTCTCCTCCGTGGCCAAAGGTTAAAGATGTGGAAGCTACCACTGTTGCTACTATTGTTGACGATGGCTAGACTATTTCCAACCCACCCCCCAATCCTAAAGATGATTGGGGTTTTCAAGATAAAGATGATCCACCACCCTCGGCTACCACTGCTTTGGCAACCTGAGGTTGTCTTATATGTTTTTTTTTTTATGAATAATTTTTTATTCTAGTTGCGGCGGTGTTTTTAGTCCGGCTTCGGCCATGTGAACTCTTTCACGAAAAGATCTTGTATCCCCTAACCCATTTTTTGTGAATTGTAAGCTAAGTATATTTTATTAATAGAAAGGGTCACTATTCATCAAAAAAGACTTAAATATAGATTTGATTCTTAAATTAAAAGTGTTAAAAGTTAAAACTGATTAATATATGGAAGCTTAATTATGTAATGTTTAAAGATAGATCAATTTAAACTAAATATAAGATCCTAATATCCTATCATTTCCTTTCTTCATTGGACACCTCTCTATCTGTGTATTTTCTGAGTGCAACCTTGGGCATTAATTCTGTTATATTATTTTCCTTGCGCATTGTACTTGTCTTTCAATCAAGAGTTCTAATATTTTGTTTACTGAATAATAGAGTCTTTCAATCAAGAGTTCTAATATTTTGTTTACTGAATAATAGAGTTTTATATTTTGTTGAAAAATAATAATAATAGAGTTTTATATTCCTTACACGTTTGACTGTCAAATCATTGATTTCTGGTAGTGGTTTTCTTTTTCTCCTCCGTTGAGATATCCCTTGTTGGCTAACGGTACAATTATGTATATCGTCTGAGTATGTGATGATGGCTCAAGTTTCCTAAATTCCAATTTTATTTTCATTTGCTACACGTCTTTGATCCAAAGTGTGCGATGCTGGTTCTGTGCATTTAAGAATCATTTGATGCTTATATAATATATATCGATATAAGCATGTAGACGAAAGGATGTTCAATTTTTATTAATTAATTTTGAATTCTATTATTTTAAATTGCAATTTTTATGATATAAGAATTATAATATTATTATTTATTTATTTATTTTATATTCTATTTTATATATTTTATATTAAGTAAATTCAACAAAAGTTATCATTTATATATTAAACACACTTCACTATCTAATTAAATAATATTATAACATCATTAAATAATGTCCATTATTACAATTATTCTTGTTTTCTCTTTGCATCTCTGCTTTCTTGTTGGTAAACAGATTTGTCACTATGATAGTTACTTTTAAAACTGATCCTATTCACTTCCTCTGCGTTTAGAGGGGCAGCTCCCTCGTAAGGTAATTTTTTGATGACAAATGCACCACACAACTTCAATGTTTCCATAAAATTGATGTAGACTGCTAATGAAAACAGACAAGAACTATGCTTGAGAGTTATCATCAACACAATACTAATTCAGTGGTTCGTGAATATTTACACCATACCATAGAAATATTCAAATTGATGAATCAACACTTCAATAATTCAGATTCAGTAGAAAAGAAAACACAAAATGTACTTTCTTTTATTTCTTAGCACCAAGAACATAAGAAATGACTGAGTAAAAAAATAACAATTTTACACACTTTCTAAAAATTGCTTTGTTATCAAAACATAAGTCTCCCCTATCTCCAAGTTTAAAAAGTTACTTATTACATTGAGATTCATGAATTTATAGCTATTCTAGCATAACCAATCTTTCAAGTTCATAACTGCTTAAAAATTTAGGATTTGGACATTGGGAATGCATTTCACAACTAATTCTAACCTTTTACAAAGTAAAGCACAACATCCTAACTTTGGTTACAATAAGTGAGACATGTCACTTTCCACCACAATGAAAGATCAAAATGCTAATTTCACTGGGGTATCCTTCCATCTTCATCTTCTTCCTTTGTTTATCATCACTTCATCACCTAAATAGTTGAATGTGCTACAAAGTAGTCATGCCATATTTGTTCGAAATTTCATCAACTTGAATGAACTCAAAGGTTGTAATTGTTGTCTTTCATAACTAATAATGATTAAGCTGCAACACTTCATCCTATGAAAACTCATATCCTTTTTTCTTACCGCTTTGTACCTGCATGTAAATACTGTTGGACTGCATCTCAATTCACCATGGGAAAATGTGGTATGTCTATGCTTCAAGAAGAGGAAATTCACAAATTGGTACCACATAGATGTTCACTTGGTACCACATCAGGTTACAGAAAATTAAGGGGGCCCTGTCACTATATAAAATAGCTTTCACACAAGTATATATAAAGTAAATAGTTTTTGACAAATTCTGTCACATTCTTAGTACTCTCATCCTGATGATGGATCATTGAGTATAATCCAAAACATTGATGCAAAAAAACTCTCACACAATCTTACCCAGAAGCATAAATCTTATCTAATTACAAAGCTGACAAATGTGTCCCCGCCATTAAACTAACTGCCACAGATATACATTTCATAACTATCATCCAACCATTTCAAATTTATACCAGCATTGCAACAAGTGATGCATCTTTAAACCTGTTAACAAGGCTAATGGTAACTTGAGGATTATTAGCTTTAATACTATTCCAGTCCTCCTCACCTTCCTTTGACCTCTCCATTAATTCACTCTCAGCTACATAACTGCCACTGCACTCAATTCTCTTCAATGTTTTCAAATTCTTCAATCATTCTGGAACTTTCTTCGCTCTCGGGAAATCCCATATCTTTAGTATCTTAAGGCATTCCATTGCTCTGTCCTCCAATGCTAGAAACTCTTCCAATAGGGGGAAGCCTTGAACTGACAGGTGAAAAAGCATGGAAAATCCTCTTGACTCTCCAAAATGCTTTGGTAATTTTGTGCATTTTTTTTATTACCAATTAGAGATAAGACTTTTAAGTTGTGGATCTTTTGTAGTGCTAGATAATCACAAGTACAATAAGTCAAAACAAGGTTTTTCAAATTTCTTGCAAGGGATAGCCAACTAGGCACAGAGAATCGACAGAGATGAAGTGAATCAAGATCTTTCAAACACCTCAGTTTCTGGGAAAGGAAGAGAATCAATTCCATATCATGTTCCTTTTGAGGAACATTATTCCATAATCCAAAATGTTGCATTTTCACAAGGCATGCAATGATGCCACCTTCAACACTCTTGAAACACTCTTTATCATTAATAGAAATCAATACTTCCTAGAGGTTGATCATGTTACTCGCATCTTTTAGATTTAACCACTCATTCTCTTCAAAACCAAGCTTCAACCATGACGATTTCAACGTCTTCAAATTGACAAGCTTCAGTATTCCCTTAGGCATACAATCCAACATTTCAGAGCATAAGATTACATTGAGATAGACTAGACGATTGAGTTCTCCTATCTAGTGTGGTGTTGGCTCAGATTGAGAAACAAGATGAAAATATGTAGAAAGTGGAAACCATTTATTATTTGATGTACTTCTCAATCATAACAATACAAGAAATTTATAAAAGAGACGACAATAACAGTTACAAACTGTTATACAAAACTGCCGGAACTAAAAACAAACTATACAAAAGAAAACCTAATCTAATATTTAGAGTTAAGAAACCTGAAGATTAATATTAACATCCCCCCCTTAATCTAAAGGGATTAAACCAAGCATTGCTCTAAACTTTTCAAACTTTTCTCTGCCCAATGCCTTAGTAAAAATATATGCTGGTTGATCTGCAGTGGGACAATATTTCAGCTGTATACTGCCATCTTTTACATGATGTCAAATCAAATGATACTTCATGTTGATATGCTTGATGTGATCATGAAAGATTGGATTTTTAGCCATTTTGATAGCAGATTGATTGTCAATGAGGAGTGGTGTTGAGGAAATCTGTGGTGTTTACAAGTCTTCAAGAATCCTTCTAAGCCATAAAATTTTCTGAGTTGCTTCAGATGCTGCAATATATTCAGCTTTAGAAGAAGAGACAGCTGGGACTGATTGTTTTTTAGATTTCCAAGAAATTGCACCAGACCCAAGGTGCATTAAAAAACTAGTAGTAGATTTACCATCTATTGAGTCATCTACATAACCTGAATCTGAATATCCAATCAAAGAAAACTCTTTTGTTCTAGAGTATTTCAACCCATAATGTTGTGTGCCTTTCAAATATCAAAGAATTCTTTTAGCAGCTAACCAATGAGCTTGGCGAGGTTGTTGCATAAACCTTGAAAGAACTCCAACAGCAAAAGCAATATCTGGATGAGTGGTTGTGGCAGAGATCAAACTATCAACAAGTTTCTTATACAAAGTTGCATCAACCAATGTTGAGGAGTCATCTAATGTCTCTTCTTTTGAAGTTGAGCATCTTTTAATAGAATAGAGTAACCTTGTTGGCAAATCAATACAAGAGATAGTAAATTGTGTTGTAACTGAGGAATATATAAAACATCATGAAGCACAAAATCTAGAAGATTAGGCAACTTAAATCGAATAGTTCATTTTCCAACAAGTTTGAGACTTGATTTATCAGCTAAGTAAATTGGACCACAATCACTTTTATTAAATTCCTCAAAGTAATCATGTCTAAATGGCATGTGTTGTGTGGCTCCAGTATCTAAAATTCAAGTATCATACCATGAGGAAGTAGATGCACATTCTGAAATAGTAAGGACATATTGATCACCATCACTATCACAAGCAAATTGAGTTGTACCTGAAATTTTATCATCTAAAGATTTATCAGTATTATAAACTTTGGTTTTATCTTTTTTCTTAAAAGAGTTTCCTTTAAAACTTTCTATCTTTTGCCAAGAGAGTTTGCATTCATCTGCTTCGTGACTACCCTTTTTACCACATCTTTTACAATATAAAAATTGTCTATCATTCTAATTATCGATTTTCTTCCATTGACTTCTACCTTTTCCTCTATCATTATGATCACCTCTTGAAGCTATTTTATTTATAGGATTTTCTTGATAAGCAAGACAAACATTTTCATTTGGATTATCTATTTTCCTTCCAAATGCTTTCCCACACTCTACTAACTTTTCAACCAATAGATCAAAAGTAATGGTTTTTAATTGATTGCTTGCCTGAAGAGACTCTAGATATGTGGAATGTGTTGGAAGAAGTGCTTTGATAAAAGCTGTGAGATAAATATCAACTTTCCCACCTACAGCATCAACATCTTGTTTTATAGCTCTAATTTCTGAAGCTAGACTCATAATATCACCATTTTTCAATTCAAGATTGAATAGTTTTAACTGCAATTGAATAAACTCTAACTCTGAATGAGAATCAAATAAATTTTTCAATTTATCAAGGGCATCCTAGGCAAGTGTGCATCCATGTATATGTCGATACACTTCTCCATTAACAGAAGCCCTTATCAAAGCTAAAGCTTTTGAATTTTTATATATCCATATTTCTTTTTCTTCAGCATCAGTTGGCTCTACGGGTTGAGTATTTCCATCACATATTTTGAACCATAAATCGTTAAATATGAGTATATTTTCCACCTTTCTATGCCATTCCATCCGATTATCTTTTCCAAATAATGTTTCCCCAATTAATGAAACAATAGATTGCATTGTGAATATAGAAAGAAACACAATTTGCACAGATTGTAAATGATTGTTGAAATTTTCTTTCCAAAATTTAGCAATGTAATCAAGTTGTAAAAACTTTATTAAAATTAAATCAATTGTACCTGAATCCGCTTTCTTTTATTTTGCTTCTTCAAAAACACTCCAATCTTCAGAAGCTTCGCACATAGATTAATTCCAATGCTCTAATACCACTGTTGGCCCAAACTGAAAAACAAGATGAAAATATGTAAAAAGTGGAAACCATTTATTATTTGACGTACTTCTCAATCAGAACAATACAAGAAATTTATAAAAGAGATGACAATAACAGTTACAAACTGTTATACAAAACTGCCAGAACTAAAAACAAACTATACAAAAGAAAACCTAATCTAATATTTAGAATTAAGAAACTTGAAAATTAATATTAACAGTGTGGTAGCCTTCGTAGGTTTGCACAATTTGTAAGATCAGGAAACTAAAGATACTTAAGCTTCCTCACACATTTTGGCAACTCATAATATTTGTCCCAGATAAATTTAGAACCTTGAGAAGTTGCATGTTGCCAACAGATTTAGGTAATGTGCTGATCTGAGTATACCCAAAATCAAGAACACGGAGCACTCTAAGATGACCAAACAAGTTCTCTGGAATGTTTCAAATTTTGGAATTTTCTGACAGTGAAAGAGTGTGGAGAAATTTTTGATTACAAATATTTCTCTGTGAGATAGCATCAGTGTCCATACCTTGTTGAGCCAATAATATCCTATGGCAACTTTTCAGGAGAGAGGGAGGAGCAAAGTCACATCTATTTTCCATAGAATTGTAAATGGACAAATCCATCATTAGCTTGTGGACAGAGCAAGAGAGTGATGCATCTAAAAATCATCCAGTTAGATCAACTAAACATAGATTTGCAAGCTCATTCAAGTAACTCATCCTAGCGCCCATCTCATCTTCTCTAGGATATGATGGAGTAACAAGTCCCTTTGCTAACCACAAATGAATGAGATATTCGTAGGGAATCATATAGTCCTTGGGAAAGAAACAAAAGTAGGCAAAGTAGACTTTCAGGTGTAGAGGTAGGGAGTCATAACTTGGCTTCAGGATTTGCAACATGGGCTCCTTTGAAATCAGCAATTCATTCAATTTTAACTCCCACTCTTCTTTTAGACTGTAGTTGGCCATTGATGTGGCAACCATCTTCACAGCAAGAGGCAACCTACCACATTCCCCTTCCACTTAACATGCCAAAATCTCTCTAGGTTAAGATTAGGGCAAAAAGTTAGAGTACGTAGAGAGAGATGGTTTTAGTACGTAGAGAGAGGTAGTTTTGGAAAGTTGTAAGTAGAGAGAGAATCCAAACTTGAACTTCTTTCTAGAAGTTTTAGTATGTGGAGAGAGGTAGTACATGGAGAGAGAAAAAGTACTGGGAGAGAGAAGATTTTAAAAATAGGTGGGAATTAACCTCTCTCTATCCAAAATTAATTTAATTAACTCTCCCTCTAAAATATCTGGGTAACACCTCTTTTGATTCTTTTCTTGTGCTTATATTGGGGCTATCACCTCTGAGTGGTTCCTTCCTTTCTGTATCCAAATGTTGAGGTAAAGTTTTATAAGCTAGTGATTTATTTCTGAAGTCTCATTTTCTTGGTTGTCTTTAATTTGTCTTTTTTCAGTTGCCCCTTTAGTTATTAAGCTTTTGATAGTGGTTAGATTACTTCCCACTATTGCTAGCTTCTGATGACCGATGTGAGCTTCTTCCCAAAGTGTCATCATATCTTGTAAGTCACTTTCTAGTAGTAGCTTCTCATGTATCTGTTATCTATATCTTTTCAAATTGTGCTTGGTTTCTTTGGTATAAGAGTTGATTTCTTTACACTGCATACAATCTTGAATTTCATATGTCCTCTTTTCCACATCTTTGATTATACACCTTTCTCTTTTAGAATCTTGGAATTGTTTTCTTATTATGTCCTTCCTTCCCTTCTTTGATATCCGAGGTGTGTGCCTACTTTTTAAAATGTTGCTCATGTCCATATCTATGATCTCTCATCCTAAACTTCTTGATTTAAATTGCTTGTTAGATTATCCTAATGCTTCCTTCCTCTGTTTTTCTATGGTCTTCCAATAAAATTATTCCACGTATACACTTTTTATAGATTTGAAGTATCTTTATGTTGTATATTGATTTATTGGTTATTATTTTGATAAAATTAGGGCCTTCTATGTTAGGGTTTGATTGATTAAATTTTAACCTCATTAATTGGCATCTATGTCCAAAAAGTTTCCTATTGATGATCATATTTTATAAAGAGTATGAAAGTTTATGAGTTCTACTAAGATTTCTTTGAGTTCTAGCCATGTCGACATTGTTACTGTTTTAGTTATATCTTCATTACAATTTGACATCCATTTAAAAACATTTACAATAAAACTTTTTTAAAAGTATAAAGATCCAAAAAGTAAACTATTTTTAATTGCTATACTCTTACAGTGAATGTAGATCAAGTGTGATTTGAGGAGGACAGTATACATACCTATTCACCACAGAACTCTTCGAGTCATTCAACTTAATATTTTTTTATGCCAGCCGTTCCAATAGGAAAAGACTCCTAGCTTTTTGCATTCCGATCAACGACGTTCACTTTGACGGTTACTGATGATGATTGTGTTCCACCAAGTTGTATTTGGGGGAGGAATTGGGGTGAGCCTTGTATTTAGAATAAAAATCACCACTCAATTCACTATCACTTGGATGTTGCAAAGCTGAATATTAATGTTGCCCCATATCAAATGGTTTAGATCATTGAATGAGAATGTGATCCAATGCCTCATGGAATTTTATAAATGTTGTGGAGATTTCGAGGATGAATCTACAAATGTGCCCACCGGAATGCTCAACGATAACAAATTTATTATATTTTTTTTAATCTTAAACAATAAATATGTTTTAAAATGACAATTTTAAAAAATAAAGAGTTAATTTTAAAACAATATATAAAATATAATTAATTTTAATTTTATATCTTATTTATAAAAATGTAAAATAAACATTTCAATTATAATCTATAATTAAATTAAGAAGAAAATTATTTAAAAGAAAAAAAATTAAAATAATATTACATGACACAAACTTAACAATTAAGAAAATGTTAATATCAAGATTTTATAATCAAACAAATCTCTTACAAGAATTAAGGATTTTTAAAGATTTTTTAAAAATAAAGAATTGAACAAAAAAAATTATAATCAAATTAACAATAAACATAATATCATGCATCAAATTAACATTTTATAAGATCCTAGAAAAATAATTTAATAACAAGATTTCATAATTAATAAAAATATATAATAACATTAATTAATTTTTTTTACAAGAAAAAATAAAATATTTAGAAAATATAATATTCCTTTCTTTTAAGATAAATTTTATAGTGGAAGAAATAAGTATGACTAAGGCCACACTTTTAACCATAAACTCAAAATTGTTTGAAAACTTCTATTAAGTTATAATTTTGATATTATTAGTTTATAAATTAAATAAGAAATAAAGAAAGTTAATTTATTTTGAAAAAAATAAATATTTAATATTTAAAAAAGAGAAAACAAATATTTCAAGAAATAAAACAGTGGCATAAAATAATTAAAATAAATTAAAATGATATACTTTCTAAAATTAGATTTTTTTCATAAAAGTGAATAAATAGAAGAACTGAAATTAGAAATTGATTGGCATAAGATTACATTTAGAAAATAAAAATAAAATAAACTTGTACATATATTTGCCAAAATTAGATATTTTTCATTAAAAATGATGTATAAATTAAAAGAAATTGAAAGAATTAATATTGAAAATAACTGATATTCAATTGCATGTAGCAAATAAAAATAAACAAAACATAAGCTTGTCTAAATTTAGATGTTATTCTAAGGAGTGATGTATAAATTGGTGAGAAATTTCAGATTTTGCACGGCAAACATTTCATTTTTACGGCGGAAGAGAGGAGAGAAAATAATTTTCAGGATTTGTATAGAAACATCCATGGCTGTGGTCGTTAGAGAGTTCATGTATGGTGGTAGGCCGATGAGATTGATTATGAAGGGCCCCAATCCGCCTCCTCCTCCTCAGCTAAATTCAAGTGAAGAAAGTATTATTCATGGGCCACTCATTAAATGCCCACCTCCTCCAACACAAGATAAAGATGAAGAAAGTCCCTCCATGATGAAGATCAATCAGCTTCCACCAAAAGATAAAAGAACGATTATGTGTAGCAATTTTAAAGGATGTAGCCCTCACTCGGCAGCGGCAGGGGAAAACATTGAGGCGGCGAAAGGAGTGGCACCGCCAATAAAAGTGACTGGGAATTCATTTCAAGATTACATTCATTTAAACACGTTGTTCTTGCCATGATAAATATTTTGGGGTTACGTAAAATACAATATCAGAAGCCATCTATTTTAAAAGCAATAGCAACATAAAAACCTGGCATGAACAATCATATGGTGCGTTTGACTTTGGAAAATTAATGGTGTTGTCTATCAGTAAACTAAACTGGTGTCTGGTCTTTTTTATTCAGCATTGTATGAGAAATTTTTGCCTAGACTTTGGGAAGAAAAGAGTACAAAATTGTCATCAAGGCTTCGTTTGGTTGGGGAAGATGAATTTGTCTCATAATCAAGTTATCTCATAACCAGGTTTTCAAAAACTTAGTTACGCATTTTAGGAAGATAGTTGGACCATTTGGTTGACACGGAAGAGGAATATACAAATCCATATTCTGCATTTCGTTATCAATTTAGAAATTAGAGTTGGAACGGAATATGACAGGGAATATCTTTTTCTTGCATTTGGTTGTTCATTTTCAAATTGGAATTGGAATTTGAAGTAAATTTTTTTAATCTTATTTTATTAGTGAAACACAAGTATTATAATGAGTAAAGTATTAATATTTAATTTAATATTTATTATTACTAATTTATTTATAATTAGACTACATCATTATTATTTTTAATTTTTTAATATTCACAATTTTATTTTATTAGTAAAGAATAAATAAAATGATTTTTTTTTTTTTTAAATTCTATTTATTAGCAAAGAAAAGTAAAAAAATGATCACACTCGCAATCATTTGTACAAAGTTATAAACTGACCCATAGTTGAGAATTGTAATCATATATATTTTTATATTTTTTAAAAATTATATAAGACGATTTTATCATCGAATTTTTTTCAATCTTTTTTCTTTGTCGAACTTCATAGTTGTCAAACTTGAACTCGAACCTTTTGACTTAGCCATTAAATATGAGAACACTAGGAAATCCACGCTCTACACCATTATGCCCCACATTTGGCAAGTAACCCTCTCATGCTACTCATTCTTCCCATTAATGTCTATATTGTTAGATGGTTAATCTTACATTAATAAACTATGTATAGATCAAACAGATACCAACATTCAAATAACAATGTCATCAAAATATGTTCAAATTATGAATATGATCCAAATATGTTTAAATTAGGTATGCGATTAATAATTCAATGTTATATATGTAGCATAAGATAAAAGATTAAAAAAACCATATCCATGAATTGATGAGAAAGAACAATACTCATGATCTGAATGGTGGTGTGAAAACACACCGTTAAATATGAAAACACTGAAAAACCCATGCTCTATACCCTTATGCCCCACATTCGTCGAGCAACCCTTTCATGCTACTCAATCTTCTCATTACTGTATGTATTGTTAAATGGTTAATCCTACATATATGAACTAAACATGCTTGAAAATTTAAAACCTAATTATTTTTTAATGGAATACACCAAGTAGCATCAGAAGTACTGATTGTTTACAAACATACACAGTAAACAATCATCATATAGCTCATTTTTTATTAGCATGTGTGGTCTCACAATATCAGCAAATTAGGAGCAATAAAAAAAATACAAAAGAAAGACACTTTGTCAATATCGTTGACAATCTTGTCAAGAAGCACATACATAGGATACCAAATTGAGAAAAAAAGACAAGAAATTAAAATAACACCTAGGAAAATTAGGAATATACATATAACATGGGATAGAATCATGAACTGTACAATCACCTACCAGGAATCCTCAATACTTTTGATAATCTTGTCAACGAGAACATACATAGGAAATCAAATAGGGACAAAAAGACAAGAAATAAAAACATATGCAAGCAAATTAAGACTATAGATATAACATAGGACAGAATCATGAACTATACAATCATCTACCAAATCACATTTCTATCAGCATATACTCTCAAGTTCTACAATTGAGCATTCATCATTTGCCACTCCTCGTGTATTCCACGTATGTATGGTTTAATTATAGCTTTAATTAACAATCCAATGAACAACTATGTCAAACGTTTATGAGATCATAAACTACGTAGAGATTAGGCATGTATACATCAAGTATGCTTAGCAAAATAGTAAAAATGTGCTCAGTAATGAGTTCTAGTATAGTGTTGTGAGAGATCAATGCAATACCAATAACCAAAGCCAACTAACCATCTAGAATTACTTCACATGCCAATCCTTTGAATGCCAATGAAATGAACAACTAAACTATGTATTGACCAATGCCAATTGTGCTAATGAAATGGACAACTAAATTATGTATAGAGAAAATATGTATACATACGTACATACATGTGTGTACATATTGTTAGAAATTCTTTAGAATAATTGAGAGGGGGGTGAATCAGTAATTCAAGGTCCAAATGTCCAATTCAAACTTTTCATCAAGTAAAATGTGCCCATTAAACTTTTTCATTCATCCAAGCTTTAATTTTTCTATTCAGCAAGTCAAGTGTTGTAAATCAACATGCAAGCATAATACATAATATAGTGATTTAGGTGGAAACCCAATTTGGAAAAAACCACCAATAACATGCTACTCAATTTTCACTCTTCTAAAGTGATGCCCTGTAAAAAGTTTGTCATGTTAAAGGCTACAACACACTGTTAAATGTGACCTAGTTAAAGGATTTATCCACCCTATTAGAAGTTAATATTGTTAGAGAACTTTAGAACATTCACTCGGAATGCCACCTTGTTAAAGGATTTACAAATGGCTATTAAACCAACCTAATTCCATAGGATTTAACCATAACTGATACAATTGCTAAAGAGTAATAATAAGGGGTTTTGACCTGATTACAATTTACAACTTAACTTGCAGATCTTATATCACTCTTTAGCTCTTCACATTGCCTAGCTTACAGTCTTTACAATTCTGATAGCTTGTCCTCCTCTCAAGTGTTATCTCTTTGAGTCTTCATGCTCAATGTACCAGTGTAATCATTCCTCTAACCACTTATCAAAGTAGAGTTTATGTGCTCTATTCCTCCTTCTCCTTGATGTCTTCTCCTTAACACTCTTCAACCACTTTGTAATTTGGCACACCAACAGCTCTTGCTTCTTGGTATGTGACTCCTTAAATAAAACTCTGAAATTGCTTTTCCTACTCGATTCTTCCCTCCTTTGATTTTGGTTCGAATGGATTAGGTAGAATTCATTGAATCTAACCCACATCTTGTTCCTTCTACAAACATCTTAAAGAATCCTCTTGAATTTGCTCAAAAATAGTTTACATAGAATTCTATGCCACCAGCTCATCATCCTTATCTTCCAACTAGTCGACAAAATTCTAGGTAACAACTTTGTTAGATCAAATTTGGCAAATCTTCAACTTTTAAAATAATGCAGTAGCTCGACACTATTAAAATTATGGTGCTCGACACAAACTATGTTACTCGGCATTAACTACATTTTACTGATGCTCGGCACCTACTATAGATTCACTCGGCTTCCACTAAGTTTTCTATTTGCTCAACTCCTTCTATATCACTCGACACTTGAACTTCACTCGGAACCTGAAGTTTACTCAGCATACACTAGATTTTTCATTGGCTCTGCTCCAATTGAAAATTTGTTTGGCTTAAACTAGCTTACTTGGCACTTACTAATGAACTTAGTTTAAGCTTTGTAGTCAATATTATTCCAACTTATTCCTTTAGTGTTTCTAAGTGTATCCCACCTCTATATCTTCAAGTATGTTATCAATACATTATTTATCCATTGTCTTAACTGAACCTTGCACTTCATTACAAAACCATAACTCAGCCTTTCCCTTAGGTGCTCTTGTCACATCTTGTTGATCAAATCCTCTTTATATATCAACTAAGTGATAGTACTTGGATCTTTTAAGAAATTTTCATTCTATCAAATATTAGGTTTGACATCAATGACAAAACAATGATTAAAAACATTCTTTTAACAACAATCTCCCTCTTTGATCTTCACCAGTGATCTTTTCAATCAGATTTCCAAGAATCTCCCTCTTTGGCATTGATGGCAAACCAAACTGATCAACCACCAAACTATTTAACCATGTTATCAAAATGATAATTAATTTAGAATAGTAAGTTAAATGTCAAAAAGAAAGTTGGAATACACAATTTCTTCCTTTCTTGGTCTACTATCCTAATTGCTTTATGCTAATTTCTCCCTCTTAGTTGTTGTATCTTTTTTCTTTCCTTTCTTCCTTCTTACATTTTCTCCCTCTGTATGCATGGCTCATCTTCTGCTATTTTCTATTTTGATTAGCTTCTTAATCTTCTCCCTCAACTGTTGATCATTTTCTGCATTTTTTCCCTCAATCTTCATTATTTTTCATTCTTTATTTTCTCCCCTTATCTAATTGAATATTGTTGATCAGTTTCTTGCTATGTCTCCCTCTTTGACAACAATGCGAAAGACATACTGTCTCAGCATCGTAACATGCAAGTGTAGAATTTGTAGGTACACCAATTTATCCTTCTATCACCTTGCTTGTGACTGATATTGTAGCTTCTACACTTTGATTACTTCAGGCATGAATCACAAAGTATCATTTGCATCAATGTGTAATATTTCAATAATCAGCTCATTTGATGCAGGGCAGTCTTGCTTTTGATTCAAGTAGCCTTAGCTAGGGATATCACCCCTAACTTACCTCTAAGATACTCAAAAGCATCTTTAGGTAGTGCTTTTGTGAAGATGTTAGCAATCTATTCTTTTGAGCTCTAACATATTCCATTCTCACTTGTTTGTCTTCCACCAATTTTCTTGCACAGTGATACTTAATTGTTATATGCTTGGTCTTAGCATGCATTATAGGATTCTTTGATATGTTGATGGCACTTGTATTATCACAATAAAGTATCATAGGCTCATTTACTTCCTTTCATACCTTGCAGCAAATGTTTGATCCATACAATATTGGTGCAATTGATAGTAGTTGCAACATATTCAGCTTTTGTTGTGGACTATCAGGTACAACTTTTCTTTTTGTGGGTCCAAGTTATCAACCTTCTTCCCAAGAAAAGTGCTCCACCACTAGTGCTTTTTCTATCATCAATATTACCTCCCCAGTCTGCATCAGTATAGGCTCTTAGCTCAAACTTTTCACTCCTCTTGTAGTACAAACCAAAGTCATCAATTCTTTTTAGGTACCTCAGTATTCTCTTTACTGCCATTAGATGATTTTCTCTTGGATTTGCAGAAAATCTTGCCACTATTTCAATTGCTAATGCAATGTCTAGTCTACTATATACAACATATTGCAACTTTCTAATCATTGATCTATACATTGTTTGATTTACTTCAACTGACTCATCATTCTTTGATAGCTTATGTCATGTTACCATTAGTGTGTTGATTGGTTTTGAGTCTTCTAATATAAATTTCTTGAGTATCTCCTTGATATATTTTGATTAGGTCACAAATATGCCAGGCTTCAATTGATGTACTTTCAAACCAACAAAGAATTTGATTTCTCCAAACATTGACATTTCAAACTCATGTTTCATTTGATCAGCAAAATCTTTGCATAGAGCATCTTTTCCTCCAAATATTATATCATCAACAAAGATTTTAGATATAAAAATGTCTTTACCTTTTTCTGCCTTGATATATAGGTTTTTGTTGTCATCAATTCTTTCAAATCCTATCTTCACAAGATATTTGTGCAGTCCCTCATACCTACTCTAGGTGCTTTCTTTAAACCCTAAGGTGTCTTATGTAGTTTGTAGACCATATCTTTGTTGTTGTTATCAACAAATCCCTCTATTTGTTCTATGTAGACTTCCTCTTCAAGTATACCATTCATAAAAGTAGACTTCACATCCGTTTGATAGACTTTGAAACCTTTGTAAGTAGCATATGCAAGTAATATTCTTACTCCTTCCATTCTTGCAATAAGGGAAAATGTTTTCCCATAATTTAGTCCTTCTTCTTGTGCATAACCTTTACAAACTAGTCTTGTCTTGTTTCTTGTTATCTCACCATTGTCATCAAGTTTGTTTCTGAAAACCAATTTTTTACCAATTACATTCTTATCAGCTAGTCTGGGAACTATGGTCCAAGTTTTGTTCTTCTCAATCTGGTTTATCTTTAATTCCATGGCTTTACACCAATCATCATCTTGTAGTGCATCTTTCACTATCTTGGGCTCAACCTTGCTTACCAGATATGATTCATTCCTTAGTCTATTCCTTGTCATTGGTCTTGCATCCTTGTCACCAATAATTTGATCTGCAAGGTGATGTCTCTTTACATACTTAGCTAGTATTGGTTTTGTCCTTTTTAAGATGTTTGATCCTTCAGCTTCAGAGTTATTTTGCTCTTCTCCATCTCATATTTCATAATCTCTTTCATATGCACCATTTTTAGAGTTAGAATGTGCATTTTCTTCATTCTGCAACTCGGCTTCTAAATGCAGCTCGACATTCACTGGGTGTGACTTGGCTAATACTGAGTTTTTTGTTGATTTCCAACTTGATTGGCAGCATTGTCTTCAATAGTCATGCCGTCATAGAAGTATATAAAAGATCTATAATCTTCTAATTTCTAGCATTCATCAACTTGAACTTCTGCATGCTCATCAAAATTTACATTTACTCTCTTCATAATCTTGTTAGTGTTAGTATTCAAACACTTATATGCTTTGCTTCTAGTGGAGTATCCAAGGAATATGCCTTCATCACATTTTGCATCAAACTTGTCATTTATAGTGTCTTTAAGAATACAGCATTTACAACCAAATACTTTGAAATGTTTTACATTAGGTGAGTGACTATACCATAATTCAAAAGGTGTTGCATTTGTACCTTTCTTGACTTGTACTCTATTCATGATGTAAATAGCAATGCTTACAACTTCTCTCTAGTATTTTAGAGCAACATTTTTCTCCATCATCAAGGCTCTAGCATAGTCTATCACTGATCTATTTCTTCTTTCTACAATACCATTTTGTGGTGGAGTTCTTGGTGTTGATGTTTGCCTTTTGATACCTTTGTCATTGCAAAATATCTCAAATTCCTTTGATGTAAACTCTCCTCTATCTGATCTTAGGCACTTCAAACTCTTTTCTATTTCCTTTTCAACTCTGGCCAAATACCACTTAAACATTTGAAATGCATCAGATTTTTGCTTTTAAAACATGGCAATCATCATCTTTGAAAAGTCATCTACAAACAACATTATGTATCTCTCTCCTAGGTAGCTTTGTACTTCTATTGGTCCACATAAGTCTTTATGAACTAACTCTAATACTTCTTTGGAAGTGTAGGTTTTTCTTTTGAAACTTGACTTGGTCATCTTTTCTAGTTGATATTGTTTGCACATTTTGTTTTCAAGTTTCTTCAATTTTTGCAACCCCCTAATTTTTTTCTTTTTGCTGATACTAATCAGATTGTCAAAGTTAACATGACATAGTCTTTTATGCCATAACCAAACATCATCAATTTTAACAACATGATAGGTTGCATCATTCATATCTAGGTAAAACAGATTACTTCTAGTTTGTTCACTTTTTCCTATCAAATTTCCATCAGTGTCATAGATTTTAGAAGTTTTGTTTTCAAATTCTACTTTGCAACCTCCATTGCCTTACTGTGATAGACTCAACAAATTATAGTTTAATCCTACAACATAGTATGCATTCTCAGATGAAATTTTCTCTGTAAGTTTAATTGAACATTTTTCTTTGATTTGACATGGAGCATTATTTCCAAATCTAACACTATTTCCATCATATTGAGTAAAGGTAATAAACTTACTTTTATCTCCTGTCATGTGATGTGAGTATCCACTGTTTATGATCCACATGTCATTCTTATTCACACAGGTTACCAGTATTGTTGCTTCATCTCCATCCGATTCATCCTTCATGGCTACATAGACTACTTCATCATCATTCTCATCAGAGTCTTCTTCAACATTATAGCATCTTTTGTCTTTGTCCTTGTAATCTTTGTTATCATCTTCTATTTTTTCCTTGAACTTGTTTCCTTCTTTGTAATTCTTCTTTTGTGTACACCTTGCAGCAATATGTCTCACTTCAATACAATTAAAACATATGATAGGCAGTTTACCTTTGAATTTACTTTTGCCTATATGAAATCTTCTAGCTAGTAGTGCTTCCAACTATTCCACATCTTCCTCATATGCACTACTATCACTGGATGCATACTTTCATCTTCCACTCTTCTTCTTTGATTTCTCCTCCTTGGTGTCTTTCAATGTTAGCTTGGCCTTGAAAGCTAATTCAACATTCTTAGGTTTGTAGTTATCAAAATTAGACAATTCAAATGTAGTGATTCTTCCTACCATTCCTTCAAAAGTTAGTGCATTTCCTGGTATACATCTTAACTCTTGGATGGCTAAAACTCTTATAGCATAGATAAGGAGTAGGGTTCTTAAGTATTTGTTGTTGACAGTGTCATCTTCCAATTGACCACCTAGACTTCTTGTTACACTTACTACCTCTTTCATTCTACTAGCATATTGAGCAGCATTTTCTCCTTCCTCAATTTTCATGTCATCAAACTTTCCTCTGAGGCTTTCTCTTTTCGCTCTTTGAACACTTTGATCTCCTCCATAGATATTTGATAAGGCTTTCCACATTTTGAATGTAGAGTCACATCCCTTGATGTCATCAAATTTAGCATAGATGAGTGTTGAAGCAATTTCTAGCATTTCCTGATTATGCTCCTTCCTTTTGCTCAAATCATCTACAGAAAGGGGTCTAGCTAGTTCTACATGTTCCACTCTAATTGAGGTTTTTTCATAGTCACCTATTGATCCAAGGTGTAGCTTCATCAAACTTTTTCATGCAATGAAGTTGTCTCTATTGAGCTTGGGAACTTCTCTCTTGGACATCTTGATCTTCCTACTTCGAGTACCTTCAAACTAAATCAGCGAATGGCTCTGATACTAATTGTTAGAAATACTTTAGAATAACTTAGAGGGGGGTGAATCAGTTATTCAAGGTCAAAATGTCTA
This sequence comes from Cupressus sempervirens, assembly GCA_028749045.1. Taxonomy (NCBI): domain Eukaryota; kingdom Viridiplantae; phylum Streptophyta; class Pinopsida; order Cupressales; family Cupressaceae; genus Cupressus; species Cupressus sempervirens. Next base: position 696,082,210 of record CM053785.1, on the reverse strand, counting down.
ATTCAAACTTTTCATCAAGTAAAGTGTGCCCATCAAACTTGTTCATTCATCCAAGTTTTAACTTTCCTATTCAACAAGTTACTATAAATCAACATGCAAGCATAACACATGAAAATATCAATACATAACATAGTGATTTATGTGGAAACCCAATTTGGGAAAAATCACCAGTAACATGCTACTCAATTTTCACTCTTTTGAAGTGATGCCCTATGAAAGGTCTGCCCTGTTAAAGGCTACAATATACTGTTAAATGTGTCCTGGTTAAAGGATTTATCCACCCTATTAAAAGTGGGCCTTGTTAGAGAACTTTAGAATATTCACTTGGAATGCCACCCTATTAAAGGATTTACAAATGGCTATTAAACTAACCTAAGTCCATAGGATTTAACCCTGACTAATACAATTGCTAGAGAGTAATAAAAAGGGGTTTTGACCTGATTACAATTTACAACTTATCTTACAGATCTCATATCACTCTTCAACTCTTCACATTGCCTGGCTTACAGTCTCTACAGTTCTGACAGCTTGTCTTCCTCTCAAGCTTTTTCTCTTTGAGTCTTCTTGCTCAATGTACCAATGCAATCATTCCTCTAACCACTTATCGAAGTAGAGTTTCTATGCTATGTTCTTCCTTCTCCTTGATGTCTTCTCCTTAACACCCTTCAACCACTTCACAATTTGGCACACCAACAACTCTTGCTTCTTGGTCTATGACTCCTTAAATAGAAGTATAGAATTATTTTTCCCACTTGATTATTCCCTCCTTTAATTTTGATTTGAATAGATTAGGTAGGATTCATTGAATCTAACCCACATATTGTTCCTTCTAGAAACATCTTGAAGAATCCTGTTGAATTCGCTCAAAAATGATTTATATAGAATTATGTGCCACCAGCTCATCATCCTTATCTTCTAAATAGTTTTAAAAAATTTAGGTAACAACTTTGTCGGCTTAGATCTACCGAATCTTCAACTTTTAAAATAATGCAGCAACTCGGCACTATCAAAATTCTAGTGCTCAGCACACACTGTACACTTGGCATTAACTACATTTTATTGATGCTCGGCACCTACTATGGATTCACTCAGCTTCCACTAAATTTTCTATTTGCTAGACTCCTTCTATATCACTCAGCACTTGAACTTCACTTGGCACCTAAAATTTACTCAGTACACACTAGATTTTCCATGTGTTCGGCTCCAACTGGAAAAAAAATTGGCTTAAACTAGCTTACTTAGCACTTACTACTGAACTTTGTTTAAGCTTTGCAGTCAATCCTATTTCAACTTATTCCTTTAGTGTTTTTAAGTGTAGCCAACCTCTATATCTTCAAGTATGTTATCAATACATCATTTATCCATTGTCTTAACTGATCCTTGCACTTCATTACAAAACCATAACTCAACCTTTCCCTTAGGTGCTCTTGTTACGTCTTGTTGATCAAATCCTCTTCATCAATCAACTAAGTGATAGTACTTGGATCTTATAAGCAATTTACATTCCAACAAATATCAAGTTTGACATCAATGACAAAACAATGATTGAAAACATTCTTTTAACAACAATCTCCCTTTTTTATCTTCACCAATGATCTTTTCAATCAAATTTTCAACAATCTCCCTCTTTGGCATTGATGGAAAACCAAACTGATCAACCATCAGACCAAACTATTTAACCATGTTATCAAAATGCTAACTAGGTTAGAACAGTAAGTTAAATGCCAAAAAGAAAGTTAGAATACACAATTTCTTCCTTTCTTGGTCTACTATCCTAATTGCTTTATGCTAACTTATCCCTCTTAGTTGTTGTATCTTTTTTCTTTCCTTTCTTCCTTCTTACTTTCTCTCCCTTTGTATGCATTGCTCATCTTCTATTATTTTCTATTCTAATCAGCTTCTTCATCTTCTCCCTTAATTGTTGATCAGTTTCTGCATTTTCTCCCTCAATCTTCATTCATTTTCATTTTTTATCTTCTCTATTTATCTAATTGAATGTTGTTGATCAGTTTCTTGATACTTCTCCCTCTTTGACAATAATGTCAAAGACATACTATCTCAACATCTTAATATGCAAGTGTAGAATTTGTAGGTACTCTAATTTCTCTCTCTATCACCTTGCTTGTGATTGATTTTGTAGCTTTTGCACTTTAATTACTTTAGACATGAATCCTAAAGTAAGTATCCTCTACATCAATGTGTAATATTTCAACAATCAGCTCATCTAATGTAGGGAAGTCTTGCTTTTGCTTCAAGTAGCCTTGGCTAGGGGTATCACCCCTAGCTTACATCTAAGATACTCAAAATCATCTTTAGGTAGTGTTTTTGTGAAGATGTCAGCAATCTGTTCCTTTGAGCTAACATATTCCATTCTCACTTATTTGTCTTCCACCAATTCTCTTACATAGTGATATTTAATTGCTATATGTCTTCACATGCATTACAAGATTCTTTAATATGTTTATGGCACTTGTATTATGACAATAAAGTATCATAGGCTCATTTATTTCTTCTTTCATGCCTTGCAGTAGATGTTTGATCCATACAATATTGGTGCAATTGATAGTAGTTGCAACATATTCAGTTTCTTTTGTAGACTATGAGGTACAACTTTGTTTTTTGCTGGTCCAAGTGATCAACATTCTTCCCAAGAAAAGTGCTCCTTCACTGGTGTTTTTTTTGTCACCAATATTACCTCCCCAATCTACATCAGTGTAGGCTCTTAGCTCAAATTTTTCAATCCTCTTGTAGTACAAACCAAAGTCATCAGTTCCTTTTAGGTACCTCAGTATTGTATTTACTGCCATCAGATGATTTTATCTTGAATTTGTAGAAAATCTTTCCACTATTCTAATTGTTAATGCAATGTTTAATCTACTATGTACAACATATTGCAACTTTCCAATCATTGATCTATACATTGTTTGATTCATTTCAACTGACTCATCATTCTTTAATAGTGTATGTCCTATTACCATTCGTGTGTTGACTAGATTTGAGTCTTCTAATCCAAATGTCTTGAGTATCTCCTTGATATATTTTGATTGGGTCACAAATATGCCGTGCTTCAATTGATGTACTTGCAAATCAACAAAGAATTTGATTTCTCCAAACATTGACATTTCAAACTCATTTTTCATTTAATCAACAAAATCTCTGAATAGAGCATCTTTTCCTCAAAATATTATATCATCAACAAAGATTTCAAATATCAAAATGTCTTTATCCTTTTCTGCCTTAATATACAATTTGTTGTTGTCATCTGTTCTTTCAAATCCTATCTTCACAAGATATTTGTGTAGTCTCTCATACCATGCTTTAGGTGCTTGCATCAAACCATAAAGTGCCTTATGTAGTTTGCAGACCATATCCTTGTTGTTGTCATCAACAAATCCCTCTTTTTGTTATATGTAGACTTCCTCTTCCAGTATACCATTTAGAAAAGTAGACTTCACATCCATTTGGTAGATTTTGAAACCTTTGTAAGCAACATATCCAAGTAATGTTCTTACTCCTTCCATTCTTGCAACAGGGGCAAATTTTTCTCCATAATCCAGTCCTTCTTCTTGTGCACAACCTTTGCAAACTAGTCTAGCCTTGTTTCTTGTTATCTCACTATTCTCATCAAATTTATTTCTGAAAACCTATTTTGTACCAATTACATTCTTATCAATTGGTCTAGGAACAAGGGTTCAAGTTTTGTCCTTCTCAATCTGGTCTATCTCTTCTTCTATGCCTTTATACCAATCATCATCTTGTAGTGCATCTTTCACTATTTTGGGCTCAACCTTGCTCAATAGTCACGATTCATTCCTTAGTCTATTCTTTGTCATTGATCTTGCATCCTTGTCACCAATGATTTGATCTATAGGGTAATGTCTCCTTACATACTTAGCTAGTCTTGGTTTGGTCCTTCTTTCCATGTTTGATTCTTTAGTTTCAGAGTCATTTTTCTCTTCTCCATCTCGTATTTTATTATCTCTTTCATGTGTATTTTTTAAATGCAGCTCAACATTCATTGGTTGTGACTCAGTTGATACTGAGATTTGTTGTTAATTTCCAACTTGATTGGCAACATTGTCTTCAATAGTCATTCCTTTATAGAAGTATACAAAAGATCTCTTCTAATTTCCTGGATTCATCATCTTGAACTTTTTCATATTCATTAAAATTTACATTTGCACTCTCCACAATCTTGTTAGTGTTATTATTCAAACACTTATATGATTTGCTTCTAGTGGAGTATCCAAAGAATATGACTCTATCACTTTTTGCATCAAACTTTCCATTTCTAGTGTCTTTAAGAATATAGCATTTACAACTAAATACTTTGAAATATTTTACATTAGGTGAGTCACCATACCATAATTCAAAAGGCATTGCATTTGTACCTTTCTTGACTTGGACTCTATTCAGGGTGAAAACAACAGTGCTTATAGCTTCTATCCAGTATTTTAGAGCAACATTTTTCTGCATCATCAAGGTTCTAGCACAGTCTATCACTGATCTATTTATTCTTTTTGCAATAGCATTCTATAGTGTAGTTTTTGGTGCTGATGTTTTCCTTTTGATACCTTTGTCATTGCAAAATATCTCAAATTCCTTTGATGTAAACTCTCCTCCTCTGTTTGATCTTAGGCACTTATGAATCTTTCCTATTTCATTCTCAACTTTGGCAAAATACCACTTAAACATTTGAAATGCATCAGATTTTTGCTTTAAAAATATGGTAGTCATCATCTTAAAACAGTCACCTACAAACAGCATTATGTATCTCTCTCCTAGGTAGCTTTGTACTTCTATTGGTCCACATTAGTCTTTATGAACTAACTCTAGTACTTCTTTGGAAGTGTAGGTTTTTATTTTGAAACTTGACTTGGTCATCTTTCCTAGTTGACATTGTTTGCACATTGTGTTTTCAAGTTTCTTCAGTTTTCGCAACCCCCTAACTTTTTCTTTTTGTTGATACTAATTAGATTGTCAAAGTTAACATGACACAGTATTTTATGCCATTACCAAACATCGTCAATTTTAACAAGATAGGTTGCATCTTCCATATCTAAGTAAAACATATTACTTCTAATTTGTTCATCTTTTTCTATCAGATTTCCATCAGTGTCATAGATTTTGGTAGTTTTGTTTCCAAATTCTACTTTGCAACCTACATTGTCTAACTATGATACACTCAAAAAATTGTAGTTCAATCCTTTAACATAGTATGCATTCTCACATGAAATTTTCTCTGTAATTTTAATTGAACATTTTCCTCTGATTTGACATGGAGCATCATTTCCAAATCTAACACTATTTCCATCATATTGAATAAAGGTAATAAACTTGCTTTTATCTCTTGTCATGTGATGTGAGCATCCACTGTCTATGATCCACTTGTCCTTCTTGTTCACACAAGTTACCAGTGTTGTTGCTCCATCTCCATCTGATTCATCCTTCATGGCTACATAGACTACTTCATCATCATTCTCATCAGAGTCTTCTTCGACAATGTAGCATCTTTTGCCTTTGTCCTTGTAATCTTTGCTATCATCTTCTCTTTTGTTCTTGTATTTGTTTCCTTCTTTGTAATTCTTCTTTTTTGTACACCTTGCAGCAATATGTCTCACTTCATTACAATTAAAACATATGATAGGCATTTTACCTTTGAATTTACCTTTTCCTCTATGAAAAATCTTGGCCAATAGTGCTTCCAACTGTTCCACATCTTCCTCATCTGTGTTGTTGTCACTAGATGCATACTTTCCTCTTCTACTCTTCTTTTTGGTTTCTCCTCCTCAGTGTCTTTCAATTTCATCTTGGCCTTGAAAGCTAATTCAACATTCTTAGGTCTGTAGTTATCAAAATTAGACAATTCAAATTTAGTGAGTCTTCCTACTATTCCTTCAAAAGTTAGTGCATTTCTTGGTATACATCTTAACTCCTGGATGGCTAAAACTCTTATAGCATAGATAGGGAGTAGGGTTCTTGTTCACACAAGTTACCAGTGTTGTTGCTCCATCTCCACTTGATTCATCCTTCATGGCTACATAGACTACTTCATCATCATTCTCATCAGAGTCTTCTTCGACAATGTAGCATCTTTTTCCTTTGTCCTTGTAATCTTTGCTATCATCTTCTCTTTTGTTCTTGTATTTGTTTCCTTCTTTGTAATTCTTCTTTTTTGTACACCTTGCAGCAATATGTCTCACTTCATTACAATTAAAAAATATGATAGGCATTTTACCTTTGAATTTACCTTTGCCTCTATGAAAAATCTTGGCCAATAGTGCTTCCAACTGCTCCACATCTTCCTCATCTGTGTTGTTGTCACTAGATGCATACTTTCCTCTTCTACTCTTCTTCTTGGTTTCTCCTCCTCGGTGTCTTTCAATGTCATCTTGGCCTTGAAAGCTAATTCAACATTCTTAGGTCTGTAGTTATCAAAATTAGACAATTCAAATTTAGTGAGTCTTCCTACTATTCCTTCAAAAGTTAGTGCATTTCTTTGTATACATCTTAACTCCTGGATGGCTAAAACTCTTATAGCATAGATAGGGAGTAGGGTTCTTGTTCACACAAGTTACCAGTGTTCAACATTCTTAGGTCTGTAGTTATCAAAATTAGACAATTCAAATTTAGTGAGTCTTCCTACTATTCCTTCAAAAGTTAGTGCATTTCTTGGTATACATCTTAACTCCTGGATGGCTAAAACTCTTATAGCATAGATAGGGAGTAGGGTTCTTGTTCACACAAGTTACCAGTGTTGTTGCTCCATCTCCATCTGATTCATCCTTCATGGCTACATAGACTACTTCATCATCATTCTCATCAGAGTCTTCTTTGACAATGTAGCATCTTTTGCCTTTGTCCTTGTAATCTTTGCTATCATCTTCTCTTTTGTTCTTGTATTTGTTTCCTTCTTTGTAATTCTTCTTTTTTGTACACCTTGCAGCAATATGTCTCACTTCATTACAATTAAAACATATGATAGGCATTTTACCTTTGAATTTACCTTTGCCTCTATGAAAAATCTTGGCCAATAGTGCTTCCAACTGTTCCACATCTTCCTCATATGTGTTGTTGTCACTAGATGCATACTTTCCTCTTCTACTCTTCTTCTTGGTTTCTCCTCCTCAGTGTCTTTCAATGTCATCTTGGCCTTGAAAGCTAATTCAACATTCTTAGGTCTGTAGTTATCAAAATTAGACAATTCAAATTTAGTGAGTCTTCCTACTATTCCTTCAAAAGTTAGTGCATTTCTTGGTATACATCTTAACTCCTAGATGGCCAATAGTGCTTCCAACTGTTCCACATCTTCCTCATCTGTGTTGTTGTCACTAGATGCATACTTTCCTCTTCTACTCTTCTTCTTGGTTTCTCCTCCTCAGTGTCTTTCAATGTCATCTTGGCCTTGAAAGCTAATTCAACATTCTTAGGTCTGTAGTTATCAAAATTAGACAATTCAAATTTAGTGAGTCTTCCTACTATTCCTTCAAAAGTTAGTGCATTTCTTGGTATACATCTTAACTCCTGGATGGCTAAAACTCTTATAGCATAGATAGGGAGTAGGGTTCTTAAGTATTTTTTGTTGATAGTGTCATCTTCCAATTGACCACCTAGAATTCTTGTTGCACATACTACCTCTTTCATTCTGGCAGCATATTGAGTAGCATTTTCTCCTTCCTCCATTTTCATGTCATCAAACTTTCCTTTGAGGCTTTCTCTTTTTTCTCTTTGAAAATTTTGATCTCCTCCATAGATATCTGATAAGGATTTTCACATTTTGAATGTAGTATCACATCCCTTGATGTCATCAAAATCATCATAGCTAACTGCTAAGGCAATCTCCAGCATTTCCTGATTGTACTCCTTCCTTTTTCTCAAATCATCTATAGAAAGGGGTCCAACTGGTTCTACATGTTCCACTCTAATCGAGGTTTTCGCATAATCACCTATTTATCCAAGGTGCAACTTCATTAGACTTTTCCATGTAGTGAAGTTGTCTCTATTGAACTTGGGAACTTCTCTCTTGGACATCTTGATTTTCCTACTTCTAGTACCTTGAAACTAAATCAGCAGATGGCTCTTATACCAATTGTTATAAATACTAGAATAACTGAGTGGGGGGGGGGGGGGGGGTTGAATCAGTTATTCAAGGTCCAAATGGCCAATTCAAACTTTTCATCAAGTAAAGTGTGCCCATGAAACTTGTTCATTCATCAAAACTTTAACTTTCCTATTTAGCAAGTTATTGTAAATCAACATGCAAGAATACCACATGAAAAGATTAACACATAACATAGTGATTTATGTGGAAACCCAATTTGGGAAAAACCACCAATAAAATGCTACTCAATTTTCACTCTTCTAAAGTGATACCCTGTGAAAGGCATGCCCTGTTAAAGGCTACAACACACTGTTAAATATGACTTGTTTAAAGGATTTATCCACCCTATTAGAAGTGGACCTTGTTAGAGGACTTTAGAACATTTACTTGGAATGCCACTCTATTAGAGGATTTACAAATAGTTATTAAACCAACTTGATTCCATAGGATTTAACCCTAACTGATACAATTGCTAGAGAGTAAAAATAAGGGGTTTTGACCTGATTATAATTTACAACTTATCTTGTAGATCTCAGATCACTCTTTAGCTCTTCACATCGCCTGGCTTACAGTCTCTATAGTTCTGACAGCTTGTCCTCCTCTCAAGTTTTGTCTCTTTGATTCTTCATGCTCAATGTTCTAGTGCAATCATTCCTCTAACCACTTATCGAAGAAAAGTTTATGTGCTCTGTTCTTCCTTCTCCTTGATGTCTTCTCCTTGACACCCTTCAACCACTTCACAATTTGGCACACCAGTAGATCTTGCTCCTTGGTCTATGACTCCTTAAATAGAAGTCTAGAATTATTTTTCCCGCTCAATTCTTCCCTCCTTTGATTTTGGTTTGAATGGATTAGGTAGGATTCATTGAATCTAATCGACATCTTGTTCCTTCTAGAAACATCTTGGAGAATCCTCTTGAATTCACTCAAAAATAGATTACATAGAATTCTGTGCCACTAGCTCATCATCCTTATCTTCCAACTAGTCCTCAAAATTCTAGTTAACAACTTTGTTAGCTAAAATCTAGCAAATCTTTGACTTTTAAAATAATGCAATAACTCGGCACTGTTAAAATTTTGGTGCTCGGCACACACTGTGTTACTTGGCATTAACTATATTTTACTAATGCTTGACACCTACTGTGGATTCACTCAGCTTCCCCTAAGTTTTCTTCTTGCTCAACTCCTTCTAGATCACTCAGCACTTGAACTTCACTTGGCACCTGAAGTTCGCTCAGCACACACTAGATTTTCCATTTTCTCGGCTCCAACTAAAAATTTTCTTGGCTTAAGCTAGCTTGCTCGGCACTTACTAATAAACTTTGTTTAAGCTTTACAACCAATCTTATTTCAACTTATTCCTTCAGTGTTTCTAAGTGCAACCAACCTCTATATCTTCAAGTATGTTATCAATACATCATTTATCCATTGTCTTAACTAATCCTTGCACTTCATTAAAAAAGCATAACTCAACCTTTCCCTTAGGTGCTCTTGTTACATCTTGTTGATCAAATCCTCTTCATCAATCAACTAAGTGATAACACTTGGATCTTATAAGCAATTTTCATTCCAACAAATAGTAGGTTTGACATCAATGACAAAAAAATGATTGAAAACATTCTTTTAGCAACAATCTCCCTCTTTGATATTCACTAGTGATCTTTTCAATCATATTTCTAGCACATACATACATGTTTGTGCACATATATACATCAATGCAACACCACTAAATAGAGCCAAGTCAAAAAATGAAATTACTTGGATTAAAATTAGGCCAATGCCACTAAAATGAATGACTAAACTATGTATTGACCAATACCAATCATGCCAATGAAATGATATTGACCAATGTGAATCTTGCCAATGAAATGAACAACTAAACTAGGCATAGATCAAGTAATTAGTTTCAGTTTAGTGTTGTGAGAGATCAATGCAATACCATTAAACAGAGCCAAGTCATAAACTATGTATGGATCAATTATGTATAGATCAATGGCAATCATGGCCTTTATCTATACATAGTCAATATGTGCTCAATAATGAGTTTCAGTATGTGCTCATGTGATTACCTGTATATATCACAGTGCCAATCATACCAATCATACCAAAGGCAACTCATAAAATAGAATTACTTCATATACCCATCATATCAATGCCAATGAAATAGTCAAAATGTAATCAGTAATAAGTTTTAGTACAATGTTGTGAGAGATCAATACAATACCATTAAATAAAGCCAAGTCGTAAACTATGTATGGATCAAATATGTATAGATCAATGACATTCATGGCTTTTATCTATACATAGTTTATCATGGTTCTATTTCTATCTACTGTCTGCTTAGCAAAATAGTTAATATATGTTTTAACTGTTTGTTTTGACTCTGTTTAGTAAAATAATAAATATATGTTGTAACAGTTTATTTAGAATCTACTTAGAAAAATAGTCAATATGTGCTCACTAGATAGTTCCAATATAGTGTTGTGAGAGATCAATGCAATACCATTAAGCAAAGTGAATCATGCCAATGAAATGAAAAACTAAACTATGGATATACCAAGTATGTATAGATCCATGCAAAACCATTCAACATACTTATGAAGTCATAAACTATGTAGAGATAAATGCAATACCATTAAACACAGCCAACTCATAAACTATGTATAGATGTTTGTCCTATATTTATGTAGTATACATGGTAGATCAATGACAATCATGGCTTTTAAAAATACATAGTTGACCTATAAATAGTTTATTATGTTTCTATTTCTATCTGCTATCTACTTAGCAAAACAGTCAATATATGTTGTAACTGTTTGTTTCAAATCTATTTAGCAAAATAGTAAATATATGTTGCAAGAAGTTATTTAGAATCTATTTAGCAAAATAGTCAATATGTGCTCACTAAATAGTTCCAATATAGTATTGTGAGAGATCAATGCAATACCATTAATCAAAGTAAATCATGCCAATGAAATGAACAACTAAACCATGGATATATCAAGTATGTATAGATCCATGCAAAACCATTCAACATACTTATGAGGTCATAAACTATGTAAAAATCAATGCTTGATACCATTAATCACAGCCAACTCATAAACAATATATGGATGTTTGTCCTATATTTATGTAGTGTACATGGTAGATCAATGACAATCATGGCTTTTATCTATATAGAGTTTATCATGGTTCTATTTCTATATATTATCTACTTAGAAAAATAATCAATATATGATGTAACTATTTGTTTCAGATCTATTTAGCAAAACAATCAATATATGGTGTAACAGTTTGTTTAGAATCTGTTTAGCAAAATAATCAATATGTGCTCACTAATGAGTTCTAGTATAGTGTTGTGAGAGATCAATACAATACCATTAATCAAAGTGAATCATGCCAATGAAATGAACAACTAAATTATGGATATATCAAGTATGTATAGATCCATGTAAAACCATTCAACATAGGAAACTCATAAACTGGAATTACTTTAGATTCCAATCGTACCAATGCCAATGAAATGAACAACTGAACTATGTATTCATCAATGCCAATCATGCCATGCTAATGAAATGAATAGCTAAACTATGTATCGATCAATGCCAATCATGCCAATGAAATGAACAACTGAACTATGGATATATCAAATATGTATAGATCCATGCAAAACCATTAAACATAGGAAACTCATTAACTAGAATTACTTCATATGCCAATCATGCCAATGCCAATGCCATGAACAACTAGACTATGTAATAGTTTCTTGCCAGTAATTAGTTCCATTTTAATGGTGTGAGAGATCAATGTAATACCATTAAATAAAGCCAAGTGGTAAATTATGTATGGATCAAATATGTATAGATCAATGGAAATCATGGCTTATATCTATACATAGTTGACCTATACATAGTTTATCATGGTTATATTTATATTTGCTATCTACTTAGCAAAAATGTCAATATATGTTGTGGGTAAGTGCACCAAATTGTGGTGCCAAAAGGGGGTATAAGTGTACACCTTTTTCCTAAAATCAGCAATTTCTAAACTTCAACAAGAATTTGAAGATAGTTATACTCAAAATTTTAAGATATGACAGAAACAAAAGTAGTAGTCCTTTGAATCTAGTTTCTAAACTACTATTTTTATTTCAAAATGGTTTAGTTTTAGGTCCTCAAAAAAGGGGGTCATAGAAAGTGGTACTGTTTATCCCAAAAAAACATAACACAGTACAAAGTGTGGTCCTCAAAAATGTTAGCTTTTTTTTTGAAATTCTTTAATTGTTCTGGTCAAAAGTTACTTAACACTATGTAGTTTATCCCAAATTTTTCAAGTAATTTTATAATGTATATTTGTTTAATGAATTTTTTAACTAGACACATCCCAAAACCTTAAAATATATGTGTGCTCCCCATAGGAATGATTGAAAACTAATCTAAGATCAAAACTTCTTTTTTTCAAAGTGTGTAGAATGGAATCTAGTTTCTAAAAAATTAAGTTGTTGCAAAATTCGATGAATGAGCTAAAATGTACAGCCCAATTAGTACATGGTGTTTTTGACAAAAAATGGACATACATTCAAAAGAAATTATAGATGAAAGGCATGAAATAGTTCAAATTAAAAATAAATTATATGGTTATATAGCTAACATAGAGACCTACAATGTTATGTAACCTAATCTTATTAATGCCCAACCATGAGGAATTTTGAAGCAGAGCACATAAGAAAAATAGCCCGAGAGAGGGAGGGAGAGGGGAGAGAGAGTAGGGGATGGGAGAGAGAGAGAGTAGCCCACGAGAGGGAGGGATGGGAGTGTGTGAGACAAAGAGAATAGGGGATGGGAGAGGAGAGAGAGTAGGGGATGGGAGAGGATAGAGAGTGAGAGAGTATGGGATAGGAGAGGGAGAGTGAGAGAGAGTAGGTGATGGGAGAGGGAGTAGGAGAGGGAGAGTGAGACAGTAGGGAATGGGAGAGGAGAGAGAGACTGAGAGAGAGTAGGGGATGGGAAAGGAGAGAGAGAGAGAGAAAGAGAGAGAGAAGGGGGAGAGAGAGAGAGAGAAGGGGGGAGAGAGAGTAGGGGATGGGGGATGGTGAGATAGGGAGAGATGTGTATTGACATAGTGCATACGCACTATAGTGCATATGTGCTTTATAGTGCATACAAACTATGTCAAATCACCCAAAATTAGTCACAAAGAAAGTTTGGGTCCCATTTCATCCATTCTCTGCTTTTGGTCTGTTGTGTATTCTATTGTTCTGACAGAAAACATGGGTTTCAACATAGAAAACACTATTTGAAGACATTTTGAAGCTAATAAATACCAAATTCAATCATTGGATACGTTATTTGAAGGCTTTTTGAATATTCTTTGTATAGAAAAGGTTAGTGCAATCCTTTTTAAATATTGTTTGTTGATATATAGATACAAATTTGATTATAATTTGACATGTTGTTTAATATATAGTGAATTCATTAAAATTTGTATGTTTGAATGAAATTTTATTTTGAAATAGTTAGAAAGTTGACAAGTTGTTTGATATATATTGTGTATTCATTGAAATAATTGTAATCTTTTTATATGCGTTTGAGTGATTTTTAATTTACACATTGTAAGTAATTCAAATGTTTAAATAATTTGACATGTATAAATCATCATCATGCCAAGGAAGAAACCAAAAACTCAAACAAATGAACATAGGAAGAGAGATTTGGAAATTAAAAGAGATAAAATGAAACTACTACATGAACAAAGAAAATTTCAAAACAATAATGAAAAATTTACTTTCAAGAGGATCAAGAACCACCAATATAAAGAAACAAAGAGGAAGAATTGGAAAGACAAAGAGAATGAATGAGACTGTTACGCTCAAGAAGACAATTGAATTGTAAAGCTACACCATTTTCTAATGTTGGAGTCATATCATCCTCTCATGTTAAAGAGACACTAATTTGTAGATCCAACAATGTACACACTCCATCATGCCATGTTGAAGGCACAACATCAACATATCAAGTAGGTGATATTTCATCTTTTGCATCTTATTGCCAACGTACATCATCTTCGGTTCAAGCTATGAAATACACTCAACCTTGTGGTGATGTTCAAAATGTTAAGGGAATGGAAGAGATTATAACACCTTCTAGAATTCATTTTAGAAGTCCAAAATATTTGATTGATATTGATACTAACATTTTGAAATCAATGCCTGACAAGATTAGCAAGCATACTTGTCAAAGAAAAGTTAATCATATGTGAAGAGTATTTTTTGAAGAATTAAATATTACAAGTCAATGCCAATTATTTTTTGAAATGATGAAGAATTTGAAATTTAGGCCTATCATGAAGATTCTTTAGCTAAGAACGATGGACAATTCAAATGAAAAAAATATTTTAAAGAATCTAATGAGTACTTATGACAAAGTGGGTTCTAAATCATGCACCAAAGATAGTAATATCACAAGACGAGTACTTACATCAACAATAATAAGTACCCAAATGAAGAAAGTTTGACTCATGAGAAAGACAAGAAAAATATTGAAAATTGGTAGAGGTACTCTAAAGAGAGCCATGCTAAGGTGTGAGAGATTGGAAGATCCAACAAAAAATGATTTATGGATATTTAGTGGTAGACTACCATGAAAGGATAAATAAATTAGTAAAGCTTTGAAATAGTTGATCGAAGATTTTATAAAAAATAACACACATGTTTTCCCTAATCAAAGAGATGTTGTAAGTAGGATTGGTAGCCAAAATTGTGACCCACATGCGAAACATTTTTTGGACTCAACTCAGACACATTTTTTTGCAAAATTTATTGGTATGTATCCTCAAATTCAAATAAGTCAAATATTTTTTGAGATGGGTAAACCTTTTTATGTGAAGATAAATCACACACGCACAACCTGTTGTTGTAGGATGCATATTGAATTTTTTAACCATTTTGGTGTTTTTAGGCATATATGTGTGTCATACATATCATGACATTGTTCCAAACTTTCTTTCAATTCTTTGCATCCCAAACATTTCAAATAAATTCCCTCATAGTTTCTTTTGTAGAGTTTTCTATCTTGCAACATATAGGATTCACATTTCATCTTGAGTCCTTTGCATTGGGAGCTATTCATCCAGCTAGGGTATTGATTCTACAAAAGATAGTAAACAATATCTTGATACCAAGCATCAGTGATTATTCTTTGATCAACGTCCAATTGAGACACTATGATCTTTTGTTGATTATCAATGCTAATTTTTTCATCAAATTTGATTTCGTTATCACTACCGATCTCATTATCAGCTATCATCTTGGTCAATCCTTGTCCTCTTACCAACTTCATTAGTTGAATCTCCAAATCAAACTCTTGCAATATAGACATCCATTTTCCTCGTCTCTCACCTAATTCATTCTACATCAACAATATTTTAATTGTAAGATCAGGCATAATTGCATATACCTTGCTCCTGAGTATATAATAGCAATTTTTTAAAATTGTCTTTATCAATGCAAAAGACTATTTTTCAAGATTAGAATAGTTCAAATCAACATTCTTTAGTGAGCAACTCATGAATGTGATAGATTTTTCATCCTCTTTGTCTTTCTTTTGAGTGAGAATCTTGACACATGAATGATTTGAAGAAAATGAGTAGATTTTGAATGGTAAATCATAATCTGGACTTACAAGAATTGGAGTTGTAGAGATTGCCACTTTGATGTCTTCAAAAGATTTCTTTATTTTAGGAACCCATTTAGCCTTTTCTCCTTTTCTAAGTAGGTCATTGAGAGGACATACTATCTCAACAAATCCACTAATGAACTTACGTACAAAATTGATTTCACCAAAAAAATATTTTATCTCTTTATGACTATTAGGAGGTGATAGATTAAGAATGGATTTTATCCTTTCAGGATCAATGGATATACCAAATTTAGAAATAATATGATGGAGAAGCTTTCCTTTTGTGACCCCGAATGAACACTTTTTGGGATTTAGTAATATGCATAACTTAAACATCAGTTGAATACTTGTTTCAAGTCTGTAGTATGAGTACTATCTTTAGAAAAGATAGTGAGGTCATCCATGTAGGTAACTATGCACTTGTTTATCAATCCTTTGAATGCTTCATCCATTGCTCTTTGGAATGTGGCTCCTACATTGATTAGTCCAAAAGGCATCCTTTAGTATGCAAAGGTTCCCCATTTTTTTGTAAATGCAATCTTCAACCTATCTTCTTTATCTACCATTACTCGGTTGTATCCAAAATATCTGTCTAGAAAAGATATCATTTTAAACCCATTCACAATTTGCAATACTTCATCAAGCAAGGGAAAAGGGTAATTATCCTTCTAGGAAGCCAAGTTCAAATTGCAAAAATCCACACAAAGGAAAATTTCTCCAGTCTTTTCCTTACTCAAACCAAGTTAGAAACCCACATAGAATATCAGATTGGGAAAATAATTTTAGCATCAAGTAACTTTTGTACTTCTTTCATTAACAAAGGCTCAATTATGGGATTCATTGGTCTCTATCTTTGATGAAAGGGTTTGGCGTTAGGCTTCAACATAGTGTCATGAGTGATGATCTAAGGATCGTATATCTGGAGTTCTTCATAACTCCATGCTATGATGTCTTTGTATTATGTAAGCAATTGAAGCATACTTTCTCATTCTTGGGGGTTACATGCCTTCCAATTCTCACCATCTTTGGATCTTCTTCTGTGCCTAGATTATATGAATCAGATTCTTCAATCCCTTTTTCTTCAACATTTCTTTTACTACATGATGATTCATCTCGATCGAAGATGCATTCCAACTCTACCATCCCCTTAGGAATAGTAGCGGTCTTAAAATTTATATTCCCATCTTCATCCTCTAGCTCATCATCTTTAGGTTTATTGTTGGCAGTATCATCAATCTCTTGTCCCTTCAATAGGCCATTGCACATAATAAACTTGAGAATATGTTGGTCATCTTGGAAGACTTGGAAGTTCATAATGTTATTTGGAATAGATGGGATATCAACCAATTCAACTAAAAATCTCTTTAGCTTTGTTCTTTCAATGGGTTGTAATGCACTTTCTTAAATCGCAAGGGTATTGGATATCATGTTCTTCTTCCTTGGAATAGACCTTATGTTCAAGGCCTCAAAATATTCCAACAAGTCCCAAACTCTTTTTTGGTACACAAGTAGTCCCCTATCATTGCAAGAATAAATTTATTTCACTTGTCTAATGACCAATTGAGAGTCTCCTTCAATCACGAGAGCTTTGAGATATTTCTCTAATGCAAAGAGAAGTCTACAAATCAAGGCCTCATACTCTACAATTGTTAGTATATCTAAATCATAAGCAATATGCTACATAGAAAGATCTACCTTTGGGATTAATTAATTCAATACCTATGTCAACTCCTAATTTGTATTTAGAGCTGCCAAAATTGAGTGTCCAAATTGGTTTTTCTTGGGCTTTCTGGACTTGTGTTTATTTGTACATAGCTTTTCCTTCACTTGAGTTTTAAAAGATTATTTCTTTGGGATCCATTGCAATCTTTCATGTGGTGGACTTGGTGAATTGCCACAATTTATCTTTGATATAGAGGTCATTTATTTCTCTTGTTGACTATGAGTATCCTCAATTACTTCGGTAATCTTATCAATTTGGGGTTTTTGATGCACAATCACCAAGGTCCAACCTTGTCCTTTTACAAAATATCTTCTCCTTAGGATTTTGTTCTTCCCAAGTGAAGGATTAGATAAACTTGCACCATCTGAAGAAGTGTCACTATATGACACATTAGAATCTTCTTTTTCTTCTTCATGAATCCCCATAGATTCAGATGTGCATGTAGAACTTGAACTTTCCTTTTGTACCTTATTTGGAATTTGACCATTCTTGGATTGTATTATATGAGTGAGTATCCTAGTAATTGCTTCCTGGCAATGTGAATAGTCAAATTCTGAATGACTAAGTTTGTGTAACCTACAGAATCCTAGAAGAAGCAAAATATTTGGGTCTGCTTCCTCACCTAAGCATTTTAAGCTTGCAACCATATTGTCTACAAATTGAGTGATGAGTTATTCTTTTGTAGTAGGGATACTAGATTCTTTATTTAGAAGGTTGGGTCTCTTGGCTATAGTTATGTCAAGAGACATCACATTGTAGGAGCCTAACTTAGCTTGGAAAAATGCTACCTCATTTGGTACATTGTATTCTATAATCATTGTCTTCAGCTTTGGCTTAGCATCAATCTTGATCTAATTATTCAGTCCCTTCCAATGTAGCCATAATTAAGTAAAATTAGTTGAGAACCATCCTTTTAAGAACTTTGTCCATTCTCTACTTATCAATAATCTACATATTTTAGGGATTTCAATCACATGTATTTCTATAATGTCTTGAATTTAGGGGTCTATAATTAATTGTATTCTAACATCTTTTAATACCCCAATGACTTTCACTTCCATTTTCTTGAGTTATATCACTATCTGATTTGAGGGTTGAGGAGTGACTCCCAATATTTGAGCTATCAAAAGTGGCATGACATTACAAGAAGGTCCTAAATTTATAAGACAATTGTGTAGGTTCTTTCCAAAAATTCTTAGACTGAGCGAAAAAGGAGGCACTTCAGCCTTATCTTTATACATGGTAGGCATTGCCTCAGAAGTGTTGACTTATTGTGATGCTATATTTTGAGGGGTTGTGTTTGCATTAGGCATTACCTTTGCATGATCAATAGTCCTCAACCTATTTCCCTTTTATTAGAATAATTTTGTAGCATATCAAACATGGACACATTAGCCTTGGTTCTCTTTAGATCTTCCACTAAACTATACTTCTTAGATGCCCATATAGGATTCTTTAGGATTGTAGGCATGTTCCCTTGATTTTGATTTGTTGCCCAACATCGGGTGCTTTGGTAGGTACTAGATTTTTATTAGCTCTTGGATCAGGTGGTGTTGGATGTAAGGTAGGAGAAATCCCATTGGTCATAGGTTCCCTTTGATTACATAAATTATAAGTATTTTGATTGTCATTTTGAAATGCTAACATCTCTTTTGGTTGAGGATATGATTCTTGAGTGAATGGAAAAGTGAATTCTTCACTAGCTAGTTGTTCTATTTCAAAAATTTTTGGAGAATTATAAGATTCTAACATCAATAGAAGACTATATTATTGCCTTGTGAATTCTGGTTCACTTCTTGATTTTTGTTTTAATATGAGCCACCATTATTGGGTACATTTTGATTACTGTCATACTAGTCGATGTCCACAAACTGAGCACTATTGTTATTATCAGTAGAGATGCTTCCATTGTTTGGATGAGCATTCCATAGTCAATTATACCTTTGGAAGCCATTTTTGTGATCTAGGGGATTGTAATTGTTCCCTGCATTATTATTTCAGCTGAAATTCTTGTTGTTGTTCTAACCATAGTTGTTGTTGTAAGGAGATGCATTTTTCTCTAAAAGTTATTGTTCTGCCCTTGCGACAACCTCAAATGGGTTAATTCATTGGTAATCTGAAACATAGTTTTGTTCATTTGAACAATCTTAGATGTGACATTATTTTATGGTTCAATAGACATTTCTACCTTTTGTTCAAAGAAAGCAGCTTTTGGAGGTTCATATCTTGGGTAAGTTATTGCTGGAACCAGTATAGCTGGTGCTTGTTATAGCAAGATTGGATTCACTAGAATGAATTGAATAGGCATCAATGGTGTTCTAACATGATATGTTGGTATCATTATAGTCACTTGAGCTGGAACCATCAATCCTCCTTCATTAGGATTGGCTTTCTTGGTAAAGGTAATGGCTTCTCAAAGACTATTTCTGATGTGTCAATATTTTTAATAGGTAGCCTTCATATAAAGATAGTAATGAGATGGTCCATAAAATTAATATAAATCTAGCTAGTAACTTCAACTAGTATCATATAGGGTGTTTCCAACTTGTGGTAAGCCATATGAAAGTGATGATTGTGTTAGGATTAAAGCACAGACAAAAATAACAATTATATGCAAATATAAACAATAATAGAAAATAATAGATCACACTGAAAAGAACACAAGGCACCAAGATTTAATGTGGTTCACCCAATTCTTGGGCTATGTCCACCAAACAACAAGTCTAATATTATTACAATCCAGTGATTACAATCTAATTATAATTCGTAATCTCTTACAACTCAATACCATCACAAGAACCAATTTTGCATCACCACAATGAAAAAATCCCTAACCTTAAGCCCTTTTATACAAGTATTTTTATGCCACTTTAGGGTTACAACATGTAGGCTATATGTAAAGTACTTCTTTGATTAGTCACCACAAACTAATAGATTCAAATTTGAAATGGCCTCTGTTGGATCCCTTTTGATTGATATGAACTGATGATGTATCACAGTTGGGTTGATGAATGTTTTAAATTTCTTAAGGAGCAACTTTTCAAATGTGGCCCAGTTCTGGATACATACCAAGTGCTAAATTTGCATACCAGTTAAAGACAACTTCTTTCAATGAGTATGGGAATAAATAGAGGACCAAATTCTCATACTGAACTTGCTTTCGATTGCATATTTCTTTTAAGACTTTTATATGGTCCTCAACTATTCGTATTTCTCCATAGATGAACCTTGGGAAAATTTTCTTAGGATTCTTGGGAAGCTCATTAAGTGCACCTTACAAATTAATTGGTAATCTATTGCATTTTTAAAAAGGCCATCAGTGGAGGATTTGGTGGAATAATGGGTGGAGGTTGGTTCAAAGATGGAACTAGAGATGATGCAATCTAGAATAGAAGTGGTAGAATTTTTGGTAGTCTTTTGTCACTGCAAGGCTTATAAAAATGATTGAGTTCTAAGAACGTTGGTTCACTATCTAATGAAATGGAGATGGTGGGTTAGGATCTTCTAGCTTGTGTCAATTTTGGAAAAAGAGTACATCTACAGAAGAGCACTCTCTTAAAACAATGTGCTTGTGCACCTATGCACCTTCAAACAGTTTCAGATGGAAAATTTTCTGAACTTCTTAAAATAATAGAATTTTAAAATAGTGAGTTGTTCTTCTCTTCTAAATGATTTGGGCCCCTCCTAGTACCACTTCTGTTGAGCTATAATTTTGCACTATACTTAACAATAGGAATCCTTTCAAACTCCTCTCGTGAAAAGATAATCTAAGATCAAACATCTTACTAAAACTAGTCGAACCAAAAAAGGCCTCCTCATGATCATACACATTTATCTTCAATTGAACGGATTCTAGTAGGTTGCAAGATCACTTGAAACCTTGAAGTTGATCCTAGATTATCTTTTCAAGAGAGGAGTTCAAAAGGATTCCTGCCATTAAGCATCATGCAAAATGAAAACTCAAGGAGGTGCACACCTTCTTTATGATTTAGACTTCTCTTACATTTTAGTTAGGTTTTAATGGGTGAACAAAAGTGTGCACATGCACATGTTAATTGCTGCAAGAGTGTGGAAGTCAAGTTGCAGCATAGAGAACTATGAAGTGGAGGAGGGGGGTCTAAGGTTTATATAGACCCTGGGCCCTAGGTATGCACCCTGTAGGTGCACACCCTCTAGAGGTGCACATGTGCACAAGTGCACATCTCTAGAGGGAGATGAGTATGCACTTGTACACTAAGCACACTACATACTTGAATAAGGTGTGCATATGTACCATGACACTTTTGCATGAAAAAATAAAAAAGTTCCACTTTTCCTCCATATCTGACTCTTTAGACTTTCCTAGTTAGAGACTGAGGCTTGACCTAGAGTTCAGCAGGAGTCCAAAAATGACCTATGCCTCAAACTAAGGGTTTGGGAGACAAATATTTATTGGGGGGGTCCCCATTTCTAAGAGAAATGGGGCGAGCATTGTGACACCACAAAAACCCTCACAACAAAGTTTCCCTCAATGTCCTAAATAGTGGAAATCATCATTCCATGCTTATTCCATACTGCTAGTGTATTAGCCTCAATTACATCTTTACTTTGCCATATGATAGTCTTCACTTTGTCTGTTATAAGGTAGCTAGTCACTTAATATACAATTTACTTCATAATCTTTACTAGTCTACCCTCTAGCCACAACTTCATGTTATGTACATGACTTAGAACAATCTTGATCTATTCAACCTTAAAAACCTTTAGGAATTCCAAGTCTAGTCTTCACAATATGTTTGTGCTCATCTTTGTGTTTTCCATCAATTCATAACCTATCATATGCATTCTTCAACTTAAAATCACCCATCTCACTGATATTGCATGTGTAACATGACCTTACATCATGGATCATTATAACCCTAGGTGGGATGGATGATAGGGCACCAAATGCATCACCCTTCAATGTAATATTAGGATATGCCTTAAATTTTGGTGGCTTTACAACTCCAATTCAAATCAATTTCACATCACTTACCTTTGATGCCTCATCCTTCTTAACTATTGAACTTGATGTCACTTCTATGTTAAGGGTTTGAAACTTGACTCTTCTTTTTCTTGGCAATAACACAACCTTCAAATCACTATAATTGCTGACAAAACACTGTAGAATCTTTGCACAAATCACTTAGCATTTCTTTGGAATCACTCTAACTCTACTTTTCTCTAGAATGTCAAATGCAAGGTGTTTAAAATGATTGACAAAAATCATTATAAGGGTCAAAAATTTATTTTCAAAGCCTCATAAATGCTTCATACATATAGTGTGTGTATGATAGCTATCTCAACCTTCACTACAAAAATTTGCAAACATACTCCACACTTCCTTCAACTTGGCTAGTACCACAACTTAGTTAACACTAGTGATCTTTCTTGGCTACTTCACACTTTCATCCTCCACTACTAGTACTTAGCAGTTGTAAACTTTTCAACTCGACTTTCATACATTACTTAGTTCAAACTTCAATTTTTTCCTTATGCATCTATCAGTATGATAATTTGGACTTTTGAATTTTCAATATTAGGAATTGATGTAGGATTTAGAGAATTTAAATATAGTTCCACATATACCTCTTTACTTATTTTGAGGTGGGGGAATCACCTAATCCATTGGATTGGGTAACCACAACTTAACCATTTGCACTACTTTCTCCTTCACTTTTCTTTTCCTAGGATTGATTCATCTGGTTTCCTACTTCTTTAGCATTGACATTTTTCTTTACATTATTCTCTTCATTATTGGATAGTAATGCTCAGTTCATGCAGTCTTTGCTTAAGTGATCGATCTTCTAATAGTTAAAACATACTGGTCCAAAATTCCTCTAGTTTATTGATCTTCCTATGAGATGCATCCTTGAACAATTTTCTACAATGTGTCCATACTTTCCACATAACTAAAAATTGCACCAAGTATTGTAACCCCAATTTATAGTATTGCCTTGGCTAGTTTCTTCACCTTGACCTTTAGGTGTCCAATTGTTCCTTGCATTAAATCTATAATCTTGCAACTTATGACCATACTTCTAACATGTGTAACAATAACCTTCAAATCTAGAACTAGCTTGTGTCTTACTGGTCTTTGATTTACATTCATGTGCTTGATATCCATGCTTGTTACAATTGAAATAGTTACCATTGAATTTATGCTTGGGAATTCTCTTACTAGTTTTTCTCCTGCAAATGTCTGTTGTATGACCTAGTTTTTCACATTGATAACATGTTGGCTTCTTGTTGTTAGCATTCCTTTTTTCATCATGATTTGATCACTCTCCTTGCTTGGTAGATGATATGAACTTGGTATAACCTAGCCTAGTAGTGTAATGAGGTCCTTTTTGTGCTCTTAGTTGCTCATCAAGTTGTCTCATAACCTCTCTAGAGTTGTTCATTCTCTCCATGATTTCTTTTTCATCTCTCAACTTAACTTCTGGATAATTGTTTTCAGATCTTAGGTTTTTAATCTCTTCCACCTTCATAGCAATCTCCTAATTGACACTTAATAATTGATTAACCATGTCAAATTGATTGCAAGTTAGCCTTTGTACTTCATTGATCCTTTCATAAAGATTTTTAGTCATCTACCTTCATGAGATAGGTATTTAATCCTTTCTTCTCTATATTTTGTGTCATGTTGTTGAATTTCCATCTCCTTCCTTCTCTTTATTGATTTCTTTAGTTCCTCCTTTGCAGCCTTGACTTTCTCAAATGAAAGATACAAATCAATCTTTTGATTCTCAAAAACCTTCTCCAACTTGTAGGCTTCCATCTCCAAGATCTTTGACTCTCAAGTAGTTATACTTCTTCCTTAGAGAACTGAAATCTAATACCAATTATTGGAAATATAATAGGGAAAGTAAGATGCTGAGAGGGAGGGGTGGGGGTGCCAGGTGAATCAAGATCTATAAAACTTTAACCACTTCAAACATGAATCACATTCATACTTGACTCACCACACACATCTATGCCATAGCCTTAAACCTTAACATACAACATCACATATCAACATGTAACATAATATCTAACATCTAATAACATGAATAACACATATAATTAATATATTAACACATGACACCATATATGGTGATGTAAAAACCCTCCAAGGTGAAGGTAAAACTATGGTGGAGAGACATCCACAAAATCTTCACTACTACAACAATAAAGTGTACCTATTAGGGCTAAAAAGCTTGATCACTTCCAATGATCTACCCTATGAGGTGTCTACCCTATTAAGAGCTTACAAGACTATTAAGTATACCTTGATTAAAGGATTTTACATCATAATAAAGTGATTACTTTGTTAGCAGATTTACAATAGGTCCGTTAGAACCACTTTCTTAAGAGATTCACCTAATACACTAGTTAGAATGTAATCAATACCATGATCCTTTGATATGCACTTGACTGCTGATGATAGATCTTCTCTTTCCAATATTCAATCACCTCAATGTGACATATATACTTTATCTCCTCTCTGCACTTCTCGGTCACCTTAGTCCTTCAACATTTGAATTACCTTCAAATGCACCATCCTCTTTCCTGCAACTTCAACAACACAAAATTAGGGCTTAAACCCTCCTTTGAATATCCATTTGATAAAGCTTCTAGATCTTTATCAATGACCAAAATTCATTCTTTTTACTGCTTGACCTTTCCATTTTCTTGATTGGCTAATCACACAATATAGGAATTAATGATCCACAATTATAGGTGTTATTACCTTTATCATTAACTCCTCAATCATATAAATACACTTCAAACTTGGAAAAATGGTTTACCTATGAGATTTTTCCATTCCAAACTGAAATACATGAAACAATGTTACTTGGCTCATATATCTTTTGGCACTCAACTTTGCTTTTTCTAACATGATGTCCCTTGGCATAAACTTGACTCATTCGTAACTAATTTTACCTTTTAGATTTCTCGATGCATGTTGCCTCCTGAATCTCTTGACAACTATTAAAATGCTTGATGACACTTGTGTGCACTTGACAACTATAACTGCCTCGACACCAATTGAACTTTATTTTGTTTGCTACTTAATAGCTCGACCTATATGATGACTCAATCATAGTGATGAATGACCAACGTTGCCAAGTTAAAGACTAAGCTTTTTGTACTAATTAACAATGCTCTGATTTCCTTTAGGGTCAAAAAACATGTCCCAAAAATCTCTTGAGTTCTTTTTTCTTGGTAGGAGAAGGTAGACTAGACATAACTTCAATTTTAGAGGGTTCTACCTATATTCCTACACCAACAATGTAGTCACCCAGTAGTACCCCTTCTTGCATCATCATGAAACACTTAGAATTGTTAAGTGATAAATTATGATCATCAAACCTTTGCAACACTTTGTTCAGATTATCCTTGGCTTCTTCAAATCTTGTACCATATATAGTAAATTCATCCATGTATTTTTTCATACAATCATATGAAATATTTTAGAAGACACTAATCACAACCCTTTGGAAAGTTGTTGGAGTATTAAAAAGACCAAAAGTTAAGACTGGGTATGAAAATATACCCCAGAGGCATGTAAAGGCAATCTTCTCCTTATCCTCTAGAGAAATCTTTATCTAATTGTAGCCACTGAAACCATCAAGGAAAGAGAAATCATTTTTTCTTGATAAGTTGTCTAGGACTTGAGCAATAGAGGGAAGAGAGAAATGGTCTTTCTTGGTTTCTAAGTTAATTTCTCTATAATATACACACACTCTCCATTGCCCCCCTTTATTAGGCACAATAATCAATGAGGAAACCCACTAGCTATCTAAAATGGGGTAGATAAAGTCAACATTTAGTAGTTTTTGCAACTCCTCCTTGACTATCTCACTCAATGTTGGATTAATTCTTCTTTGGAACTCTCTAATAGGCCTTAACTCAGTATTGATGAATATCCTATAGGTATAAAACTTTGGATCCAACCCCTCAAATCCTTATAAGCCTAAGAAAAAGTTGTTTTATGGATAGTGAGCATTCACACAATAGATGTGTAAGAATTAGAAAAATAGAAATAACAGTTACATGCAAATATAACCAATATCACAAAAGAATAAAGAACACATCAATGACCATAAGACACATATATTTAATGTTGTTCATCCAATCCCTGGGCCAGTCAACTAAATAGTGAGTCCATTATTATTATCCATTGATTTCAACCTAATTACAATTTGTAACCCTTTGAAACTCAATATTGTCGCAAGAAAATCCCTAACCCTAAGCCATTTTATACAAGACTCGTGGAAGTTACAAAATTAGGGGTATAACATGTTATATGATAGAAAAATAACTCCCAACACCTTTTATAATAATTAAGTTATTTTTGGCCTTGGGGATGCTCCTCCTCAACCCTTCTCTATATCTTATTAGGGAGCACACTTGGGGCGCTACCCCAAGACCTTGCCTTCAGTGTTGCCCATGGATGTTGCAAGGGGCATTGCCCCTTAACCCCTATCATGGGGGAATTTTCCACAACTCCCATAGAAGAAATCTAGGGGGAAACTACTTCAAAGGATGTGGAAAAAATTAACCTCTGAGTCTAATTGGGCTCTATAGAACAACAATATCCTACTTGGAGACTAATTTTACTCCACAAAAATAACCTCCCACTTGATGACCAACCATAGCAATAGTAAACCTATAGCCCCCACTAAAATATAAAACCACCTTGGACCCTGTTGTTCTTTTTTATTATTCTTAGTCAAGAAGACTAATCAAAGTTGAAGAGGATTTGAACTTCTCCCTTAGTACTACCTTTGTAAACATATATTGGATTGTCACTTGTATGTACCTTTTCTTTCTTTAATTTCCACCATCCAAAACTGATTGAACAAAATAATACTATAGCTATATGTGTTTTTTCTTGGAATGTAAAGGAGAACCCTTGGCAAGATGAATGGTAGTCGGGTTATATGCATATACATAATTTTCCATTTGTGGGTGTTCCAACTCTTCCATGAAAAATTAAAGTCATATCACCTTATTGGCTTCCTCTGTAGCATTATCATACTCTATCTCCCACCAATAGTAAATACATATCATGTAGTACTCCACCTGGTATCTAGGTCCCCTACCAAATATGAGTTAGCACAATCTTGTAAATAGTAGAAAAGCCCCTAAAATGTAAACATTTATTAGATGTACCTCTCAAGTACCTAAGAATCCATTTGACTATATTCTAATGCTCAATCCAAGGATGCCTCATATACCTACTAATGACTCCCACAACATGTGCAATATTTGGTTTAGTATTTATCATAACATACACCAAACTACCTACAACTAAAGCATAAGGTAGCTTGAACATTTTTTAATCCTCTTCCTATGTCTTTGGACACGTCTTCTTAGTTAATTTCAAATGACTGGGAAAATATGTGTTGATTTCTTTGACATTCTCCATATAGAAATGTCGTAACACCTTCTCGATATAGTTAGCTTGAGATAATGTCAGCTTTCTATTCTTCCTATCTTTGCAAATCTTCATACCAAGGATTTGTTTTGTTTCCCCCAAATCCTTCATAGAAAATGAATATGCTAACTATTGTTTCAACCCCTTAGCGTGATCCATGTTAGACTTTGCTACAAGAATATCATCATGATATGGAAGGTATCCCTACCATTTTAAGGGCCACCATAGAATAACAAGGACTTATGAAAAATAATATAGCTATCATTATCCTATTAGAAAGTAAAGTAGACCAATATAATTGAGAGGGGGATGGTGAATTAGTTGTGTACTTTAAATTTTTTCCATCAACTTACAAAAAACTAAAATGTATAACCAAGAGATGCAATAACCATAAGATAATAACCATGCAAAGTGCCACAAGATATATTAACTAGGGAAACCCTTGTTCAGATGGAAAACCCTAGTGTTAATGATGCCCATAAGATAATGTACTAATAGAGAAAGTTCATTCTGAAAGAGTGTGACCCTATTAGGATTCAATGAATTAAAATAAATACATATGAGTCCCTATTAGGAGACTTTGAATACTTGTTAGAAGATTCCAAACTTGTTAGGAGTTGATAAGAAGACAACTAAACCCACTCTCCAAATTGCTTCATAACTATTTCACTAAATAATTTAGGATAACATATCCAAGAAAATTAACTGGCTAAAATAGAAACTTATATTTCCAATATAGTTCCTTTGAAGTTCACCACTTATGCTTAGCGTCAAACTATACTTTGACCTTAGCAAAATCACATCCAAACCTCACATAACATACATATGGCACACTATCACACTTAAAACCAAGGAATCATCCTTCCTTTATAACAAATCCTAATAACTGTTTGGGTAATCTTTGAGGATTTCCCAAAGTACAATGAATAATATAGGACCATCATAAGATATTACAATTAGGTTCCACACATTACAAAATATATTTCATCAATTACAAAATACAATCGACCTCCAACAAATAATCCACACAACATCCTTCACAAGTCTTCACAAAATGAAAACCAAATTTCTCCATCTCTAATATAGCTTTACCAACATGTCTCTAAGCCTGTTGGACAAGATTTATCCTTACCAAAAAGATACAGCACAAACAAAAACATACAATTTCCTACAAATTATTTTGTAACCAGTCTTTTGAAATTTTTTTGTAACTCACTGAAAATTCATATTTCATTCTACACACTTAACCATAACATCTATAAGCATCTAAGAATACACTTTTAATTCTCTTGAAAGTGATTCAACAACTAGAAACCTCACTGAACAAAACTATTTTTGCTACTTTGCTAGAACTATCCAGAAAGTTGATATGTTGACATCAATGACAAACCGAGTCATGGATGCAATACATAAGAATTCAGTCATCTCTAAAACACTTGTTACAATCAATTTAAGCCATTCATGCAAATAATATTTCCCTTTGGCATTGATGGTAACATATGGTGAAAAATATCACAGTACCATGAATACCAAAATATATTTCTCCCTCATTTTCCTTGTTCCCCTATTCATGTTGCTCATGAATGTAGATCTCCACTCATAAACATATCTCTCCCACATAAATATATATATAGGTTGTAAGTATTTTTTCATGTTCTAAACTCCCACATTTATCAACAATATGTTTTCATGTATATTTCTCCCCCATTGACATCGATGAAAAAGGTGTCATTATGCCGACAATAATCATTTCCAAAACAATTTGAAAAATATCACCAAGTGTCAAAAGACATTTTTAAATAATGATCAAAGAGTTCTTAGTAACTATGCCCAAAAAGTGATTGCTCACCCAAGGAAACATCACCAACATACAATCTAGGTGTAAGAATAAGCTCTGGATCTACTAGATTGAGGCAATCCTACATCAATTACTCTAAAGAGGGTTGGGGAATAATCTCAAGTATACCTCATAGGTACTCAAATGTATCCTTAGCCAAAGGTTTTATGAAAATAGCTGCTATCTTCTCCTTTTGCTAACATACTCCAATCTAATTTCTTTCTTTGCTACCTTCTCTCTCAAGAAATGATACTTTATTGTTATGTGCTTAGTCTTTGAATGTAACACTAGATTATTTTACATATTAATTGTTCTTGTATTATCATAGTGAATAATAATAGGTTTAGTAAACTCAATAGCAATTTCTTGTAACATCTTCTTCATTTAAGGGGCAACAAAGGGTAATCCTAGTTGGTTGGCTACAGAGGAGTGATAAGAAATTAGTTTGGCTATTGTCTTGTTATTGTGGAAATTTCTCTTGGGAAAATAGACTAATCATTATGTAGACATGATGGCAGCCCTCCAAGCTACTAGACTGGCAAACAACATGGGAGTTTCTAAACTTTGGTTGGAGGTTGATTCAAACAATATAATAAATTGCTTGAAAGGGAAGTCCAGGCCTTCATGGACCATTGATAATATTATTAGTGCAACTTTGGAGATCCTAAGAACCTTAGAAAATCATTTCATATCCCATATATACCATGAATCTAACATTGTTTCTATCTACGTCACTAATGTGGTTATGAGACTCAACCATTAGATGAGGTGAGTGGGTGGCATGACTATTCCCATGGAGCTCATGTTGTGTATTAATAATGGCATGATACATGAAAAGGAAAGAGTTATTTTAAGTGAAAAAGATTGTACTTTGGAGAGATGAATTTATGACTATGAGGTGTTGGGAGGATTGTAAGGATGGATTTGGTAATTATGTCACCTTAATCCCACACGATCTATGGTTATTTTTGGAGGCCATGGATTTCATTCTTTTTCTTACCTAGTTCTTTCATGATAAGTTTATCCTTTAGTTTTTGGCAATTTTTTTGTTTCATGCTAATTACATGAGAGGCCAGTGAAGGAAAAGATAGTTGTTAAATTCTGATAAATGGTAGAGGAGGACTAAGGTGTGGGAAATTCTAAAGAATGAGGGTTTAATCCTTTCATGGAGAGACTTCATGGTGGAAAGCTTGAGGTTACCAAGTTGTCTCTTAAGGGATAGAATTAGGGAATGCTGGAAATTTCTAGGCATACCTTCACCATTACTAAAGAGCTCATTTCATAGGTGACTAACATCCCTATAGTTAGGAACATATTTTACAAAGATACAAAAGTCTCAGATGTCATTGTGGAAGAATTTCCTAAGGAAGAGGTGAAATGTGTTGCCCTGGTCAAATGAGGTAAAACCTATTACCGCCCTAGGCATATTAAGAAGTTTTGGATATTTGTTCTAAGAGCTATTGTGTATTACATTAAGCTTGATGGTAGGTTTTCTCATATTTTTAGCCACCATTTTGTGATTTTGAACCACTTTGGGCATGCCATCAAGATTTCCATTTTGTTTTATCTCTACACTTCTATTAAATTCTAGTATTCATCGTCTTAGGGACAACTTTGTTAATAAGCCCCCTTTGCATGATGGCTTAATGCTCTTAATTTATGAGCATATTGTGGCTCACTTTGTGAGTAAGTCCATCAATAATGAAGGAGACCTAGAGATGGAGTCATAGGAGTTTGATTCTTAAGAAGATTGGTCAGATACTGAAGACAGTGTTGATATGTATTCAGAGAATATTGAGATCTTGACCTACAAAAGGAAAGGAAAGGAAAGTAGTCAAAGAGCCCCATGAAGAAGGTTAAGAAGGAGTTTAAAGTCTTTGGTTCAAAGAAAAAGGTGAACAAAATGGTCATCTCCTCAGATGAGGAGTATAATGAGGATGCTAATAATATGGACACAAACATTAAGGAGTTGGAGAAAAACAAGAAAAAAAAGAGCTATTTTTCTATAGGTGGCAAGAAATAGGGAAAAATTGCTACAAAGCCCATGAGTAGGGAAGGGAAGAAATGTGTCTTAGATTCCCTATTTAAGTGTCTACAATAGCTTACTGGGGAGTTTTTAGAGGCTAGAAGAGAAGGTACAATAAAGGTTGTTGACTCCCCTAGTATTTTGGTTCAAGATCCTCTACCTAATTTGCCTATTAAATCCTCAATGAGGGATATTCCTACTAAGGAGAGGAGGGTCATGTGAAAAAACTTCAACACAAATTTGATGTGCTTGGTTATTTCTAGGGAATATTGAGATGGAGCTTAAAAGGGTTGAGGCAGATGAGGTGGATCTTAGGGAGATCGCTGACCCTTCTATGCTAATTTTGAACGATTCTAACAAAGAGTCACCCCTAGATGTCCTCAATAACTCTCAAAACAACCTCCTAGAAAATTTTTGGTCTATCAAGTGGCTTTACCATGAAGTCATTGATATGAAGGATAAGATGAAAAACCTGGAAGATAAGGAAAATGCTTAGAAGAGTCTAGATATTGAGACCAGGGATGAAATTAACACAAGGTCTCTTATGGACATGGCTACCTTTCATAGATTAGAAGCAAAGGTTCTTGAGTTGGATAACATGACTTCTAGACTCAAGAACATGTTGAAGAATATTGATGGCTAGAGCTACACAATTCTGAAGGTATCCAATGATCATATTAAGATCTTGATCAACAATATAGAGAGTTTAGTAGGGGGAAGGCCATTATGAAGATTGATGAAGAATAGGAAGACACTAGAGATAGTCAAGATTACCTAGGGAAAAGGAATAGGTCTAACATAAGGAAGCAAGTTGTTGTGACCAATAAGGAAGTGAAGAAAATAAAAAAGGTTATTGAAGGTATGGATAAGTTGGAGTTTCAAGTGATAGAAATTCTTAAGAGCATGGCTTGAGTGGCCTTCTTCTGTATGCTCTCCAGTCCTTGTTTTTTGTTTATGCTTTTTGTTGGTTGGCTTTGTGTCTTGTTGCTAGCCTATTGTGCTTTTTCTATGTGAGATTAATAGTATAACTATTTAACTATATGTACAAGGTTTTAGGGCCCATTCAAAACCTACTTTACTTAATCAAAAACATCTATTTCATCCAAATAATTTGATTATAATTATTTGTTATTGCTACATACTTTGCTTCTATTATAGACTGTGATATACAATTTTATTTCTTACTTAGCTATGAAACCAATATTCCTCCTAAGAAGAATGCTCTACCACTTGTTCTCTTTTTTTCATCAACATTTCCTATCCAATCTGCATTAGTGTACACACATAATGTAAAGTCATCTGATCTTTCATATCATAAGGCATTATCAAGTGCACCCTTCAAGTATTTGAATATCCTCTTTACTACTCCAACATGTTTCTCTGTAGGATCTTCTTGGAATCTTCCTACAATCCCAATTGCATTAGATATATCAGGACTTGTATGAGTCAAATATTACAATCCTCCTATCATAGATTTGTACCTTTCTTGTTTTGCACTTGAGGATTCATCTTTACTAGACAATTTACATCCTATAACCATAGGTATTCTAACTGGCTTACAACTCTCCAAACCAAACTTATTCAATAAATCCTTGAGACATTTAGTTTGTGATATGAAAATACCATCCTCATTCTTATTTATTTATAATCCCAAGAAATATTTCATCTCTGAAATCATACTCATCTCAAGTTCATTCTTTATTTATTCAGAAAACTTATTACACACTTCATCATTTCCTCCAAAGATAATCTTGTCAACGAATACAACAATAATTAGTAATCCATCATCATTATTTCTCAAGTACATGTTACTATATTCATTACCTTTGTTGAATCTCAAATTCTATAAATGTATGTCCAATCTTGC
Source organism: Cupressus sempervirens (assembly GCA_028749045.1). Lineage (NCBI taxonomy): Eukaryota > Viridiplantae > Streptophyta > Pinopsida > Cupressales > Cupressaceae > Cupressus > Cupressus sempervirens. The sequence continues at coordinate 696,048,536 of CM053785.1, read as the reverse complement.
ATACCAAGCTCTAGGTGCTTGCTTCAAGCCATAAAATGTTTTCTTCAATCTACAAACCATATCCATGTCTTCTATTAGGGGAAATACAATAGGTTATTTAAATTAGAATTATTCCTCAAGATCTCCATTAAGCTAAAAGATGACTTAACATCCATATGATAAACCTTAAAATTCTTGTAAGTTGCATATGCATAAAATATTCTTACTAAATTTCCAATCTAGCAATAGAGGAAAAACGTTTCCCTCAAATCAATTTCTTTTTGTTGTGAATAATCTTTGCATACTAACCTCATTGTGTTCCTTACCATTTCTCCTTGATTATTGATTTTTTTTTTTAATAGCCACATAATTCCAATAACATTCTTATAGGTCTAGGACCAATTCCTGAGTCTTATTCTTTTCAATCTACCCAATTTCTTCTTTCATAGCTTTTATCCAAAATTCATCTTTACAAGCTTCATCTGTAATCTTAGACTCAACTTGTGATATCGAACATAACTCTTCACTAAACATGTTTCTTTTCATCACTCCTTTGTTTGCACTTCCATTGATTTGATTCACAAGGTATTTCCTTGTTACATAGCTAAGTTTTCCTCTCTCTATTATGTTTTTTGCTGCAGGTTCTACTCTAGGTTCTTCACTTTGAATTTTAGTCTACAAATCAATGTCAACCTCATACAATAATTCTTGCTTAATATTCTGATTGTTATTCCTTTGATCAATATTTTCTTTAGAATTATAATCAATTATTCTCTCTTGAATTCTGAACTTTTCATTAATGTTCACATTAGTGCTCTGAAGAATAGTCTTCAATCTCTGATTAAAGCATCTATATGCCTTACTCTTCAATGAATATCCAAGGAACATACCTCCATCACTTCTAAAATCAAAATTTCCAAAATCATCATCTCTTATGATATAACACTTACTTCCAAAGATTGTTTTTTTTTTCACATTAGGTGTATATCCAAACCAAAGTTCATAATATATCTTACTAGTTCCTTTTCTAATCTGCACTCTATTCATTGTGTAAACCATGGAATTCCCTGCTTCTCTCCAAAAGATATGTGAAACACCATTCTCAAATATCATTTCTCTACTTGCTTCTCCAATTGATATGTTTCTCCTCTCCGCTATTCCATTCTATTATGGTTTCATAGGGGTTCAAAGTTGACTCTTTATTCCATTATCCTCACAAAAGATGTTAAATTCATGTGAAATAAATTCTCCACCCCTATCTGATTTCAAACATTTAATCTATTATACATATCCATTTATACCTTATTCTTAAATATTTTGAACTTCTCAAAAGCTTCTGACTTTTCTCTATGAAATGTTACCCACATCATCCTTGTAAAATCATCAATAAAAAGAAAATTACCTTTCTCCATAAAATGTTATTTTTCTTATAGGACCACTCAAATATGTGTGCACAATCTTCAACTTCATTGATGCAGTAAATACTTTGCTCAAAAAAGAACTCTTCTGATGTTTAGCCATCACACATTCCTTGCAAATCATGTTAGAAGGTTTCACAATTTTAGGCAAATATCTAATTACATGTGTAGTGCTAACCTTCACGATGTTATCAAAGTTAATGTGACATTATCTCTTATTCCATTACTAACTATCATCCACTTCTGCAACCAAACATGTCATTTTAGTAGGATTCAATTAAATACATTACCTTAGTCCATGTACTAGTACCATTCAACTTACCATCTTTATCCTTGATTGCACAACTATTTTCTATGAATTGTAACTGGTATCCCTTGTCTACAAGTTGTCAAATGCTCAAAAGGTAATGTTTTAAGCCATTAACAAAGTAAACATCCTTAGTGTTATCTTTCCCATAAAGTGTAATAGATAATTTTCTACTAAAATCTGACATGGTGCAATATTTCCAACTCTAACTATTCCACCATCATAAGTGTTAACAAGCTTATTCATATTTCTCATAAAATGGTGAGAACAACCACTATCTATTATCCAATCAGACTTTTTATTTTCTACATATGATGCTAAGGATTTCTCTTCTACTACTTCTTCTTCCACTTCTTTTTCAGGACTTTCTTCTTTAATAGTAACAAATCCAAGTTCATCATCCTCAACACCACTTTCTAAGAAATTTACTCTCTTAAAATTGAATTCATCATCCTTGTTAACATAGAAGCGATCTTGTGTAAACTTTGGCTTATAAGGCTTCCTAGGTTTTATCTTCTTCACTCTATTAGGACATTGTGATAAAAAAAAAATGACCAAATTATTTGCAAGTCCAACAAATAATTTTTTAAACCTTTAGGATCTCTCTTCATAAGAAATTAAAGTCCTTCATCAATGTTCTTATCTTCTTCTTGTTTGATTGTCCATTCTCTAGCATAATCTCTACTAGTGCTTGCACTCATTCAAACTTTAGCTTTGTCTTTCTTTACACTAAAGGCTATTTCTATCATGGTCACTCCTTGATCTCACTTCAAAGATTGTTCAAATTCTTGCAACTTCCTAAGTAATGTCTATCTAGTGAAATTAGGTTTCACAGAAATAATTTCTTCAATGATCTCAACTTTTTTTGCATATTCAAGTGTAAAATATTTTAATATCTTCCATACCACTTCATCTTTTGTCATTGTTCCTTCACAACTCTTGATTCCTGCAACAATCTCATGTATTCTACCAAATATGCTCCAATAGACTAATCTTTCAATATTCTAGCATTAATCAACATATTCTTCCAATTTTGTAGTCTAGACTTCATTGAAAATTTATTTCCTTCAATTTTTCAATTTTGTAGTCTAGCCTTCATTGAAATTTTATTTCCTTCAATTTTTTTTAACTTAATCCAAATTTCATGTGCAAGATATAAACCTTTTATGTCAACATACTCTAGTTCAGGAAGAGATTATAACAATGCCTTTCTAGCATACATAATGTACATGAATAAATCTTTGTCTTGTTCTAAACAAGACTCCAAATAATTTTCTTCTATCACATTCTTCTTTTCTCTTGCAATCAACCAATACTTTTCTGCCATGCATACTGAGTAATTCTTCATCCTTTCCTTTCTGTTGTTGTAGTATACTCCATAAAATTTGACTTTCTTTCCTTAATGTAGCCATGGTTCTCCTTAAGTTGTTAAAATTTATCTTCAAGGACTTGATGCTCTGATAACAATTGTTAGAAATTAAAGTCCACCAATATAACTGAGATGGTGGGGGTGTTGAACTAGTTGTGGACTTTAAACAACTTTTATCAACTTTAATAAAACTAAAATATGTAACCAAGAGACACAAGAACAACAAGATAATAACCATGCAAAGTAACATAAGATATGTTAACTAGGGAGACCATTGATCAGAGGAAAAACCCTAGTGGGAATGATGCCCACTATTAGATAATTAGAGGGGGGATCGCACTTTAGTACCAATTCAAACTTCATAACCTTTCATATTAACAACTCGGTAACCTTATTCAACATCTTATAAAAGCTTCACCTCAAACTATCATCTCATCGTTCCTTACTATATTGAGTATTAGAGTATTCACTTAGCTTATACCAAGTTATAATATTAAACAAATAACATGAAAATAAACTTTTTAACTCATAAGCATTCACACATTACTTAGTTAGCACTAAACTTCAACTCTTCTTTGCCAGGTGCTTGGTGACAACTGTAGTAGCCTAGTTAGTACTTTTTTCTTCTTTCACCAACCAAACTGTCTTGCATATACATGATCTTCATCACTCAATAACATCATTAAATGGTTTTAAAACAATAAAATCAACATTATATTATCATAGTCCAACACATTTAAGTACCCTTTAAAAACCAAACACTTATCAACATACTTTCTTTAAATCATCTTCATCAATTGATTCCTCTTCATTAATCAAATGATCTGGTACTCTACTAAATTAGCATAATGTCTCACCAAATAAGGCTTGACATTAATGAAAATATAAAAAATGATATGGATATTTTACATACAATAACAATATTTTAAGTTGGGGCTAACAATATCCCCCTTTGGCATTAATGGAAACACAAAAACATAATATTTTACATTACAAAATATTACACATAAGATAATCAAATGTATGCATTGACAAAAATACAACTTTTAGCTCTCTAACTTTATTTTAGGTCCTTTACAACATATTTCAACATCATATTCACTCAGTCTATATCTTCAACAACTCCATCTTTCACAAATTCTCCCCCTTTGAGTGTGCTCCTCTTTCTGTTTAGCAACATCTTCATCTTAGTTACTTTGCATGTGTCTCCTTCTTTGATAACAATCTTCATTCTTCTTAGTCACTTCACTCCCTTATTGATTCTCTCCCCTTTTATTAATTCTCTCTCCCTTTGAAAATAATGCCAAAGGTAAATATAAGTTCCAATGTGAAACCTATAAAACCTTGTACCTTGCATGTACTTTTTGCATTAGTTTAACTACAATCATTTACACATCTTTAGGAAATAATCCCTAAAGAGTGAACTCTCTCATCAACTCCAAAAAGATTTATCTAATGATCCATGAATTTATGCAACATGCATCTTTGATTATTTAATATTGAATAGGGAAGAACCCCTAACTTGCCTCTTAGATACTCAAAAGAATCCTTAGGAAATGGCTTAGTAAATATGTCTACAATTTGTTCCTTAGATTTCACACATTCTAACCTCACTTGCTTCTCTTGTACTTGTTCTCTCAAGTAGTGATGCTTGATAGATATATGCTTGGTTTTGCATGCATCACAAGATTCTTTCGTATATTTATTGCACTAGTGTTATCACAATAGATAGTGATAGGCTCAGTAACTTCTTCTTGCATTCCTTTCAACAATTACTTAATCCAAACAATATTTGAATAGTTAATTGCAATAGCAACATACTTAGATTCAATAATAGATTGTGATGTTTAGCTTTTTTTCTTTATCAACCATGTAATCAGTCTTTCTCCAAAGAAGAAAGCTCCACCACTTGTACTTTTTTTTGTCATTGACATTTTCAACCCAATCAACATCAATGTAGACTTTGAGTTCAAAATCATCATCTTATTTGTACCAAAATCCAAATTATTCATCTACTTTCAAATATCTAAATATCCTTTTAACTACAGTCATGTGTGTTTTCTTAGGATTAGAGGAAAACCTTGCAACAATTCCAACTATATGTGCAATATCAGGTCTACTATGCACAACATACTATTACTTCCCAATCATTGATCTATATTGTGTCTCATTCATGCTAGTAGTAGTATCCTCCTTAGATTATTTTTATCTAGTCACTATAGGGACATCAACTTGCCTTGACTCATCTATCCCAAATGTTTTCAAAATCTCCTTAACATACTTAGATTGATTCACACATATACTATCTTTTTTTTGATGAACTTGTAATCCTATGAAAAATTCAATCTCACCAAGCAGAGACATTTCAAATTCCTTACTCATTTGAACATCAAATGATTTGTGCAATAAATCATTACCACCAAATATGATATCATCCACAAATATTTCAATGATCAATACCATGTTTTTAACTTCAATCTTCAAGTATAGATTATTGTTTTCACGTGTTTTAACCAATTTAGTTTTAATCAAGTATGAATATAATCTATCATACCATGCATTTAGTGCTTTCTTTAGTCCATACAATGCTTTGTTCAATTTTCAAAATAGGTGCTTCTAATCTGGATCAACAAATCCTTCTACTTGTTCTATATAAACCTCTTCTTTAAGTATTCCATCCAAAAATGCTAACTTAAAATCCATTTAGTATACCTTGAACTTCTTGAAAGTAGCATATGCCAATAGAGTTTCGAATCCTTTTAATCTAGCAACTAGAGGAAAGGTCTCACCATAATCAATTCCTTCTTCTTGGGCATAACCTTTACAAACTAATTTGGCTTTGTTCCTCACAACTTCACCATTCTCATTCAATTCATTTATTTTTAGTTGGCCTTGGTACTAATATTCATGTTTCATTTTTCTCAACATGATCAATCTCTTCATTCATATCATTACTCCAATGTTCATTGTCTAGTGCACTTTCATAGTTCTTGGTTCAAATTCAGAAATCAAACATGTATCATTGTTAACTTAGTTCTTTTCATAACTCCAACACTTTTATCTCCAATTATTTATTAAGGTGAATGGTTCATTCTCACATACTTTTATAGCATAGGTACTATTCTTTGGTTTCCAACATTAACTTCACTCAATTGGGGCTCTGCATCCTACTCAGGTTAATCTATCTATGGCTCAAGTAATGTAGGCTAATGTTCAATAGCTCTTATCTTTTTCTCAAGAATTACATTAGAATAATCTTGATATACATAGAAAAATTTATTGTAATCATCAAATTCCATTTTGTTTTCCATATTCTTCTTGTCTACAAACTCATTGATTCTTATATTTGCACTTTCACTCATTATGTTAGTAGCCTCAAGTTCAAACATTTATAAGATTATATCTTAGAAGAATAACCAAGGAAAATACCTTCATTATTGTAAAGATTGTGGATCACAACAAATGTACTAATACTACCATAATATGTGGTATGCATTTTCCAAAGGCAGCTCTCCTCATATATATAAGAGTAAGACATGAATAGACATGTCCTTTTAAGGGACATGTCTATTTGTTAATTAATAATTAATATTATAATAAATATAAAAATATTTATTTATTATTATATTAATTTATAATTAATATATAACCATATATATATAGATATATATATAGATATATATATATATATATATATAGATAGATATATATATATATATATATATATATATATATATTATTATATTATTATATTATTATATTAATTTATCTCATATAATAATAACACATATAATTATATCTCATAGGTTTATCTAACTCAAGCTACCTTACATCAATGCTCCCTCTTAGCTAGGGAGGATAAATGAAGGATCATATATCACCACACTATAAGAATATCTTTGATCCAAAGATATTTGATATTTTGATATCACGAGTCTTGGTCTCCTAGAATATCGACATTCAATATCCACCAAGTACTCAATTTTTTTTACATTGCATATGATATCATGAGTATTGGCCTCCCAGAATATCAACAATATTCACCAAATACTCAATAAGGTTTGATATTGTTAGAATCTGAAAAGATTAATAACCCAGAAAACTAGTGCAAAGAGTAAATATCTAAACTATGAATGCAAATGATACAAAATCAAAATAGCATCATAGAGTTAGTCTCCAAGAGAGTAATGCAAATGCTGGAAGAAAAATAGCATTAAGAGGATGCAAAAACAAGAGATACAAATACAAGCCAGGTAGCATGCTTATATAGGCTAGGAAGAGGGAGGAGGTGGCAACACCAACCAATGAGGAGCAACCATCTATCGGACTAAAGATAGCAAAGTATCTTCCCAAGATAGCTAATGGATGCTCACATGTAGGAAGATGACACTTCACAACCATTCACCTAATAAGACATGCTTTATTAACCTAAGCGAGATTATTAAAAATGTAGGAAAAACCTAGCAAAATAGGAAAAATAAAAAACTACACTAACACCCCCCCATAAGCGAAGCTCAGGTGGATGTAGAAATGGGTTCCGGCAAGTCAAGCCTGATGAGGTACCCATGTACATAAAATTCCCCCAAAAGAGAGAGAAAAGAGACTCCCCAAAGAAAATTAGGACTCCAAGTGAGAGGAAGAGGCCCCCCCAAAAGATGTAGCATCCTACACCTCCAGCAAAGCTTGCAAATTTTGTTCGGTAGATCCACTTACATCGAACAATTTTTCTTCCCTTAGAAAAATGGACAAGATCCCAAGTGTGGTTCCTCATCAAGGAACTATACTCTTCCTGCATAGTTGTATCCCACTCAAAAATACCAGAAGCCTCATGAAAGGACTGTGGATTTGAGGCAGTAGCAATGAAGATATGTAGAGCATCCTGGAATTGTGAACGAGTCTGCTTGGTGTCTGATGGATCCCCAACCCAATCACCTGCAAACTGCAAGGTCTGTCTAGCCCAAAGTGGACCAGAAGATGGAGAATCTAGAGGAGAATCATCAACCTGTGAATGATGACTAGGAGAGGAAGGAGGTGAGTCCTCTGAATCACTCTCTGCATCAAAAGTGGAGGTAGAAGACTGCTCAAGTGAATCTGACCCATCAGAAGATCTATCATGTATTCCAAGTGACTCCAATGTCAAAGTAGAAGGCAACCCTGTGACCATGCTCTGCTGGTTAAGTTGATGCAAGTAGTGGAAGTTAAGATGGCCAAACTGCTCATGCCATAATCTGCTCACATCATTAGAGTGAGTGAGTGAAACAGTCAAAGGAGGATTAGGAACAAAGTGAGAAAACATATAGAGTCGTGACTGATGATCTGCTCTCCCAACTGCAACTGTAGAATCATTGTGAACCTCACATATCTCCACTGAACTAGGAGTGAACTCAACCTGCTTGCCTAAACTTGTGTGAGTGATCTGGTATACCGATAGGAGATTAGTTGACATTATGGGTACACAAGGAACATCATGGAATGTCCCATCCTCCACATCAACAGACCCTCTCCCACACACCTCAACAGGAGTGTTATCACCCACCAACATAGAAGGCATAGTACATGGCTCTAAGGATGCAATTTCTTCCTTAGATGAAGCCATGTGGTGTGAAGTACCCGAATCAAGAACCCAAGTGGATGGTGAGGAAGCAACTGCAAAAAGGGCCTTGCCCTTTCCTTTCCCCTTGCTGTTTTCTTTTTCTTTGTTAGACCCTTCATTAGAACTTTGTTTGATAGACTCAGGAACACTGATATTATTCTTCTCAAGAATGTATCTCAAGTGATCAAGTTGTTTCTGCAAACATTTATGTTCATCATGACCAGGTCTTTTACAATAGGCACATTTGACCTTTTCTTTCTTAGGCTTATCACCCTTGGAAGATGGTGTATCAATAGTTTCTTTTGAAGAAACCAGCATCTGATTCTTCTTCTCCTTGCTATTCTTTTGTTTCTTGTCCTTACTATTGTTGTTACTACTTTGTCCTTGTTGTTCTTTTGTGCCTTGGTTGGCAGCCAAGGCATGTGACTTAGAGGACTTAAGAATGCCCATCTGGATTAGCTTGTCCTGTTCTCGAGTGAGATTGACAGCAAAATCATCTAAAGATGGCATGGTGAATTGAGTACCAAGTGCACCCTTAGTAGCATAGAAGGTAGAAACAAACACAGAATATTCTAAACTTAGCTTAGAGAGAATACTAAGAATCAGTTGTTCATCTTTCTTTTCAATTCCACATTGTTTTAACTGCAGCCTTAGTGATTTCAATTTGGTGAAGAAATCTTGGATTGTGTTGAAATTGCCTGGACTCAAACTAATTAATTCATTTTCCAACATATGACCCCTCATTGAATCTTGTGTGCCAAATAGTGTCTCTAGCTTTGTCCATACTTCATTTGGTGTATCCAAAGACTCAATGTGAAATAGCAAATCAGGAGAAACAGACAAACACAATGTTCCATATGCCTCATCACATTTGTTAAACCACTTAGGCTTGTCTTCATCTTTAGTAGGTTCAGTTTCAAGTCCCATAGTTATCCTATTTAATCCAGCTTTCTTTAAGTGAATTGTCATGCATGATTTCCACTCAAAGTAATTGTATGGAGTTAGGATGGGCATGTTTTTTTGATCCATGATGAAGAAATGCAGAGAAGAAATGCTAAAAGGAAGAGAATCCAGCCACGATAATGCCCCCCCCTTTTTACTCAATCAAAGAACCCCCCCCAAAGAAATATGATTTGGCACTTTATTTTAGTGCATTTACAATTACCACTAGAAAGAGATGTTTAGTGGTCTTGATTTCAATGCATTACAAACCCTCATGAAGAGCATATGCTAAAAGTGAAACTTGGGCACAATAATCAAGGAAACAAATAGCACCACTGCCATCTACTCGAAAAATCATGCACTTTCAAAAAAAGAATCGCCTCGATACGAGGTCGTATGAGAAAGTTATGATCCTCCGAAGTTTTCAAAACGAGAACTGTGCACAGTCATGGCTGAGAATCTGCAATTTCTGAAGAATTCATGCATGAAAATCAAAAACTAACTCCATTAGTGGATAGAGCACAAAAAAATAGCCAAGTTCATAACAAGAATCATCAAAATCGGAGTCCGTATGAACAAGAACGAGACATTTGAAAACTGCATTCAGATCTGCGGCTGCCCACGGAGAGGGGTATGGCTGTAGCTTTGCATGCTCTATTCTAAAAAATATACAACTTGCATGCAAAATCTAAAAGATACCCAGATGGTTTTTCGGGGCTGCGAACAAAACCCAGAAAGCGTTTTTCTTGCTGATGAACAAAAGATGTTGCTGTAGTGTAAATCAGATGCTTTTAACAGTAAAAAAAATGGCTCCAAAAATCAGAAAACGACCCCAGCAACCAAAATATGACATGCAAATGCTGGATCAGCTTCTTAAGTCCATCAATGGCATGCTGGAACCTGCAAAACTGATTGAAAACTCCAAATATGCAAGTTGGTTGTCAAATTTGAGATTGAAACCCCAGAGAAAAACTGTTTTTGTCAAAACTTTTCTGATTCTCAGGATCATCCAAAGATGCAAGAGAAGAGCATACTTCATTTTTCAAAAAACTACAATAAAGTTTATTTGCCCCTCCTAAATCTCTCAAATAAGGAAACTAAAATCTACTCTTGCACATAGAAAAGCTCTGATACCATGTTAGAATCTGAAAAGATTAATAACCCAGAAAACTAGTGCAAAGAGTAAATATCTAAACTATGAATGCAAATGATACAAAATCAAAATAGCATCATAGAGTTAGTCTCCAAGAGAGTAATGCAAATGCTGGAAGCAAAATAGCATTAAGAGGATGCAAAAACAAGAGATACAAATACAAGCCAGGTAGCATGCTTATATAGGCTAGGAAGAGGGAGGAGGTGGCAACACCAACCAATGAGGAGCAACCATCTATCGGACTAAAGATAGCAAAGTATCTTCCCAAGATAGCTAATGGATGCTCACATGTAGGAAGATGACACTTCACAACCATTCACCTAATAAGACATGCTTTATTAACCTAAGCGAGATTATTAAAAATGTAGGAAAAACCTAGCAAAATAGGAAAAATAAAAAACTACACTAACAGATATCACATTTGATATCAAGAGTATTGGCCTCCTTGAATTTCGACATTTGATATTCACCAATTTCTCAAAAAAGTTTGATATCACATTTGATATCAAGAGTATTGGTCTCCTAGAATATCAATTATATTCATCAAGTACTCAAAATAAGGTTTGATATCACATGTATGATATCAAGAGTATTGGCCTCCCAAAATATTGAAGATATTTAGCAAGTACTCTTTGAGTAATTGTCTCCTAAAATATTGAGATGAAAGACATTCACCATATACTCAATTGTTTGATCTCATAATACAAGTTACTATAAGATCGTCACCTTACAAAAAAAATTCCAAATACAAGTGATGATTATTTGGAAGTCATCACTTCCTCATAATGTACATAGTGGGTAGGCCCCTTAGAATCATATAATCACAAGGTATATTCATGAATCGAAGTCCTCTTGACTACTACAATTTAGGATCATTGGATAATCCATCTCAACATGGTTTACTCCATTTGAATCAATATGATTGAGACCACCTAAGGTTGACTGAATCATATCCTCTATCTACTCCCTCTCTTTCAAGGTTTCCTCTAATGAAATATCAATCTCTCTCTAAATCTCAATCTCCCTCTTTTTCCTACAAGAACATTCTTGAAGGAAAAGATCAAGACACATAACTCTTATATAAATGTTTAAAATAAGAAATAAGAGAGAGAAAGACTACAATAATTCTCAAGGATAATAATTAGTTTTGCATTATTATATAAGATTATCAAAATATAGATAAATATCTAATTTAAATATATGCTTTGAACACACACACACACACACACACACACACACACACACACACACACACACACATAGATAATCAAAATCATCTTTTCAATAACAATTTTAAATTATCCTTTGATTATAGTTATACTAATTATTATTATTATAATCCTAGAAAAATATGTAAATATAATAGGAAGTGATCTTATTATTAATCATTCATGATTCTAAATTAATCCTTATCTCATGGATTGATTATATGAAATCATTTAGATACTTCATCCCCATCATGGCATACTATCCATACACTTGTAAAATTAATATCCTAATTACATTGATATTAACTTACCATAAAATTACACAAATAGTAGGCTCACTCTTAACTATATACTTATCTCCTATTGATGTGTATTGGTGGAATCTACATCACCATGCAGGCAATACTATATTTTTTATTGTGCATGAGACTTTAAACTCCAACCGTTTGAGCTATCCACGTGATAATGGGTCAAATCTAGCCATTCTCCCCCCTTTTAAAAAAAATCAAAAAAATAAAATCTTCTTCCATCCATATTCATAAGTCACTTGGTCATGTGGATAGGGGGTGATGGATTAATAACTTGTATGGTAAAAGAGAAATTAAGATTTAGAGAATCATGATCTTTCATCTGCACAAGTAATGAATAGAAAACACGACCTACAGTATATTGTGATGGTTGTGGGAGACAACAATGGATCATGCTGAAGCATTCACAAATAATTTGAGGGTCAACACACTAATTTCCTCCATAGAAAGATATGGGAAGTAACACCCATGTTGATGACTTTTCTCTACACAATATTTGTACTAAGTCTAACATGATTGATAGTATGTATCATGTAATGCTACATACTCCTCAATGGAAATCCTTGGACCTCTATCATCCAAGTGGAATTATTACTTACTTATGGCCCCATTTGGTTACAAGAATACAAGGGGCATAATAGGGTTTTGATGGTGAAAACTTGGTTATACAAAAAAATTGGGGTGTTTGGTTCACCAAACACAAAACCCAATTATCAGATTTTTCTTCCACTTTTGGAGCAAAAATGGAAGAAGAAGTTTCTTCCAAGAAATAGGTGGAATTTGAAATGAAAACCCAATTATGGATTTTTATGAAGGCATTTTAATCAAATTGTTAGGTCCACAAAATTCGTATCAGGGTTTTGGAAGATGATAGAGGCATTTGGGAAGATGAGGGAACATCATTTTCCACAGTTGTCAGTTGGAATTAATTTGTCTAGCTTGTAGGGTTTGAAATTGTAGTGAACCCATGAGCCATTTTTCCTCTTGTGACTTGGGATTCTAGTGTTCTTAGGCAAGGTTGGGGTTTCTGTGGATGATGACGAGTTTGTAGTTTTGGGGGTTTTGTGGAGACTGACAACTTTGGAGTTTTGGGGGTTTTTGTGGACACCAATGAGTTTGGAGTTTTTGGGCCATTGCTCTCCACTTTGGATAATGACTATGGATTTTTTCTACTTTTAATGATGGCTATGGGGTTTCTTCTCCCACTAATCTCTCCACATGGTTCTATTCTCCCACCAATCTTTGCATTTTGGGTTTTTTCTTTACATAGATATATCATAGTTTTTTGTCAGTTTCCTTAGCAAAATAGTCAGTATGTGCTCAACAATGACTTCAAGTATGTGCTCATGTCATTACCTCTGATTATCTCATTACATATTTTATATCATGGTTCTATTTCTATCTACTATCTTCTTAGAAAAATAGTCAATATATGCTGTAATAGTTTGTTTCAAATTTGTTTAGCAAAATAGACAATATGTGCTCACTAATGAGTTCCAATATAGTGTTGTGAGAGATCAATGCATTACCATTAATCAAAAAAATCGTGCCAATGAAATGAACTAATAAACTATGGATATATCAAGTATGTATAGATCTATGCAAAACCATTCAACATAGGAAATTCATAAACTAGAATTACTTTAGATGTCAATCATGCCAATGCCAATGAAATGAACAACTAAACTATGTAATAGTTTCTTGCTAGTAATTAGTTCCAGTATAGTGTTGTGAGAGATCAATGCAATACCATTAAATAGTGCCAATTAGTAAAATCTGTATGGATCAACTATGTATAGATTAATACCAATCAATGTCAATCTTGGCTCTGATCTATACATAGTTCATGCACATAGTTTATGAGGCCATAAACTATGTATAGATCATTGCAATTCCATTAAACACAACCAAGTCATAAACTATGTATAGATCATTACAATTTCATTAAACATAGCCTTCTCATAAACTATGTATGTATGTACCTAACTAAAGCGTTTATGCCCATGACTCTATTCACATGTTTTGGTTTTGCATTGTTAAAGGGTGGATACTAAATCCGACCTATATTTATGTAGTATACATGGTAGATCAATGACAATGATAAATTTTTTCTATACATAGTTTATAATGGTTCAATTTCTATCTGCTAAGTCTGATAACTTTTTTCTATACATAGTTTATAATGGTTCAATTTCTATCTGCTATCTACTTAGCAAAACAATCAATATATGTTGTAACAGTTTGTTTCAAATTTGCTTAGGAAAATAGTAAACATGTGCTCAGTAATAAGATCAATGCAAATCAAGCCAATGAAATGAGCAACAAAACTATGTATACATCAACTATACATAGTTTATGAGGTCATAAACTATGTATAGATAAATGCAGAAATAAACCCTATTCCAACATGACAACAATGCTCCTTTTCATCTTCTAAAAGATGAACCTCAGTTTTAGCAGACCTGACAGTTTATTAAAACACATTCATAAAACCAAAATTCATACATACATGCATGTGTGTGTATGTACATACATACATACATGCATGTGTGTGTACGTACATACATATATACATGTATGTGTACGTATGTACATGCATACATACATATATACATTTATACATGTGTGTGTACATATATACATACATGTGTGTGTGTATGTACATACATGCATACATGTGTGTACATAAATGCATACATATGTGTGTGTACATACATACATAGATACATACATACATACGTGTATCTGTGTACATATAGACAAATGGAATCAGTATTATGCTTTCATTGGTAGATAGATTACATAGAGTAGAATGACATGTTATTATAATTTGTTCATTATCAGCTTATGATCCTCAATAGTTGACCCTCCTTGCTATATTTGAATAAATAATTGACTTCTTAATGCAATGAGGCTAGCAAATAATCATGTTGTATCTCGATAGGTGATAGTTAATATCTCTTAACTGATAGTGTATAATTTGTCCACATTTTAGGCCATTGATGGATCCTATGGATAGTATAGAGGTTCAAGAATGCATAGTTAGGAAGACCAAATACACCCGCATTCTCACAATTCTTTTTGCTTTTGTTGGCATAGCCAAAGTACTAGTAGCCCAAGAAGGTAATCAGATGGGTAAACAAATAAGAAAAGGAAATTCCTTTTGTAGAGACATTATTCATTCCAATGAGGTGGATTTTCATGATCAGATTTAGATGAGTAGGGAAACCTTCTTTT
Source organism: Cupressus sempervirens (assembly GCA_028749045.1). Lineage (NCBI taxonomy): Eukaryota > Viridiplantae > Streptophyta > Pinopsida > Cupressales > Cupressaceae > Cupressus > Cupressus sempervirens. The sequence goes on along the minus strand of CM053785.1, from coordinate 696,033,022 downwards.
CTCTAGCTCGTATTCTCAGGCTAAAAGGAAGCTTAAGAGATACGATCCACTTGAAGTTAGAGGAACAACTAGTGATTTTCTTCCACACCCTTGGGCACAATCTAAGGAACCACAAGATTGCCCATAACTTTGGGCACTCAGGAGAGACAATCAGTCGGTACTTTCACAAAGTGTTGATCGGTGTCTTAGCCTTTCACAAGGATTACTTCATACCACCTAGTCCAAGCACTCCTCCCAAAATTAGTGGGAAGGATCATTTTGAACCATTCTTCAAGTTAAATCATGTATTGTGACAAGTTTATTGTCTAGATTATTGTCCTTATCTTATTATTACTCGAGCATACATTTGGTTAGTGTATCATATCCCATAGGATTGCATTGGAGCTATCAACGAAACCCATGTTCGAGTATGAGTTGATGTTAATTTACAGGGTAAATATCATGATAGAAAAGGGAACCTATCACAAAATGTTATGGGTGTTTGCTCCTTTGATTGTAAGTTTCAATATTGCCTTGTTGGTTGGGAAGGCTTTATTGTAGATAGCCATGTTCGAGCCTCGGCTTTATCCAGATTAGATCCACTTGTAATTCCCCTTGGTAAACCAAATCACATTTTAATATACTCAAGGGTATGTTAAATGTATTGACAATATACTTTCTTTATGTAGGACAATATTTTCTAGTGGATGTTGGGTATCCAAATGTACTTGGATTTCTTGCTCCTTATCGATATACACACTACCACTTGAAAGAGTGGTCAAAAGATAACCCAATAAACTCTACACATGAGTTCTTCAACCATCGACACTCTTCTCTTAGAAATGTAGTAGAACATACATTTGGTATTCTAAAGCAGTGTTTTCCAATCTTAAGACATGCACTGTCTTATGATATCATGATACAATCCTATATTGTTTTAGCATGTTGCATACTTTATAATTTCATTACGATAGAGGATGGCCTTCCATCAAAAGTAGCTATTGAAGAGGAAGATGATTGTGATTGGATAAACATACCACTACTTGAGACATATGGTTTATCTCAAGAGGATAGAAATGAGTGGGCCCAATTTCGAGAAGATATAGCAAGTAGGATGTGGGAAGATTATAGATCCCAAGAATAAATGATTTATTAGAAGGCAATGTGCTTTATATGATTAAATTGATGTATGCATATACAATGATGGTGTGTGATTTTTTTATTCTGATATTGGTCCTTGCTACATTCCAATTAAATAAAAAGATCATTAACTTTCAATTTCACACCTAGTTTATGTACAAAAACTCTTGATCATATTTGCTATACACAATGAAACTTGAAATTTAGATTACATTATTTTAAATGTAAGAAAACACAATTATTATACATCTTTACATTGAGAAAGTAAAATAACATGTTTCATAATGGCTCTCATGACTATTGACCTACCATTGATATCACTATTTTGTCTTGCCAATAGTTTTGTTGATGCTAATTTGTTATCATCAATTATTGCAACTTGCACACCAAGCCTTTGTAAATGATATTTTCTGCACAAATCCTCCATCCACCACCAGATTTCTCATACCCTTAAAAGTGCAATAGTGAAAGTGAAAGTGCTTCCAACACCTAGCTTACTAACAAAACTGATCTCACCATTCATGAGCTCCACCAAATATTTGCATAAATGGTGTAAAGATACATCCTTGAGCATGTAATGCAATTCCAACCCCTATGCCATCCACACTTACAATTAAATTTATAGTATTTGATGATTTGGAAAAGTTTGAATTGACTAGTACAATAGGTTGATGATGTGTATCATCTGATAGGAGTAGCTCAAATATCTCCCAACTATTCCTCCTATCTATTGCCTTAAAACCACTCAAACTATCAGATGTTGTAGTTGAATAATGTTTATCATCTTCAGTTAAATGCTTTCTAGTTTATTAAATGTTAGCCTCATTGCATTAGGATGTATTAAAAAATGATATTTAAAGTTTATCATCTTCAATTTTAAATGAAATACAACAAGGAGTACCAAATGATGAAGATCATAAGCCCACCAGTAACAAAAGAACAATGAATTTGTTGAAAATCCTATTTTTCTAATGTTACTCCTTGCTGCATTCCATTTAAATTTAAATAGCATTAACTTTCAATTTCAATCATATGATTACTTTATATTGTAATATGTTTACCTATTTAATATACTAAGCTCATGATGAGCATAGATGGATCTGATCATGTGAACTAGTTGTGTTCTCCCATTAATCTGACTAATATAGATGGATCCCTCACTGCAAGCAACAAATATTCTTCTCCAAAGAAGAAAATGTGGACAAAATTGATGGATCACAAGTTTCTAGACTTGCTCCTCGAACAAGTTCATCTCAGACAAAAAGGTGAAGGTGGTTTTAAAAAAGAAGCCTATACTGCCATAGAGAGGACATTCAATGCAGGGATGAACTTGAATCTATCATAAGATCATTTTAAGAATAAGCTGTAAACATGGAAAGTAGGATATAGAGTAATGAAGGGCTTGAAAAATACAAGTGGGTTAGCTTGGAATGAAGAAACTCAAACTGTGGATGTTGAGGATTCTGTGTGGGATGAGCTTTTGAAGGTAGGATGATCTTTGTACTCTTTTGATTGAATAAATTTTCCCTTCTTATTTTACTAATAAAAAACTAACAACCTAATCCATCTATTAATGCTTACATGTAGAGGAGAGAATTCAAAATTGCAAAAATGTATAAGAGGTCATCTTTCCAATATTTCAATGAGTTGGCTATAATTGTCAACAATGACATTGCTGAAGGGTTCATAGCTACAACGCCCCTTGATGCTAAAGAAGGGCACCCTATGAATAATTCATTCCATGTGCTTGATGAGGATGATACCAATTGTGGTACACATCTTGACAACCAACTAGATTTTCATGAAGAGTTATATCATTCCAATCAGTCAAGTGCAAGTGGTAAAGGGACTCCTCCACCATCATCATCAAGGAGGGGAAAGAGGAAGAAGACAACTGTGGTTGTATCATTGGATGTGATATGCAAAACTATGAAGGAACCGAAAGATGGCCTCGATAAGCCTCAGATTGTAAAAGTGGATAAATTTGAAGAGGATAATATTTTGAGTGCTGCATATACCACTCTTAAAGCTATCCCTAAATTGAGTCAAGCAATTTTCTTGAAATTAAATGATACCTTTTTGCTTCAATGTGAAAGAGCCAAAGAATTCTTGATGATGTATGAGGTAGAGAGAGTGGACTAGATTGCAATGAGATTTGGTATGATTTAGCTATTTTAGCTACTAACTAGATTGCAATGACATATGTTGCAGGGTTGCTCTATTCAATGGTTTTGCATTGATCTTTGATAGCACTAAACTGGAACTATATTGATCTCACAACACTATATTGGAACTCATTATTGAGAACATTTTGACTATTTCATTGGCATTGGTATGATTGGTATTTGAAGTAATTTTAGTTTATGAGTTTCCTCTGTTTAATTGTTTTGCATGGATCAGTTTATGAGTTGCCTCTATATAATGTTTGGCATTGATCAATACATATTTTAGTTGTTCATTTCATTGGCATGATTTACATTAATCACTACATAGTTTTGTTGTTCATTTCATTGGCATGATTGGCAATGATCAATACATAGTTTAGTTGTTCATTTTATTGCCATTGGATCTCTCACAACACTATACTGGAATTCATTACTATGCACATTTTGACTATTTTTCTAAGAAGACTGGCAAGAAACTATTACATAGTTTAGTTTTTCATTTCATTGGCATTGGTATTATTGACATATGAAGTAATTCTAGTTTATGAGTTTCCTATACTGAATGGTTTTGCATGGATCTATACATACTTGATATATCTATAGTTTAGTTGTTCAAATTGTTACAAGGGTAAGTGCACCAAGTTGTAGTACCAAAAAGGTGACACATTCCCCCCCCCCCCCCCCCCCCTAATTTTCAATAGTGCACATGTGCTATAGCACATCCACGCTTTTCAAAAAGCCAAATTATTATAAATGAGTTGCATACCCACAACCCATTTATTTCTCCCCAATTTTCCTACTTCCCCTCCTCATAGTGCATACACAGATTGAAAGAATCGAAGGTTTTCGCCACTCACCTTGCCAATATGCCTCCTCACCATCGAAGTTTAAAATCATGAGTATGTCGTATGTTACATAACCTTCTTTTTGTATTTTTTTATATGTTTTTAATATTATTTTGTAGGTTTTCTTCAAATTTTCTTTAAATTTGTTTGTTTATTTAGATTTCAATTGATTTCTTATTAGTAAATGTGAATAATGAATCAAAAAATCCCCAAGAAGATCAAAACCAAAACCCTCAACAAGATTCAAACCAAAACCCTCAACAAGATGAGAATCAAAACCCTCCATAACAAGAACAACAAATTTCATAACCTAAACCAATTATAACACCTCCTCTTGGCACACAAGAAAATATAATAAATGAAATAGAAAGAGGTAAAAATGAATTAGAAGCACTCATTGATAGGTTGAAAGCATGTGGACAAACCAATCCAATGAGAGCTCAATTGGCATCATCTCTCGAATCCATTAAGACCCACATAGCTTCTGTTAGTGGTCAGTTAGATGTTTTGTGGGTTAAGAGGGATGAACAAAAAAGATATTATGCAAATAAATTATCATATCAAGATGTTAAAAAAAAGATATACCAAAAGGTAGGATTTGTACATCATTTAGAAAGCTTAGTGAACAAGATACTATTAGAGAGATTACTAAACAATTCCCCATCCATTGGTGCATACATGATGGTATTAGAAATATTTTTTGGGATAGATGGTGGATGGTTTTTGATGCCCCTCCTTATAATAATCACGAGGTCCCAACGTATTTCTTAAGGAAACTATATTGTGAGTTTTTCCTTGGGGAGATCCCTAATTATTTTGATATATCAGACTCTTAGGGTAGAGGTGAGGGGTCATCATTTGAGAGGTCGGGGGCACATCGTGACCCTAATGTAGTTAGGGCACCTGCGGTCAAGCCACAAGGTGAGCATGTGACTATTCCTTCAATAGTGAAGGAACATGTAGAGGCCAGTGCTCTAGGGGCTATTAATGCTTTGACACAGACTCTCATTCATTGCACGATTCCATTAGTTGAGTAGGATCCTTCTACACATCCTAGTCACATGTGCACATCATGCAGATCCTTATACACATTTGGCAGTCATGCTGGAGATAGTGTGGATGATGGGCTCGTCACTGATCAGTTCTTGAATGAGATATTTGGCATTGACACACAAGTAAATTACAATTATAATAAACTAATTTGATCAAATTTCATATGTATAGTGAATGACTAATTAATTAGCATCTATTGACATTGTTCAAAATTCAGGGTCGGAGTGTTGGTGGCCCTAGTAGTGATCCCCTAACCCTATTTTTCATCCCGTCAATGAGTCTAGAGGTATGTATCAATTTAATCATTTGAATTAATACATATATTTATTAAGTAATCATATTAAGGATTGACAAAAAAATTTATGCATGTGCATCAGTTCTCTACAGGACCATCGACATTCACTATGAACTCCGAGCCTAGACTTTATACGAGCTTCATGGAGGTACATTTGTTTCATGTTAATTTAATTCATTTGATTATATTTGTTTTATGTTTCATGTTACATGTAACGTGTATTGTGTGACATGCAGCTCTTGATATCTAAGACTCCTCCTCATCTTCGACAGTCCGTCGATCATGGAGTGGCTATAGCTATAGCTAGTTCACAACCATTGACTGAGGTATGAAAGAATTTTCTTTGTTTTAGTTGTTGTTTATAATAGTTAGTATCAAAATTTCTAATTTTATTTATAAGTGATTATATTGATTGAATTTTTGTAGGGTCTTGTCACACCTGATCATCCACGAGCCTTCGAGGTGGACTTGCAGAGTGACTATATGATGGCAGTAAGAAAATAATTAATTTTATGTGTGCATATATTTGATTTCAATGTATAATAATTATTGATTCATATCTGCTTTGTTTGTATCAGCTTGAGTTAGAGAAGAGCCTGAATAAGAGGATGAGTGAGTGTGTGAGGAAGACCCCATCATCGCCACCATCTCCCTCCACACAAAAATCGAAGACCTCTAGAGATTTGTTTCCTTCCCTAGTGGGAAGGAGAAGACATAGTTGATAGACATACATGTATAGGCATCGATGGACATATATGTTGGATTTTATGTCAGTGGACATATTCGATATACATTTGATGTATAAATGACATTTTATATTTGATGTATGACATTTATTTGATACATGACATTATTAGGCTTATGAAATTATTGGTTAATATATGATAGGTTTGTTCATGTACGAAATTATTGGTTATCATAATATATTATATATTTGCTAATGTATGACATTATTGGTTATCATTTTATATTATATGTTTGTTCATGTATGACATTAAATTGGTTATCATAATATATTATGTGTTCCTTCATGTATGACATTATTGGTTAACATAATATATTATATGGTTGTTCATGTATGACATTATTGGTTATCATAATATATTATATCTTTGTTCATGTATGACATTATTGGTTATCATAATATTATATGAGGTTGCATGGGTACTTGTACCCACACCCCTGGTACTCGTACCCATGTACCCAAGTACTAGATACTTGGTGGAGAGCATCATAGCTAAGGACCTTGATTGAGATTTTGGATTATTTTTTCCATTTTTTGTTTGTGTATCAGCTTGTTGCTTATCAAGCTTAATTTAATACCTAATCAGTTCAAAACTTTGATAGAATATTGATTAACAATAAACTTTATCACTGTTTAAGCATAAGTTTATCATTTCCAATATGTCATTGTCATATGATTTATGATCTTATTCATGTTTAAAGTTTTCCTTCTCTGTTATTTGTTTATCAAGCTTAATTCAATACCTAATCAGTTTGAATTTTTGATACAATATTGATCAGCAATAATCTTTATCAGTGTTAAAGCCAAAAATTTATCATTTTCAATATATCATTGTCATATGATTTATGATCTTATTGTTCATGTTTAAAGCTTGCCTTCTATGTTATACATCTAAACATGTATCATAAATTATTATTACAAACATATAACAAATCTGAAACTAAAAACAATACATTACATTAGAAAACTTTATCACTATTCTCGATTTGAAAAATCATTGTCATGACTCATAAATTCAGGTTTTCTATAAATATAAAAGTTTAATTAAAAATAAAGTTTGACATACCCAAGTAACCTCATCCCCTATTATAAAAAATAGTTGTACCCATACCTGTTGTAATCACCTAAAAATGGTTACCTAGACCATAAACCCCCTTCTAGCATTTCTTGCTAATGTTATCAAGTGTTTGATCACAAAAATAAAGTAAAATCAATTTATTTGATTTCAACCTATAATTTGACCATCATATTCTAAAAACATATTTGATTAAAAGAATTTTCTCTCTTTTATTTCAAATATAATTCTCAAAAATCCATCCACACATTTCTTATTTCATAAATAAAAGAAATGCATTTTTGTCTACAAATGAGCCTTCTATTTTATCTACACATGAAGGTGTAATTTTCCATGTGTAGAGCCCCCTATTTTGACAAAATATTTTTTCTACACATGAAGGTGTAATTTTTCATGTCTAGAACCTTCTATTTTAACAAAATATTTTGTCTACACATGAAAGTGTAATTTTCCATGTGTTGAGAAGCCTCTCATTTTGACAAAATAAAATCATTTTCTACAAAAATGCATAATTTTCTATCAGTGGAGGCTTTTATTTTGACTAAGGACATTTTAATGTCAAAAATTAGGCAAGGATGATTCTCCACCCTTGATTAACCATTTCTTGTCTTTTGATCTCAACCATCCAATTTTCTTTAAAAAGATGGCTCTCTCCTCATATGAGGAAACACTCTTGAATATTTTTATGATGTAGATTTTCTAATAGGTTTCTTGGAGCTTTTTGGAGTACTTCATTTTCTTATCTTCATTCCTTCATACCATAGCATTTTAGCCTAGATTCATATTTGCATGCTAGTCTAGTTTCCATTTTGCAATAATTCTATCTCATATAGCTTAATAGTTGGTTTGTAATACTCTCATCTATGCTTAGAGTAGTTGCACTTTGAATTCTCATCGTATCTTAGTTTTCATCTTACATTGCATCATTGAGGCATATTTGGTGGACATTTTCACTCTTGCATCTCGTCTCTAAAAGAACCTCCCATTGCATAGTTTACTAGCAAGAAGCACATTTATAAGACTTAGCTGAGAGCTTACATATTCAAATCCTAACCTCTTTCACTCCATGGATAGGGAGCTTTAATCCAGCATCTAAAAATTCCAATTTCATGGAATACCTTGGATAGAAGGGTTTAGAGTGTTACACTAAATATAGTGTACATTTTTGGCACCCACCGTGGGGCGAAGATCAAGTTTCTAGCTCCATTTTTCTTGTTTAAATATTAGTTGCATTCTCATTTATTATTTTTATAGCAACTCATTAGATCTAATCAATTGGTTTTTCACTTGATTCTCATTTTGTTATTAAGGCTAACTCTCGTGCAAGCTGGTTGAGGATTAAAACAATAGAAATTTGAAAGGTTTACTCATATCTTCCAAACCGTTTGTCATAAGAGTCTAAATTTTTTTTTGGAGAGTGGCGATAGTCTATAGAGACTCTAGTCTAAAATTTAGACTTATTCACATTGATATGCATGATTTGTAACAATTTCATTGTTTTTCACAAAAATGCACTTTTGGGTGCCAATCAGTGTATTTTTCAGTAAAATATGCATTTTTGGATAGGTCTACAAATTATAGAGGGTATTTTTTCTTTGAATTTTTTATTTCTATGTCATATCAATGCTCAAATAGTCAATTTACTAAAAATGGTCTTTTTTGACAAAGTGGGTTCCACATGAGCAAATGAGAAGATAAAACTGAAATTCTTATATTTTTAGAAACTTCTCTCATTTTTAGCATGGGTCTCTTCTTTTTACTTTTATTTTTGAGTCCAAAATCATGAGAAATAAATCAAATCTTGTTGACTAGTAAAAAACAACGAGTGAAAAAGAGATCATTTTGTGATTAGCTTGCAATTCCTTGTATACACTTGGTGAAAAGGGATAACTTGAATGTTTGATGAAACTAATCACTTTGTTTTTCTAATATTATTTGGTAACTATGCCCTAACCCATATTATTTTGTAGGGATTTTCTCATTACTTTCTCGTTAAGCAGAAAGCAAATCAACAAAAAAAAAGGAACGCATGCCTAAGAAAAAAACTCTTAAACAAATTTTCTAAACATTTCTTGCATAATGCATGTCAAAGATGAAAAAATAAACAAACAAGGTGAAGACCCTTAAAAATGCACCTAGCCTTTGCTAGCTTCCAACAAGGTAAGCCTAAACTTTTGTTATTTACTTAAATTGTGGCATTAATTTTTGAAATCTAGCCTAAGTTAGGAGGGTTAATTCACTTTCATGTACGACACTCTACTAGTTTTTTTCCTTTCCTAGGCACATTAAACCTATGATTGAGGTTCTTTTGTGATTGGAGAGTATGCTCTTCACCCTTGTGGTGAATCAAAAATCTTGACCCACCTTTGAATTTTCAAAAGCAAGGGGATAATTGAATCTTTTTGGTGTGTTTGGGAGAAATGATCAAGATAGGAGAGTATGCTCTTCACCCTTAAGGTGAATCAGAAATTTTGAGCCTTGAAAGTGGATCCAATTTATTATAGTTAAGATCCTTTAGCGGGCCTACTCTTGGGTACCCAAAAGGAACGACCCAAGTGGGGACAAGCGAATTCGGCTATTCTGACCCACTATAAACTAAAGGCTATCAAGGACACAAAACTTTGGTAGATGTATCACTTATCTAACCTATTGTGATCACTTGTGGGATTTCAATCATGAGGAGATGACTAGGGAGGAATGCTTAAGGTACTCTTTGGTGCAGGAGCACCTAGGTAGGCTAAGTGTGAAACCTAGGTATTTCCTTATTTTTCACTTGTAGTGATGCTAGCCACATCACTAGTCTAATAATAGGTCCTATGTGGTCCTTAGGTGTGTTTAGGAGACTTGGCAAGACCCAAAGTGATCAAGTTTCTAGAAGTTGTCGACTAGTGTCAACTAGGTGACTTAGGTCCAGTAAAGGCTAAAATGGTCTAGAAAGGTTTAAATGGATTTGAATAGTTTATTTGAAGTCATTTTGTTCATATTATGTGTCTACTTGGTCTTTGTTCCAAATTTGGAGGTCTAACTCCATGTAGAACAAAAGTTGCTAAAATGTTGTCATGTTGCCATGACAACATTTTCTTGCAAAAAGCAACTTTTTGCATTTTTTGAGTTTGCAACATCCTAACTGTTTAGAATAGTTATGGAACTGATGGTTTAGCCTTTAAAAAGGTGAGGACAACCATTTTCATGGGTTGGACAAGTTGGTTTTGCATTTTGTACGAATTATGCAAGTGTTTTGTTGCTGGTTTTATGCATTTGAAGGCATTTTTCATAGAGGAGGATTGAATGGCCTGATTTTTGTGTTGGAAAAGTTCTGAAATATTGTTTTTCATCTTGTTTTAGTGTTGGTTTGATCATTTCAATTTTTTTTGTATTAGTTTAGAAAAAAAAATGTGTTCTTGCCAAGTTGCTGATCTGAACAAGGTTGCACTTAGAAAATGGGATCTTAGGGCCTCTTCCCACCATTGGAAACCTCTGGTATTTTTGTATTTGGAACTAAAGTCCATGTACATTATTTACCAGGAAGGAGGGCCCTTGGAAGCATTAGCAAGCATTTTTAAAGTGATGCCCTAGGCAAGCCAAATGCAACTTGGCTAGGGATCACAGTCAGAAAAACAAGCTATGGATGGGATTGAGAGTCCAAATGCCTCAATCTAGCCACACAGTGATTAAGAAGAAGGTCTAACCTTGCTCTAGTCCAAAGGAGAGGTCTTGGAAAGGTGTATAAGGTGGTTTTCTATCACAACAGCGATAAAGCTTTTGAAACCCTCATTTTAGCCATTTTTTTGTACTTTGGTTGTACGGACAGTTTGAGGGTTGGAAAATTCATAATCTTGAGGTACTCCAAAAAGGGTATCCATAAATATAATTTTTTTGTAGGGTTGTTAAGAATTTTTCCAAGAAATCTTGTTGCGGGCTATTTAGGAGGGTTAATTCCTACTAGCCTTTTTGGAGCAATTTGGTGTATTTTCCCTAGTAGATTGAATGCACCTATGAAATCAGCATTTTTTAGGGTCATGAATGTTAGAAGGAGTCTAAAAAAACCCTGGATGAAGAACTAGTACCCTTGGAGCTATAGATGGACTTGAGGGTTAGTAGCGGACTGGAGTCGACTAGTAATAAATTTGATGTTACTTTGTTGGTGTGCCCCCAACTGAAGGATTAGGATCTCTTGAGTAAGGTCCTAGTAAGAATAGGGTGTGAAGAAGCCCTATTGGGTCTAGTGAATGACCTAAGGTAGCCCTAAGAGAGCTTGGGGTTTGGAAGCAAGGTTGGGGTGTTACATCAGAGTGGTATCAGAGCAAGTTAAAGATTTGGGAAAAAGTAGTGGATGTTTGAAGCTGCTGAAGAATCAGTAGGAGAATCCATGATGGTGACTAACGTGGAGTTAGCCAAAGAGGTTAATAAACAAAAGGAAATAAATCAGCTTCTTGAAGAAGCACTAGAAGAGGTGAAGCAAAAATTGGATGCAGTTGCAGAGGAAGCCAGGAAAAGGGAAGAAGAAGAAGATGGGAAGGGTAAGAAGGTAGTAGAGGAAGACATCATACCTGAACCTAATCCTGTCTTGCAAGAAGAACCTTTCTTGAAGGCAATCAAAGCCTTGGGAGGTAAAGCCTTGGAAGGAGTCCCACTTTTTAGTGGTAAGATGGATATTGATGCAGTTATGGATTGGTTAGAGGGTATGGGGAACCACTTTGAGTGTGAGGGTATCTTAGAGGCACAGAAGGTTAAGGTGGCTAAGTCAAGGCTTAGAGGCTCAACCTTAACATGGTGGAAGTATTTACAAGATGAAAGAGTCAGCATGGGCAAGAATCCAATTGCAAATTGGAGTGCTATGGCAAGCAAAATCAAGGAGAACTTCCTACCTGAAGACTTTGAGATCCAACTCCATAAAAAAAGGCAAGGACTGAAGCAAAAAGATCTTGATGTGACCTCCTATACTGAAGAATTCTAGAGGTTGTGTTTGAGATCCAAGAAGCAAGAAGAGGAGTCACTCAGGGTGGCAAGGTATCTCGGTGGCTTGAAGTGAAACATTCAAGAGGAGCTTAGCTTATGGGCCCCTACCACTGTCCAAAGATGTCATCAGCTAGCTTTGAAGGTAGAAGAAAATAACAAGAGGAAAGGAGATTCTAACTTCAAAGATAGAGGCAAAGGCAAAAATTAGAAAAATCAAAGAGGAGGCTACCAAGGGAAAGGTAGTGATCAAAAGAACCAAGGAGAAAGCAAACCCATGGAGCAAACTAGTGACCACTCTTCAAGAGGTGGTTATAATAGAGGGAGAGGAAATCAAGGAGGATCAAGTAGGGGTAGAGGAGGTAGGAGCAGCTCTTACTTTGCAACAATGAATTATTACAATTGTGGTCAACTAGGCCATCCTGCCTATAGGTGCCCGGACAAACCCTCTTCCTCAAGCCAAGATAAAAGGCTAGCATATGCACAAGAAGATAATACAAGTTGCAAGGATGCTGATATAGATCATATTATGTCTGAAAAAGGTGAGAACCTCATGTTTAGGAGGGTTCTAATCAAGCAACCAACTCTTGATGAGCCTAGACATAGGAAGGCATTGTTAAAGATCAAGTGCAAGATCCTAGGAAAAGTATGCAAGGTGATGGTTGATTCCGAATCAACTGATAATGTAATATCAGAGGAGGCTATTACAAAGCTCAAACTGAAGAAGATACCTCATGAAAAACCTTACAAGGTCACATGGCTTAACAAAGGGCAAAGCATCCTAGTGAATGAGCAAGCATGGGTGGACTTCTCAATTGCAGGATATAAAGACCGATTGTTGTGTGATATTTTTCCAATGGATGCTTATCATCTTTTACTAGGGAGGCCATGGAAATTTTATAGGGAGGTGGTGTATGATGGCAGGGCTAATGCCATAACATTCAAAAAAGGAGCCAACACTTTCAAAATTCAGTCTTTGTTGGAAGGGGAAGAACCACAGTCCCAATTACCTAGTGTGCTACTATGTGGAGAGAAAGAGTTTGTAAAAGACCTTAAGCATAAGGAGAGCCAAGGATTTGCAGTGATACTGAAGTCCACTAATGAAGAAAAATCAGTCAAGGAACCCTTACCGGTTGAAGTCCAAACTTTTCTTGAAAAGTATAAGGATATAGTGAGTGATGGTACCCCAGCTACCCTACCTTGATGCAGAGCCACACCTTGGAAAACTCAGGAGGAATCAGTCACTCAATTGAGTTGTTTCAAGGGGCATCTACAACCTCTAGGATCACACACTAAAATCAAATTCAATAAACAAAATAAATAAAATCTCCCAAAATATTTCTTCTTGCTGCCTTCGGATAGACCCGTGAACAGACATGTATAACTTTTGAACCAAACAATATTTTCTCAATCCAACCATTGATATTTGGCATAACTAGGTTTCAAACAACCTATAAAAATTTGAGAGAAATCCAAAATTTCAAACTTGAGATATTGACCATGCATCGGAGTACATTTTTTTGCAAAATATAGCTTCTTGTTGTCTCTAGATAGACCCATGAACAGACATGTATAACTTTTGAACCAGACAATATTTACTTTCGATCCCTCTAGTGAAGATGGGTGTAATTAGGCCTATAATAACATATCCAAAGCTCATGAAAATCCAATGGTGCATTTGGGAGATATTACCCATGCACTGAGACTCATTTCTGTAAACATACCAAATTCAACCCAAAACTAACACTTGTCTCTTCCCCTTTCTTCCTCTCTAAAAATTGACTCCCTATATAAGGAATATGAAACGTCCCTATCCAAGAATAGGAGACTGTTTCAAAAATTATGAATATTCCTGCTGCCAACTATCTGTCATTTTTTAGGATATGATTGGATTCTTAAATCATTGCACACTACTAACTCCACTAAAACAAACACATGTGGTCCTAAGTGGCTATAATTGGAGAGTTTATCATTTCACTCCTCCATTTATGCCACCACATCATAGGACATTATTACAACATTTAAATTTAAAACACACACAAAACGTAAAACATTACTTATCATATTTTTTGCTCTGCTACTGCAGCATACCTCCTAGGAGGGTTATAAGTCATCAAATTGACTTTGTACCAGGTGCCTCTTTGCCTAATAAGGCAGCCTATAAGCTCACTCCAAATCAGAACCTTGAAGTGGCAAGACAAGTCCAAGAGTTGATGGACCAAGGTCTGATCCAAAAGAGCATAAGTCCTTGTGTAGTCCCAGTGGTTTTGGCATCCAAGAAGGGAGGAAAATGGAGGTTGTATACTGACTCAAGGGCCATTAACTGCATTACAATTAGGTATAGGTTTCCTATTCCAAGAATTGAAGATCTTATGGATTGTCTAGGAGGTGCTATGTATTTCACTAAGTTGGACTTGAAAAGTGGGTATCACCAAATTAGAATAAAGGAGGGAGATGAATGGAAGACAGCATTTAAAACTACTGATGGTCTTTATGAATGGCTTGTGATGCCATTTGGTCTTTCCAATGCCCCTAGCACATTCATGAGGCTCATGAATGAAGTGCTCAAAGACTTCACAGGAAGATTTGTGGTGGTATACTTGGATGATATCCTCATCTATAGCAAGACCAAAGAGGTACATGTCAAGCATGTAGAAACGGTTTTGAAGAGGCTTCATGAGGAGAAGCTAGCTATCAACCTTGAGAAGTGTGACTTCTTCAAGCAAGAGTTGGTGTATCTAGGCTTTTTGGTGTCTAAAGGAACCTTGAAGATGGACAAGGAGAAAGTTGATGCTATCCTAAGTTGGCCTACACCTACCACTACCACTGAGGTAAGAAGCTTCCATGGATTGTCCCAATTTTATAGGAAATTCATTAGAAATTTTAGTGGTTCTTGTGCACCCTTACTTGATACCATAAAGGGGATTTAAGTCCAAGTTTAGGTGGAGCTTAGAAGCTGAAAAGTCATTTGATATGTTGAAAAAACAAGTAGCTACTCAACCCATCCTAAAATTGCCTAGCTTTGAAAAGTTGTTCACCTTAGAGTGTGATGCAAGTGGCCTAGCAGTGGGTGGGGTGTTGAGTCAAGAAGGTAGACCAGTTGCCTTCTATAGTGAGAAGCTAAATGAAGCCAAGAAGAAATACTCATCCTATGATCTAGAATTGTATGCCTTAGTCCAGTGTCTTAGGAAGTGGAGACACTATTTGCTGCCTAAAGAGTTTGTTGTTTTTACTGATAACCAAGCCCTTAGTTATATTAATACACAAGAGAAGATAAGTAATAGGCACTTGAAATGGATGGAGTATTTGCAAGATTTTACCTTCACCATAAAGCATAAAAAGGGGCAATTGAATAAGGTTTCTGATGCATTAAGTAGAAGGGTTTTAACAGTCCAAGAGATTCAGCTCCAAAGCATTGGAGTGGAGAGTTTTCAAAATCTTTACAAGAATGATGAGGACTTTGTTGAAGCTTATAAGGTATGCATGGACTTTGAAAACCACTTTCATAGCAAATTTTCAGAATTCACATTGCAAAATGGATTACTTTTCAAGGGTAATCAGTTGTGTGTACCAAGAGGTTCCATGAGAGAGAACCTAATACAAGAGAAGCATAATGGCAGCTTGAGTGGGCATTTTGGTATCAGCAAGACAATAAAACTAGTGCAAAGGTTCTATTATTGGCCTAAATTGGTCAAAGATGTAACCAAGTATGTGGAGCAATGCATGGTATGTATGAAGGCAAAAGGAGGAATGAGCAATGTAGGTCTTTATCAGCCTCTACCAATTCCCAACTGGCCATGGGATTGTGTAAGTATGGATTTTGTTGTAGGTTTGCCTAAAACTAAGCAAGGATATGATAGCATCTATGTTGTTGTTGATAGATTTAGTAAAATGGGGCATTTCATTCCATGTAAGACAACTAATGATGCAAGTCATATAGCTCATTTATTTTTCAAAGAGGTTGTAAGGATTCATGGACCTCCATTAAGCATTGTGACGGATCAAGATGTGAAATTCATGAGTCACTTTTGGAAGACTTTATGGAAGAAGCTTGGCACTAACATGTCTTTTGGTTCAGCTTACTATCCTCAAACTAATGGTCAAACAAAGGTGGTTAATAGGACTTTGGGTAACCTTCTTAGGTGCCTAACTAAGGAGTATGGTCAGACTTGGGATGTTATCATCTCACAAGCAGAATATGCCTATAATGATAGCAAGAAAAGGACTACCGAAAAGAGTCCTTTTGAAAAATTTTATGGCATGCATCCAAGAGGTGTGTGTGAACTAAGGTATCTTGGAAACATGGATCAGATTAGTGGTCAAGTGGAAGACTTTGTACAAACCATGAAGGAGATTCAGGAGCAAGTCAAGAAGACTATTCAAGACAACACTCTAAAACTCAAAGCCAAGGTGGATGAAAAGAAGAAGGATGTTCAGTTTGCTGTTGGGGAGTATGTGATGGTCCATTTGAACAAATCAAGGCTTCAAAAAGGTATTCCTACCAAGCTACAGATGAAGAGGGTAGGGCCTTGCAAGATATTGGCTAAATATGGAGCAAATGCCTATAAGGTAGATTTACCTTCCGATTTGGGCATATCCCCTATTTTTAATGTGCAAGACTTGGTGCCATACAAAGGTGACTCATCTTAGATCAGTCCAAATGTTCATGAAGATCTTGAACCTGCTGCAGCACCTACAAACAATAAGTTGGAGGTGGAAAAGGTATTAGACTCAAGGGTAAAGAAGATTACAAGGCACAAGGTGTACATGGAACACCTCATCAAATGGAAGGAAAAACCAATTTTAGAGGCTACATGGGTTGCTGAAATAGAGTTCAAGAAGGTTGGCATACCTCTAGATTTGTTGCAAACTGATCCATCTTGAGTTCTTTGTTGGAGGGGGGAGTATGGTGCAGGAGCACCTAGGTAGGCTAAGTGTGAAACCTAGGTATTTCCTTATTTTTGGCTTGTAGTGATGCTAGCCACATCACTAGTCTAATAATAGGTCCTATGTGGTCCTTAGGTGTGTTTAGGAGACTTGGCAAGACCCAAAGTGATCAAGTTGCTAGAAGTTGCCGACTAGTGTCAACTAGGTGACTTAGGTTCGGTAAAGGCTAAAATGGTCTAGAAAGGTTCCAATGGCTTTGAATAGTTTATTTGAAGTCATTTTATTCATATTATTTGTCTACTTGGTCTTTGTTCCAAATTTGGAGGTCTAACTCCATGTAGAACAAAAGTTGCTAAAATGTTGTCATGTTGTCATGACAACATCTTCTTGCAAAAAGCAACTTTTTGCATTTTTTGAGTTTGCAACATCCTAACTGTTTAGAAAAGTTATGGAACTGATGGAGGAGCCTTTAAAAAGGTTAGGACAATCATTTTCATGGGTTGGACAAGTTGGTTTTGCATTTTGTACGAATTGTGCAAGTGTTTTGTTGTCGGTTTTATGCATTTGAAGGCATTTTTCATAGAGGAGGATTGAATGGCCTGATTTTTGTGTTGGAAAAGTTCTGAAATATTTTTTTTCATCTTGTTATAGTGTTGGTTTGATCATTTCAATTCTTTTTGTATTAGTTTAGAAAATCTTTTTGTTCTTGCCAAGTTGCTGATCTGAACAAGGTTGCACTTAGAAAATGGGATCTTAGGGCCTCTTCCCACCATTGAAAACCTCTGGTATTTTGGGATTTGGAACTAAGGTCTATGTACATTATGTACCAGGAAGGAGGGCCCTTGGAAGCATCAGAAAGCATTTTTAAAGTGATGCCCTAGGCAAGCCAAATGCAACTTGGCTAGGGATCACAGTCGGAAAAACAAGCTATGGAGGGGTTTGAGAGTCCAAATGCCCCAATCTGGCCACACAGTGATTAAGGAGAAGGTCTAACATTGCTCCAATCCAAAGGAGAGGTCTTGGAAAGGTGTCTAAGGTGGTTTTCTATCACAATAGCGATAAAGCTTTTGAAACCCTCATTTTAGCCATTTTTTTGTACTTTGGTTGTACGGACAGTTTGAGGGTTGGAAAATTACAGAATCTTGAGGTACTCCAAAAAGGGTATCCATAAATATAATTTTTTTGTAGGGTTGTTAAGAATTTTTCCAAGAAATCTTGTTGCGGGCTATTTAGGAGGGCTAATTCCTAGTAGCCTTTTTGGAGCAATTTGGTGTTATTTCCCTAGTAGATTGAATGCACCTATGAAATCAGCATTGTTTAGGGTCATGAATGTTAGAAGGAGTCTAAACAAACCCTGGATGAAGAACTAGTACCCTTGGAGCTATAGATGGACTTGAGGGTTAGTAGCAGACTGGAGTCGGCTAGTAAGAAATTTGATGTTACTTTGTTGGTGTGCCCCCAACTGAAGGATTAGGATCTCTTGAGTAAGGTCCTAGTAAGAATAGGGTGTGAAGAAGCCCTATTGGGTCTAGTGAATGACCTAAGGTAGCCCTGAGAGAGCTTGGGGTTTGGAAGCAAGGTTGGGGTGTTACATCACTCTTGTGGTCGCGAGATCAGTTACTAACCATAAGGGGAGGGGCCCTGTATCAGGGACAAGAGGAGTGCTATGAACGAAAATCCTTTCTAAACACCCTAGGCTAGTAGCTACCCTATTTATCCGCTCAACTTCTTGGTGCAAGGTTGATCCTAGTGGGTTACCCAGATCTCCCCAAAATTTTACAATCACCATTTGTGTCTCTTGAGGGCACTTAGTGTGGGCCAAGCTGTTGAGTAATGAGTTGTGACCTTTAGGTAGATCTACTTGGCATATGTTTTCAATTGTGAATGACTTGTGTAAATATTCTTGAACACCAAACACAATGATAGCATTCATAGGCTTTCATTGTTTTTAAATATCACAATTGTGTGTTGGCAAGGTTGCTTTCTCCCTTATTCAACTGATTAAGACATGTAATTACCCCTACTATTTTCAAACCAAATGCTTGTTGATTACTGCTTAGTGTTACTTTGTGTCTGGACACAAAAAAAAAAAACAACTTGTGGGAAAAGTACCATCACAATATCTTTCAGCAATACCTAAGACTATTGCGTGGCTACTAAGTGTAAGCCCTTCCATTGAGAAAAGTGTCATCCACAACATTTTACTGATAAATTATCATCCTAAGTCCTCACTATACTTGCTCTAAATTTCGTAAGAGGCTATCTTAGGGCATTTCCTATCACTCTAGTTCATAATCAATGTGTCCTAAGCCAATCTAAGCTGAAATTACTTCCTTGATGCATAGATTACACACTTAAGTTGAGAAATTGTTCACTTGTTTTTCCACTTGCCTTCTTGGCTACATGGCTATCTTGCTGCTTCTTTGGGTCAAGTCCTTGGTGTCGTAACTTGCTTGGATTCCATTCTCAGTACTATGCTTAATTCCTACATTAAATGAACATTTTTCTCTTCTTGGTGTGGACTTCTAGTGATCTTATGTTGTCCTATTAGTTGAGCATTGTGCTTTTTACATGTCGGTTACAACTAGGTTGCAGATTAACCAAGGAAACCACCCTTCCTTTAGCTTTATAGAGTTACCCTTTTGTACTAGATGCTCGTGCAAATAAAAATTTGATTCTCAACCTATTTTTGATGTAGAGGGGGATAACCACTTTATGAACTAGTTTGGTAGAACTCTAGACACTCCTCTCACTACTATTAGGTCAAAAAATAGTGTGTCTCTCATAATGAGTAGGGAGGAAAGGAATCGACGACTCGAAGAATTTTTTGCAAACAATGAAAGGTTACAACAAATAGAGAGAGAGAGAGAGAAAGGCTCATATGAATGAACAAGCTTCTCTCTTTGCCACAAGATTTAATGCCAACATTTTTAGAGGGCCAAGCACTAGTAAGCCTCAAAATAATGACAACATAAATCCTTTCAGTAATCATGGGAATGATGGGGGTAATTCTCCCCCTATAACTCCCTGGTCATGTCATGGTAGTTTTGTATCACCTCCTAAATCATATCAAAATGGACATGAATCCCATAAGTCCCACCATGAGAGTGATATAGACATGGAGATAACCAATGAAGATCTCATAAAGTTTCAACAAGATGATTTCCTTCAAAAATTGTTGCTCAAGTCACTGGAACAAAACGATGATCAATACTTCATGCATCTTGCTTCCAAAGGGGTCAAGCTACCACCTAATTTTGATGTAAAAAATCTAGTTCGAAAGAGGGAGCCCACTCCCCTTGAAGTGGCTATGCAAAGAATACAAGACTTGGAAATACAAATGTCCAAATTAAAGAAAGAATGGGGGAAACCTAAGACCTCTTTAACTATAGAGTCGATATGTGTGTTGCCATTTGATAAAAATTTATACATGATACCATTCCCAAGAGATGTTGACATCCCAAAGTATGATAAGTACAATGGTAATGGAGACCCTCATGACCATATAAAACAATTCTATGCACTTAGTATGGACTTTAAAACTGATGATACATACCTCATGCAATTATTTTCAAGAAGCTTAAGCGGTTAGGCCATGGAATGGTTCACCGAGATCACACCTCCTCTTAAATATTTTGATGAGCTAGTGAAATGATTTATCCAACATTATTCCTATAACATCTCACATCCTATCACTATGCTAGACTTGTGCAACATGAAACAAAAAGTGGGAGAATCCTTTGTTACTTATTTACAAAGATGGAGAAAGATATATTCAAATTACCCACGACAACTACCTAACCATGAGACGTTTGATATCTTTGTGTCTAGTCTCATTCCAGAATTGCATTATGACTTGAGAAAAAAAATCTACTCACTTTTAATTATATGGTTGAAAGTGTTTTTTGTATAGAAGATGTTGCCATTAAGAAGGGTGAGATTACTATTAGCAAGGATAAATCTAATGGTAATTGAAAAGATAAGAATGAATCTTGGAATAAGAAAAAGTTTGTAGTAAATGATGGTGTTGTGGACGTTCCGCAGACTAAAGAACCCATTTTCAACTTGGCTAGCACTCTACTTGCAACAAAGGAACAAGGGGTATCTACAAAAAAAGATTCTAACAAGGCCAAGCTTGTAAAAAAACCCAAGCGTGTCTTGACTCTTCTTGGAGATTCATATGAGATTATCCTCAAAACCCTACTTGCACGTGGGATCATCACATTACCTGACAACTCTAGAGCATACGATCCCACTATTAAGCCTCCTTGGTGGAGAGATGATGATTATTGCAAGTATCATAGAAATAAAGGCAATACAACCGATAATTGTTTTAAACTAAAGGACATTATTCAAGATCTCATCGAGGATGGGAAGATTGGTGTGGATGGGCTCATTAAAAACTCAGATCATAAGGCTTTCAAGGAACCTTTACCTAAATATAATCAAGGAGAAAGTTCAAACACCAACATGAAAATGGGAATGAAGAATCATGATGCTAAAATCAACTATACGTATGCTCATACTGATAATCTCATTGCTACGCTTGAACCTGTTTGTGAGAATGTCAATATGATGAGGCTTAGATATGATGACTATGGTACTAATGATGATATACCAAAACTTATCTTAAGAGGTGTTGGTTCTATTGAAACACAAGATTCTACTAAATATGAACCCTTGATCATACTTAGAGGGGCTACTCCTTCATCTAATGGTGATAAATTGAATGTTGTTACTAGAAGCCATCCAAAAGTTGTCCTTAGAGGAGCCAATGTTTCTAAGCAACCAAGTGCTAAGCCAACTAGTTCATCAACTACATCTACCTTGATGTATGACCTTTTTAATCAACTACAAAAGACCCTTGCACAAATTTCCATTTTTGAGTTGTTAGAGTTGTCACCTCTCCACAAGGATATCCTTGAGAAAGCTTTATACTCTGCCAATGTTCCCATAGACATTGATGCAGAACGATTCCAAGCTATGGTGAACCACATCTCCTCACCTCACTATCTCACCTTTTCTAAAGAATATGATCAAGCTCTTAGTCATCCCCATAACCTTTCTCTCCACGTCAAAGTTCAAATCTTCCATACTCAATAGACAATGATGCAGGATTAAATATTATCTCATTCAATGTGATACAACAATTGGACATGTTAGAATTTTCCATTGATCCTAGATGAAAAATCACCATAAAAGCCTATGATGAGGTTGAGCGACCTTCTAAGGGTTTAATTGTGATACCAATCCTAGTTGGTCTGGTGGAAAAAGATGTTTTCTTCCAAGTCCTAGATATACCTCTTACATATAACTTGTTGTTGGGGTGACCATGGATTCACGACATGCAAGCGGTGCCCTCTACTTACCATCAGTGTATTAATTTCCCATTTAATGGTACTAAGATAGTTGTTCTCGGTGACAACTCAATGTCTATCAATACATTGTCTGCTGCTAAAATGTTGGTTCCACACAACCGCTCTTCACATGAACCAGCACCATCCTTACAGAGTGTGAACACAAATTGAAAATGATGAGCCTTGGTATGGGAAAGTACACTCTAGACTCTATTGCTACTCTTCTAATTTCTCCTTAGTCTTATGGGAAACCAATTATCACAAAGAAGCATTCTAATTTTGCTCTGACAAGTTTTGGCACTTTTGTGCAGTCATCAGTACCTATAGAGGCAGAAAAGGAAGAACAAGCCATTAAAGACTGGATCTACAGAGGAGAGGAAGATGAAGAAGTTACCATGACTACTCCTATTTCTCCTAAAAGATATGGAAAAGGCTATAAATTTCTGACAAAAATGGGCTATCAAGGCTATGGGTCCTTAACTAGTCATAAGAATGCTCTAGTTGAACCTTTAAGTCACACTCAAGGTTGTGATACTCGAGACACTATTGGTTTAGGCTTTGGGCTAGAAAATGACATACCAACACTTGGTCAAAGACTACCCATATCTAGTGAATTAGAGGATGATGACCTTCCCATGATTGCTACTACTTCACGAGATGAACACTTCCACTTCCCAACAATAGGAACCAACAGAATCTACTACTAAGGACATGAACAGAGGATAAATTAGACAAAATATTGCTCTTCTCATAGCTAGGGATTAGAGTACAAATTCTCATGATTATGAGTGGGAAATTCTATTAGATGCATCTTGTGAGCTAGGGGTGGATGTAATTCATGCCTATGCAACCCAACCAAGTGTAGTTGAACGGTCTAGTATAGGGTTGGATGAGTTTGACTCACAACATGTCTCAATGGGTCACACTAGTCCCTCTAGGTCTATTCCTGAGCTGGACTCCTTTGCAAAACTTTCTATAGGCTTGACTTCACAAGTCACCAGAGATTACTCCTTCCATATCAATCACATCGAAACTTCCATCTCACTCTCACTAATTCACCTAGATCTCATAGATTGATCTCTTCAAAATCAAAGACTTGAAATACGATCTTTTCAAAATGATTATGAGATCACTTGTTACCTGAATGCCATTGAACCCATCACTTCTTCCACTAGCAAACCAGTGGTTAACATGAAAGAATCAGATATTAAGTACCTCAGTCAAAAAATTAAAAGAAAAAATAAGTGGTCAGATGGCGAAAACCACATTGTGGCAGTGTCTGGTCCCCAAAAAAGTAAAAACAAAGACATATCTAATGGTGAAAACCTCTCTGAGGCACCTGTGGATGAGGTACTTGGTAGCCTACCAAGCTATTTCCAAGAAAGATCTTCAATTCTCATTGAACCTATGCAACCTATCAACTTGGGTACATAAGAATGTCCTAAGATTATTCATGTAGCTCAATCCTTGTCAAATGAGGAAAAGACATAGTTTGCTCAATTCTTCCAAGACAAGAAGATCAACTTCGCATGGACATACTTTGATATGCCAGGGCTTGATATAGATCTCATCATGCATCACTTATCAATGTCCCCAGATGTGAAGCCTGTCAAAAAAAAATTGAGAAAAATGCATCCACATGTGGCCTTACTGGTCAGGGCAAAATTGGAAAAACTATTAAGTGAAAACTTTATCAGAGCCATTGATTATGCATAATGGATTTCCAACATTGTACCTGTCTCTAAGCATGACAAATCCATCCAAGTTTGTACTAATTTTAGAGACCTCAATAAATCATGTCCCAAGGATGACTTTCCACTACCAAATATCAATATGATAGTGGACATGATTGTGGATTATGAGATGTACTCTCTCATGGATGGATTTTTTGGGTATAACCAAATAAAGATAGCTCCCGCAGACCAAGAAAAGATAGCTTTTACATGTGCATGGGGTACCTTTTGTTAGAATTTCATGCCTTTTGGGCTTTAAAATGTTGGTGCTACATATCAAAGAGCAATGACAACCATCTTCCATGATATGATACATAAAAACATGGAAGATTATGTTGATGACACACTGGCTAAATCTAAAAAATGAGACACACATCTTGAAGACCTTGGTCTGATATTGGAGCATATGGAACAATTTCAACTTAGGCTGAATCCAAAAAAGTGTGCCTTTGGTGTCACTTTTGGGAAATTACTAGGTTATATCATTTTAGCAAAAGGCATTGAGGTTGATCCTAAAAAGGTCTAAGCTATCATGGATATGCCTCCCCCAAAGAATATCAGTCAGCTTAGAAGTCTGCAAGGATGTCTACAATCCATAAGAAGATTTATCTCTCAATTGGTCCATAAGGCTCAAGCTTTCAATAAAAATCTGTATAAAGGATCTACCTATATTTGGAACAGTGATTGTCAACAGAGTTTAAATCAACTCAAAGTCTAATTGGAAAAACCTCCAGTTTTGATGCCACCGATCCCAGGAAAACCTTTGATTCTGTATATTTTAGCTATGAATTCTTCTTTAGGAGCACTTCTAGCCCAAATTGATGAGATGGGTAAAGAAAGAGCCATATACTATATCAGTCAAACTTTGGTGGCTTATGAAATAAACTATACAAGTATAGAGAAGGCATGCCTTGCTGTAGTATTTGCTTCCCAAAAACTCTAACATTATATGTTGGCACATACAGTTCACTTAATTCCTAAGATAGATCCTTTGAAATATCTATTAAGTAAAGTTGCACTCGTTGGTCATCTTACTAAATGGATGATGATTCTTTCTGAATTTGACATTCAGTATGTCGAACGTAAGGCAATCAAAGAATAGGCCATAGCTAATCAGTTGGCTAACTTTCCACTTAAAGATACAACACCTATGCAAATTGAGTTTCCAGATGCCTCAATCATGTACATCACTGAGAGAACATGGAAAATGTTTTTTGATGGGTCTCATACTCAAAATGGAGTTGGAGTAGGTATCTTGTTTGTTTCCCCTCATGGATATACGATTCCCAAATCTTACAAAGCCTTGTTCCCTTGTACAAACAACATGGCAGAATATGAAGCTTTAACAAATGGGATTAAAATAGCTCTTGAATGGTGGATAACTAAACTACACATCTATGGAAATTCTCAAATTGTTGTGAACCAAGTGAACAATGAATATTAGAAAAAAGATGACAAGTTGATTCCTTATAAAAAATTGATAGATGCTCTAAGGAATTATTTTACCTTTGTAACATTCCAATAGATTCCTAGAGCAAAAAACAAGGCTGCCGATGCTATGGCTACCTTAGCATCTATCCTCCAACTGCAAGAACATGAATCATGATTTGAGTTCCTGGTGGAAGAACTACATCATCCCACCTATGATTCCTCAGATACCCAAGTGATCTACACTGTCGTAGGTCATGATTCCTCCTGCTATGTGGCTATCTTCTCCCACCTGCATGATCAAGTTATCCTTGAAACCCTCACACGCAACCAAAAATGCCAACTCCTTCGTAATGCTTCACATTACACTCTTGTCTCTAGTGACTTGTATAGAAAGGGTCTAGATGGAACGTTGCTTAGGTGTTTAGAGCTAGAAGAGTTCGAAAAGGCACTTGTCAAAGTCCACAGAGGCATTTGTGGAGCACATTCTAATGGCCTTGCACTTGCCCAAAAACTGCTTAGGATAGGTTATTACTGGCCCACCATGCAAGCTGATGCTATTTGCTATGTGAAGTCCTATCAAAAATGTCAGCTCCATGGAAACTTAATACATGCTCCTCGGTGAGAATTAATCCCTTCTGTGACATATTGGCCATTTCAACAATGGGCCTTTGACTTGGTAGGAAAGATTCATCCAAGCTCATCTAGCGGTCATAAATTCATCATCATAGCAACAGAGTATTTCACTAAATGGGTTGAAGTTGTACCATTATCTGCTACTATAAGCAAACATGTTGCACTGTTTATACTAAATTACATAATTTACCAATATGGTATCCCATCCTCTATTGTTACAGACAATGGAGGGCAGTTCAAGAATAAGGACCTAAGGCAATTGTGCAAAAAAATTTGAATCAAACTACACTGGTCCTCTATATACTATCCCTAAGGGAATGGCCAAGCTAAGGCCTCTAACAAAACATTGTTGAAAATCTTGCATCGTACAGTTCATAAGTCTGGGAGAGATTGAAATCTAGCACTTTGGGCCTATAGAACTACCATCCATACTCCTACAGGGGCCACACCTTTTTCTCTAGTCTATGGCTTTGAGGTTGTTCTCCCATTAGAAGTAGAGATCCCCTCCTTGTGAGTCTCTTTACATGGGTTGATAACTGATGAAGACCATAGAGTTATGCAGATACATGAATTAGAGACTCTTGATGAGTGTTGTAAGGCAGATTTTGATCACATGAGAGCTTATCAAAAGCACATGTCTACTTAGTATAACAAGAAGGTTCATTTACATGAGTTTCAAGTTGGTGACCTCGTGCTTAGAGAAAATCCAAAAAATCAATAGCATAGGGAGCAGAAAGGAAAGTTTGAACCTAATTGGTTCGGCCCATACATTATCACAGTAGCATTTGGGTCTAGGACTTATCAGTTGTCTACTCCTGAAGGTGAAGAACTAGCAAAACCTATCAATGTTCTACACTTAAAGAAGTTCTGTGCTTAAAGGCTTACTGCTCAACTATCTTGTACATATCTATGATCCTGAAAAAATCCTAAAAATTGCAAAAGGACACAACAAACAAACAAAAATTTAAAAATTTAAAAAAAATTAAAAAAGGTACAAAAGAAGTAAGAACACCACCTCTGATTTAAAAAGGGGCAAGAGATAGCACTTTTTGACTTCCCTAAACAACACAAGGCCTTGAATGCTGAATAGGGCTATAGTTGAATGGTTGATTTTCCATCTCTGAGACAAATTTTGGTTCTTTGTGGCTTTCCAT
Source organism: Cupressus sempervirens (assembly GCA_028749045.1). Lineage (NCBI taxonomy): Eukaryota > Viridiplantae > Streptophyta > Pinopsida > Cupressales > Cupressaceae > Cupressus > Cupressus sempervirens. The sequence continues at coordinate 696,005,574 of CM053785.1, read as the reverse complement.
TGCAATTAATAGAAGATAGGAATAAGAGAAAGGGGTAGCATTTACAGTTGAATTATTCAGAGGTATTTGGTGCAAATGTATTTGTTTATTTGGGGCTGAGAAGCTTATAGCCTAGACTATAGTAGTCTATCAGGCTGGTATTTGATCTAGAGTTAATTTCACAGATACCCAATTGACAAATACTTTGGGTTTTAAGTTCTACTCTACCAATCAGTGGTTGCTCAGCATTAGAAATGGATGGAAGTAGGGTTTGCTGGAGAGAAGGAAGGTTGTGGCTTAGAGGAAACATGGAGTCTGATTATGTATTGAGATACCATAGACATGAATTGCAAGAAAATCAATGCACATTTGTGCTATCCACTTTGGCCAATGATCTCCAATGTTTATTTTAGCCCTTAGTCAACCCACTTGGCATCATAAACTCCCTTCATTGCCTCTTTAGGTACCTCACGCAGTCCTAGTTACCTCGTATTCCACAAAATCTCGCTCACATCCTCTGTTCACCCTTATAGACCCAAAAAAAATTAAAATTAAAAAAATTGCCTTAAAATGCCGAAAAAATTCAAAAATTGCCTAAAAATATCAAAAAATTCCACAAAAAGCCCAATACATTCAAAAGGGGGTCAAAATTGCCAAACATGGCAATCAAAGCTTGAAACTTTTAACACCACCCCAAAATTCCTCTTAATTTTTGATATTAAGAAGTGTGGTAATGTCCTAAAACATACTTCTAAGCTTAGGAAAATCTAGCACAACTCAGATAGCGGAAGAGATGCCATGAAAGTTGACTGTCACCTTCCTTCCATGCAGCCATTATTAATGTGAATCAAGAAGGATTTTTAGCTTTATTTGAGTTGTAGTAGCCATTATTAGTTGAACCACCTTCAACAAATATATCAATGCTATCTTGAAAGCCCTGATATCCATCGGATTCTTTCATCCTCATATAGCTGGAGGCACAGAATAAGTAGGCATAAGTGTAAGAGTTTGGCTACCCTTTTAGTGCCTTTTTCAAAGGCCCAAGTGTCCTTTTTGGACCCCTTTAGCACCTTTTTAGGCCCAAGCACCTTTTTCAAGGTCCATCAAGTGTCTTTTTAGGTCCAGGTGCCTTTTTCAAGGCCCATCAATTGCCTTTTTAGGCCCAAGCACCTTTTTCAAGGCCCATCAAGTACCTTTTTAGGCTCAAGCACCTTTTTCAAGGCTCATCTGGGTCAAAGTACCTTTTCCAAGGCCCTATTTCATCTTTCTCAAGGCCCCAGGTGTCATTTTTGAATCAAAGCACCTTTTTCACGACCTTATTTTGCCTTTTTCAAGGCCCCAGGCATCCTTTTTGGATCAAAACGCCTTTTTCAATACCTTATTTTTCCTTTTTCAAGGCCCTAGGCATCCCTTTTGGATCAAAGCATCTTCTTCAAGACCTTATTTTGCCTTTTTCAAGGCCCAAGGCATCCCTTTTAGGCCCCCAAAACATCTTTTTTGGGTCAAAATACCTTTTCAAGGGCCTATTTTGTCTTTCTCGAGGCCTAGGTGTCCTTTTGGGCCCCCAAAATGCCTTTTTACAGACCTTGAGAATGTTCATCTTGGTGCACACTTAGAGAAACATCCCAATGTTGGCCTTGTAATCATATGTAAGGGCTATTAGTACACACATAGTTATGCTTTACACACTACAACTCTCCAAATGTTATGCAAATCTATAAACATTCAATTCCCTGCATACAAGTAAAGGTTTTCCCTAGTCTACAGATTGTATTATTCACACTTTTAGGGAAATTACCTTTACAATAGTCTTCAAAAATTCCAAAAACATTCACATAGTCTTCAAAAATTCTAAAAACATTCACATATTCTTCAAAAATTCCAAAAACATTCACATATTCTTCAAAAATTCCAAAAACATTCACATATTCTTCAAAAATTCCAAAAACATCCATATATTCATAAAAAAGCTTACAAAACATTTAAAACATTTTTTAATAAAATCACAAGAACATCCATCTACGACATGAGATCGCCACAATCCACTTTAACAAATACTTCCTACCACATGATACACAAAGTCACAGCATTAGTTCAATGCTTGTCAATGTCCTTGTGGAGGTGGGACATTTGGGTTTCCAGTTGGGTGTATTCCTATTTGTGCAGTCCCAAATGATGAAGCTCCTAGTGTCAGTCTTGCACCTTCCCAGATTGTATCCATCAGAATCGAGATATGGCCGCGTCTCAACAAAGTATTCATCTGAGTAATAAACATCCTATCTGAGAAGGATATTCCTCTCTTGTGCTTTGGAGGGACTGCCTAATGGTACAATCCCATGTAGTACACTGCCTCTCATGCCAGCTTCTCTAACTTCTCCCTCACTTCATTCATGTTTGCTCACAATTTTGTTGCCCTAGCTACTATTGTTGCCTATTGAGTAATGTCTCATTCTACCTTATATGTATTCACAGTCATCTTCCATGATTCCCTCTCATGTTTTACTTCATGCATATGGCTCATGAAGTGGGTGATCCTTGCATTGGCAACATTTAATTGATCATATGATTGGTATGCTATGGCATTAGTCTTTGCCATAGTTTCTCTAAATGCTTCCACCTGAGCTTGTAGCAACACCATCTCATTATGAATCTATTCCAGCGCTGCTTGCTCTGCCACGAGAGATGTCTCTACAATTTTTGCCCGCACTTGTTTTGCTGACAATGCTACTTCCACATGATCTGTTTCCTCCCGTGCTCCATCTTCTTGAGCTCTTTCAATCAAACCTTGAAAGAACTCTGCATCTTTTTCTACATTATCAGCCCACTCTGTCTTTGCTGCTAGTGGTTTCTTTAGCTCTACTTCCATCACCTTGGCTGCATCATGAACTGGTGGCAACACCATGCTAGGTTGTGCTTCCTTAAATCAACGAAAGGCAGACCTTAGAGCACCACTTGTGTTCTCCTCAAGAATGTTGCTCATACCCCCTAAGATGTTTTTTGCCTACCTCCATGATGATGCAACATGCTTTAGCACTGGTCCTTTCTCTATATCTTGGGAAGGATCCTCCATCGGCATTTGTTCCTCTGCTTGGCTATTTGTGAAACCAATATGCACATCTGCAGTCTCACTAAGTCTCTCTAGGCTTGGTGATCTTGTTTGCTCTGCTAGTTTCTCTTGCTCCATGAGTTGCGTTGCACTCTGTACTAACAATTGAAGCAAAGTAGGGTCCTCTGCATTGTCCTCCATTGGACCCTAGACTAGTAGCTCCACTTGACTTGCTCCAGCCACTTCTGGGTTGGATCTATGAACCCTTTGATGAGACGATGCTCCTCTTGGTTTTGACCGCTTGCACTTTTCTCTTCTCTATCCCCTTCACCCCATTCCATCCACCAAACTATCGCTTCCCTCATCAATGCATCCCCCCTTTCCAGTATCTACCATCTCTGGTTCTTGTTGCACTTTATCTTGAGTGCTGGCCATGACTATAATAATTCACAAACATTTTTTACTTCACTCCAATTTCTCAAGACTACTACTAATCTTGTAGACTTGTGAATTGGTTCACTCAATGTAGCTGCTCATTTATAGAAAAACTTCCACATACATTGTTGTCTCTACATGTCATTTCACACTTCTTTTCGTTGCAATGTGTCAAAGTAATAATGGGAGTAGGTGAAGTTGTCTATTTATTTTTCAATATTAACTTGGGTAGTTGTGGACAGGCGTCTCACATATCCTTTGTTATTATACTTTTCACTTGATTTGTCCATTGGATACTAAACTTTTCATGATATGACATGATTTTTCAATTTCCACTATCCTTTAATGGTCCAAACTGACTCCCACTTTTTCTTTATTTAACAGGATAAGAACAAATTGCACATTGTTAACTACTATCACACACTATTTTGCAATACACAAAGACTATGTGATGTTTTCTTTTCTTTGGCCCCATGTCTCTTACCACTCAATGATGTTCAAAACTAGAGGAGGAAAGACTATGGGATATGATATTTTATTTGTTTTTTCCTTGATGGTTTAGTTCCAATGATCTAACGAATCCATATAAAAGGGGTATCTACTATAAGAGCCTCTATCTTGTGTTGGATGGCCGTGTATACCTCAACTCATTTTGTATGGATGCTTTAGTGAGGTTGGTTCTTCTCCTTGCTTGTTGGAGTGAACTCTTCATGCTATAGTAAATATTGATACTTGTCCTGTTAAGTGAACATATGGGTTACTGCAAGTATCCTTTGCAAACTTTTGTCTCAAGTTACGAATGCAAGGGTCGTTGTGGACAGAAAACTTCTTGATTACTTAGCATAAGCAGGATCTCTCACGTGTCTAGTGTACTTGTCTGTAAGAAACATTCTAGTCATCCTAGCCTTTATGCTTTGATGCTTATGTTCCCTTGCTAAATTAAAAGAGATAGGTTTTCTGGTCATTCTAGCTTCTTATTCCTTAATGCTTACACCTCATCCCGACATCCAGATAAGGTCATATTCATATCTTCATAGCTCATGCTAGTGCTGATTGTATGATCTTATAAAAGCTCGATGATGAAATTAGAGTCTCAATGTTTTGTACTCCTTGCTAGTAAACCAATTTGCATATTCATTTGCATAGTCTTGCATTCCTTCATATGGGGAGAGCTCCCTCTTTATCTTTTTTTTAGACATCTTAGCTAACTACTTTCATCTCATCTTTTACTTTCTTCTTGATCATGCCTTTTCACTCTCTTGATCTTTCACTTTGCCTCTTTGATATTCTATCATCAAAAGGGTTAACCCTATCATCACATCTCTCTACCCTTTTGTATCTCTTATTATTTTTGACCCTAGCTAATTTTTCCATTTTGGATACATTGTTGAGATCGAAATCAAAATTTGATTTTATCTTTCGGGTCAAAATCACATTTTCACATTCTACCTTCTTCTTTGCAGTTAGCTGACTGTTGGAGGTCTAGTCTTTGAATCTCTTTTGCGGCATCTTCATTCCTCCATGAATTCACCATTACCATGCTTCATGTCTACTTCAATTCACAACTTTCACCTCTACATCATTCTTTTTTATTGATTTGACCTCATTTTCATATTTCATCATTCATGGTCAACTCTTGTTAACTTGGGGCATTCCATCACTTATTTATAGTCAATCTTTGGTTCTAATCACCTATCTATCATTATGGACTTTGCTATATCTCAATTTTCTCATATCTTGCTAGTTTCTACACTTCCTCTCTACCATTTCCATTTTGATCCCGAGGGGTTAGACATAATCTATCATTACTATGCTTGACAACATTTTCTCTTGCAAGGGCATATGCTTAACCATCTCCATTTGCTCTTGATCTATCTACTAGTGTTCTAGACTATCACTATCAGTCTAGTCACTCAATGCTTGCTACATCCATCACTATTATAGTCTCTTTATTCTTTGACTGCATGTGTTCCCATATCGATCACACATTAGTTAGAGAATGGCTTCATTCTTTGAAGTTAGAGCTATCATGGCTTCTTTATTTGATATGTTCCCATATCAATCACATATTAGATGAATAATTTTAAGCTTTTTCTATTCTTTGACCACATGTGTTTCCATATCGATCACACATGAGTCAAAGAAGGGAAAATGTAATCACCTAAAAATGGTTACCTAGACCATAAACCCCCTTCTAGCATTTCTTGCTAATGCTATCAAGTGTTTGATCACAAAAATAAAGTAAAATCAATTTATTTGATTTTAACCTATAATTTGACCATCATATTCTAAAAACATATTTGATTAAAAGAATTTGCTCCCTTTTATTTCAAATATAATTCTCAAGAATCCATCCACACATTTCTTATTTCATAAATAAAAGAAATGCATTTTTGTCTACAAATGAGCCTTCTATTTTGTCTACACATGAAGTTGTAATTTTCTATGTGTAGAGCCCCCTATTTTGACAAAATATTTTGTCTACACATGAATGTGTAATTTTCCATGTGTAGAGCCTTCTATTTTGACAAAATATTTTGTCTACACACGAAAGTGTAATTTTCTATGTGTTGAGAAGCCTCCCATTTTGACAAAACAAAATCATTTTCTAAAAAAATGCATAATTTTCTATGAGTGGAGCCTTTTTTTTTGACTAAGGAAATTTTAATGTCAAAAATTAGGCAAGGATTATTCTCCACCCTTGATTAACCATTTCTTGTCTTTTGATCTCAACCATCCAATTTTCTTTAAAAAGAGGGCTCTCTCCTCATATGAGGACACACTCTTGAATATTGTTATGTTGTAGGTTTTCTAATAGGTTTCTTGGAGCTTTGTGGAGAACTTCATTTTCTTGTCTTCATTCCTTCATACCATAGCATTTTAGCTTAGATTCATATTTGCATGCTAGTCTAGTTTCCATTTTGCAATAATTCTATCTCATATAGCTTAATAGTTGGTTTGTAATACTCTCATCGATGCTTACAGTAGTTGCACTTTGTATTCTCATCTTAGCTTAGTTTTCATCTTAAATTGCATCATTGAGGCATATTTGGTGGACATTTTCACTCTTGCATCTCGTCTCTAAAAGAACCTCCCATTGCATGGTTTAGTAGCAAGAAGCACATTTCTAAGACTCGGCTGAGAGGTTGCATATTCAAATCCTAACTTCTTGCACTCTGTGGATAGGGAGCTCTAAGCTGACATCTAAGTATTCCAATCTCATGGAATATCTTGGATAGAAGGGTTTAGAGTATTACACAAAATATAGTGTACACCCGTACCCATACCCGTACCCTAGGTACCCCAAGTACCCCCGTCCCCATGCAACCTTGTATATTATATATGGATCTTGGTGTTTTCTATACACCTATGTGGTCTATAGGATCTCTTGCTACTTAGAACATCCACTAACCTTGCCTAACCTCCTCACCAGGTTAACTGATCCAAACTTGTAGCATCACTCCCTTACTCTTCGAGGAATGACATCCCTCCAAAGGTTTTATAGGTCTACTAGGGTACCATAGAACTTCCTAGTCCAACCAAGGTTTCTATAATGTCCTAAGGTGTTATTGGAACACTTTTACTATGCTTGAATGGATAACGACAATGCGTTTGTACTTGACTTCAAGATTTCTTCACAAAAGGGCTACAAGGAGAGCCCCTAATTAGGCCTCCACCTAGATTTCTAGGGCCAATAGCTCCTTTTTGGTGTAGGAGCACCCACTCTGCCTTCAACAAGCACCATAAAGATTTCAAACTAAGGTCCTTGTGGCCTTTAGTCATGCTTAGGAATAATAGATTTAACATTGGATCTCATTGTAAGGCCATAGTTATAAGATTTCCATTTTATAAGCCCTTGTCTAACTATTGGTCATTAATGATCTGAGGCATAGGTATTGACATGTTTTCCATGTTAACATCCTTTAAGGATCATAAAAATAAGGTTAGGACCAATTTTTGTCACTAGATATGCAAAATTGCTCTAAAAGTTGTCAAAGCAACTTTGAGCAACTTCTTAAAAAGTTGCTAAAACTTGTAAAATCATCTCCCAAATATCTAGTTGGCTCAAAAAACTCATATAACTATTGGGAGCATCCTATATAATCCCTTATAGGAAGGTGATAGGACATAGATGTAATTTTGGCATTGAAAGCAATAAAAATAGCATTTTTCCTTGCATAAACATGTGTTGCAAACCCTGGTACAAAAGTGTAAATATGATTGGAGATGTCTTAGTGGATCTAAAAGTTGAGGAATTTTATCTATTTTATTTTTCAATAAGTCTCATGTTCTAATTCTTCATAGCTTGAAAGTTATTCAATTTTTATTGTTGATTGCCCAAAAATCAGTCTACAAATCAGCAACTTGCTAGGGCTGGGTTCTTTTGGCATATTCCATCATGGGAAATTGATGCCCTTTGGTGGAATAAAATGTGTAATAATTTACTTTCATATTCTGCAATTTTCTTTCCAGAAGATGCAAGGAGGTGAGTTTTTTGCCATACCCTAGGTGTGCTTCACAAAGAGTACACCAAATAAACATTTACAATAGTCCTTCTAGATTGAGTTCTTGGGATCACCAAAGGCTAAGATCCTAGAAATTTGTCTCATTTACATGAACCCACAAGTCCTAATTGTTGGATTGTATTTTCTCTTTGTAGAAAGTGTACCTTTAGTAAAAATGGAGCCCTAATTAGGCCTTCAAATCTGGTCTAATGTTGCAACAACAACAATGTCCATTCTTCTCCATGCTTCAGAACTTTAGCATGTTTAATAAGACCCAAAAGGGTATCCAAATCACTATTCAAGTAACCATGTCCTTTGGAAGAATCCAAATTTACACCTCTTCCTCATTCTAGGAGGGCTACAAGCCAATTTAGTGGTTTCTCAAAGCAACTTCATACTATAAGTTGTCTTTGATGAAATGAATCATGGATTCATATTTATTAGGACCTAAATAGGCCATATCAATTATTTTAGGCCACCCTTGGTCATTGTATTCAATTTTTGGGGTTTGATCCCTCTTTTGGCTAAGGGAATCCATTAGGGCATATTGAGTTTTTGGTGCTTGTTACTTGGGTAGACATAGTGATTAGGTTACATTGTCTTATGGAGTTGTAATAACCTTTAGTTAAGACCATCTCCATACCTATGATAGGTATTTGGCACTAGGATCCTTCACCTTGGGTGTTGAGGGAATTTGAGCATTTTCGTCATTCCTTGTTGTTTGAAGACTTCTACTGTGTACTGCTACATCACTTTATCTTAGAGTTTAAACATGTTTGGCCTTAAGAAAAATTGATACATAGGATCCATGATCAAGTATTTTTAGGGTCTTAGGGTGTGTATAGGCTGTACAACAAAAATAGCAGAATTGATGGTTTGGTAAGGCTTTCTTGGCTGCCTGCTATCCCCACTTTTAGGAAACCTTACACACTTCATCAAGACTCCTCCTCCACAAGTTAGAACCTCCTCATACCCCTCTTCAATACCTTATAAGGTAAAGTCTTCATTCTTCAAGATTTTCTCTCGAGAGCTCTTTCTTTGCTCTCGACAAATCATGTGTTATATTATGAATTACATGTAACTAGATTATATAATTTATTCTCCACAAATCATATTCAACCATTATTATTTAGTTTCTTTTAAAATATTGAACTATTATTTCCATGCTATAGCTGAAACTAAATCTTGAGTAAATGTTTCTTTGCATCGATTCTTAATTTATTAGGTTTCCTAGCTGAATGATGAAGGTGTTGAATGTGTAGGATGTTTTGGTTTCTTTTGCATGCACATTACAAAGAATTTGTGAAAATACGTTAAAAAAATTAGGGGATGTCAAACCTTACAAAGAATTTGGTCACATGGAGAGGCCTGGAACTCCTATGTTTTTCATCCAGAGGTGGCCTCATGAAATTATGTAAATAGCTATTCAGTTTTTCTTTCTGTCATTCTGACAAATTAGTGGTTATGCTTTTTTGGTAGGAAAATCTATAGGGTTGCTGGAGAGGAGGCATCAGTTGTGTGGCCACCCCTTTGAGAAGTAGAGGATTTTTTCCCTAAATAGAAGCTTTATGTGTGGTAATTTTTAATGAATACAGGATCTGGGACATTGTAGTTGTCAGATAGAAGTTTTATGTTTCAAGAAGACCCTTTAATGCATCCAGCTAATTTTATTATCAGCACCACCCAATGAGAAAATTATTGTGCACCCACTTGCATGGGAACAATGCTTAGTTTAGGTTTCTTAATCTCTCCACACAACATTCAAGCCTCCTACAATAATTTTTCAAGTTTTTGCAACCAAAATCATTTGTTAAATTCTATCTGAAAAACATTACTGCACCAAAGTTTTTGTATGGGGAAAAACTCTTCAAACATTTGAGCAGATGTTACAAATTTGTCATATCCCTATTTTATTTGGGTCAAGGATAGTGCCTGGAGGACATGCACATTGAGTGGACTAAATGTTAGCAGAAGTGTAATTATGAATGATAGATGCTGAGAACCATACTAGATTAGAGAAGATGAGGAGAAAACAAATAACAGAATAAGTTAGATGTTAAACTTTAACTGCAATGCATAGTATTATTATCCAAGAGGTACAATCTAAGATGTTTTACATATTGGTGCCTAATCTACCACTAAGCTAGCTCCTAGAGAATGATAGGGCCAGATATGTCACTGCAATTGTTTGTAGTTAGCAAATATGTCAAGACAGGTGCCACTAGACACGTGTGGCAAGTTTTTAGAAGACTTACATTATCGTGTTTCTCTAATGTGTTTTGTAGGTGATGATTGTGTTGTTGATAGAGCAACAGAGGGCTTATCTTAGTACAGACAAAGTTATGTATCCTTGAGTCCCCCAAACCCTTGAGAAGCATTAATACCCATTGTGTCCAATTGCAAAATAAGCCATGGAGATTTTTGAGCAATTTTCACTTTTGTCTACCCTTGTCTTTTGGAAGGAACTTGTTGTACTTCCATCATTAGGAAGAGGGTGTCTCTTGTTGGAAAACTTAGATGTTGATTGTTGATGATCTGGTTACTATTGGTTGGGGTGGCACATAGAGGATTGAGTTCAATGAAAAATAGAGCCTTTGCAGCATTGTAGATTTCAATAGAGGTGGCTAATAATGGCGTGAGATTTTTGAATTGAAAAAAATGTGCAAAACAAGCTAGGTAGGAAGATTAAGCTCAAAGGTGGTGTCTAAACCTACTTACCTGGTGATGTTATAGGGCTCACAATGTAGCGGACAAGCTTGTGGTGCTACTTGTACTTGGTAGTTATGTTCTATGAAATGGTTTACATATATTGCTATATTTGTTTAATTTGTGTGATGAATTCAACGGCTTTGTCAACTTCATCTTAAGACAGAGTAATTGATGCTAAGGATAGTAGCACGGGATAATCCCTATCATTCAATTATAGAAGTTGAAATTGGAGTAACATGGAAAGGGTTGTGTTTTGTAGAGTTGGGAAGACCTTTTCCATAGTTGTGCTTAATGAAAAGTAGGCTTCCATCCCATGTGTGCTTCTTGAAGTAGTACATTTGAAGAAGGAGCAATATTAATCCTTTTATCAAAGGAAGTAGATCAACTTTGTGCCCGTCAATAACCAAATTTCCATGTGGGGGTGTCTCAAAAACACAGAGGATTGATTAGAGATGATGGTACTTTGACTTCATTAGCAACTAAAAAACATAAGTTTCATAATCCCATATTCATTGATAAAAATTGTAGTTGTTTTTCTCTTACCTAAAAAAATTTGCAAGTTGTGAGCATTTAGTATTGGCCATGTTACATCTCCTTAGCATAGGATCTATCTGCCCCATGATGAATAGCTATTGTTGAATCACTGCCCATTTTTTCTATAATTTACCCACCAATCCATTATGTCAACATACGATGAGAAGGGAAGGGCAATGTTTGATAAAAGATGTTGGCTGATCATCATTTCTATGACTGGGACTTTGTTTTGTTCTTCCATTGTTCCCATTCTATTTGCTTAATATATAATTCCCTCCATGTTTTGCATGTTTGTTTACATATTGTTCCAAATTTTTCATCATCCTCCTTGCTATTTTGACCTAATTTCACACCATGTTTGCAAGCTTCCATTATTCAAATAGTTGTTTACATTTGCAGTTTGGCTCTAATACCATGTTAATTCCAAAGATTGATGATGCAACTATAATGGCACTGCCTATTCAAGGTATGTGTGTTCCAAATGCAACATTCTCTTAGATTTATATATAGAGAAAATAGGCCATGAATAGACATGTCCCTTTATGGGACATGTCTATTCATTAATTAGATAATTAATAATAACAAATTTAATCACACACACACACACACACACACACACACACACACACACACACACACACACACACACACACACACACACATACACACACACATAATTTTCTCATATAACAATGACCTCATATCTCAATATAAAGAACACACACACACACATATAAATTACATAAGATAAGATCCTTGAGAAACCCTCATAATGATGCAAAATAGTGATATCTATCATTCCTTTTATAGTTTTGACACAATCTTATAAACCTATGGCACATTAGAATATGTGCCATATTAAGCCTACCTATAATAAACCCTTAAGATCGTGAGTTATGATGAGGAGGAAAAGTTATGAGCCCTTTAGAATCTTCTCCTTCTACACATCACACCATGTTTTCTCCATGATATTTTCAATGTGGGGGAGATAAATAGAAACTTGTGAACTCTTGTAAGCCCCTTAATATGTCATTATCTTTCTTAGGGACATTTTGGTCTGGTGTGCCCGAGAATGTTCGAGTGCTCAACAAGATGGGACAAGGTTGGGGATAGGGTATACCTAGCCACTAGAGCTAATGAAATAAATAGTTCGATCTCATGATGAAAGGTGAGAGAGATTTGGTAGTGGACAACTTTGTACTAGCCAACACTACAAGTTTTAGCATCACCCGAGATGGCATTACAAAATCAAAATAGAGTATGATCTCCAAAAAGAGAGAGAGGTTATTGTAGGTCTCCACAACATAGTCCTATAGAAACTAGAATCACATCCATACCTTGCACGAGCTCCGAGATATGGCCCGTCAAAGATCACTGCCTTATGGCATTTAGTGACCCTTAGGGACATTTTGGTTCAGCATGCTTGAGAACATTCGAGCACTCAATGGGATGGAAAAAGGTTGGGAATAGGGTTTACCTGGCCACCTAGAGCTAATGGAATAAACAGTTTGATCCCACGATGAAAGGTGAGAGATATTTGGCAATTGGCAACTTTGTACTGGCCAACACTACAAATTTTAGAATCACCCGAGATGGTGTCACAAAATTAAAATAGAGTAAGATATCCAAAAAGTGAGAGAGGTTACTGTAGGTCTCTACAACATGGTCCTATAGGAATTGGAATTGCATCCATACCTTGCATGAGCTTTGAGATATGGCCCATCAAAGATCACTACCCTATGGCATTTAGTGACCCTTAGGGATGTTTCGGTTTAGTATGCCCGAGAATGTTTGAGTGCTCAACAAGATAGGACATGGTTGGGGATAGAGTTTACCTAGCCACCTAAAGCTAATAGAATAGATAGTTTGATCCCATGACAAAAGGTGAGAGAGATTTGGAAGTTGGCAACATTGTACTGACCAACACTACAAGTTTCAGCACAACCTGAGATGGCATCACAAAATCAAAACAAAGTATGATATCCAAAAAGAGAGAGGTTATTTTAGGTCTCCACAACATGGTCCTATAGGAACTAGAATCACATCTATACCTCGCACGAGCTTTGAGATATGCCCTGTAAAAGATGGTTGCCCTATGACATTTAGTGACCCTTAAGGATGTTTCAATTCAGCATGCTTGAGAATATTTGAGTGCTCAATGGGATGGGATGAGGTAGGGGATAGGGTTTACCCAGCCACCCAGACCTAACAAAATAGATAGTTTGATCCCACGACCCTTTTTCCACTAAGTTACAAATTTGAGCAACTTTTACAATTTTCAACAATGCAACTTTGCACAAAAAGTGTAATTTTTACATTTTACACTTGATTCCAATTCTACGACTTGGAAAAGGTTTGGAAACACTAAAATAACTTATTTTCAAATGCTCAACCCTTCACCAATTCCCAAACTCTTGCAAAGTTGTCAACATTTTTGCAATTTTGCTTTGACAACTTTTGTATTTTTTTGCAATTTTTGACATCTTAACTCCTAGATGCCTAAAACTTAACCTAATGACTCTAAAAACCTTTATAACCTTTTAAGAAATATAAAAATCCTTTTTCCCTTGAAAAATCACTTATATTGCTCATTTTTATGCTTAAAAAGTTTCCCATAGTGTAACAATAGAGACTTGGTCTAAAACAACCATACCTCATCTTTTGATATGTATAGAGGAGCGAAATGGGTATCCTAATATTCAATTTTATTTTTTTTGATGTTATGGAAAAATGTGGAGAAAAATGAAAGAGGACAATATTTTATGCTACTATTTGTATTGGAATTATCATTGTTTCCTTAGCTAGTGTTTTTCATGAGTTTGTTAGCATTATGATTATTTTTGTCATTAGTGACAACACTTACTCAATTCTAAATTCTTACTGAGCATCCAGTGGTTACCTTGTAAGCTTAGTAGTTATGCAGTTTACACTGAGCATTCCTGAAGCTACCGAGTAAATACAGGCAATGTGAAGACTAGCAGTGTCTACCGAATTTTCAGTATCTATCATGCTTTACAGTGTCTACCAAGAAATAAGTTTGTGTCATAATATTTAGTGTAAATTGAGTGTTGAAACATTCAATGTTTACCGAGTAAAGCAAAGTAAACTTAGTATGTTGTATCTACCGAGTGACACTACATCTACCGAATCACCAGTGGTTATCAAGTTCATAACTGCATCAAGAGATTAGTATGGACCAAGCCTTCACTTCTATCAAGTGCATGATGATGCCAAGTAATGCAGTGGACGTCGTGTATTAGAAGGTCATCGAGTCAGTTCAGTGAACCCAAGTTATTTACTATTGGGCCGACTCTATAATGTATTTGTTTACTTGTATTTTGGTCGACCTTGTAATTTTGTAAATTTGAAAGGTATATATGTAAGATGTATTATAAGATATCAAACATGAAGGAATAGCCAAGTAATGAAAAGTATATGCGAAAGATTATCAACAGCAGTTCAAGGAACACAACAAGGTTAATACAGAGGCAGAAAAGTTATATTCATCACATAAGGTGATCAGTGCATAAAGGATCTTATCAGCAATCAGTTGTAAGCAGATCCACTACTTTATCTTAATAGGTGAATCAATTTTCTAAATTCTCTAACAAGGTAGACTTAACAATCTTTGTAAAAATCTCTTAACAGAGTGCATACTTCATTGTATGTTTGCAAATCCTCTAACAAGGTGGACCTAGCAGTCCTTTGTGCTCCTAACATGGCAGATCATGAGAAGTGGTCAAAGTAAGCCTTAACATGCCAATTGTTGGGTGATGCAACGCGCTCCCCTGCCCACAGGTGGTTAATTATGTGGTGTTCCATGTTCACTAACATTCATGGCTTTTGGTGCAACGGCAAGTGGGCCCAATAATTGGTATCAGAGCCTGGTTTTGGCTTGGTCATGGGTTCAAATCTTCTCGGTGCCTTCCCGACCCGCGTAAGCACCTGGTATGTGCGTCGAGGGGGAGATTGTTGGGTGATGCAATGCGCTCCCCTGCCCACAGGTGGTTAATTATGTGGTGTTCCATGTTCACTAACAGTCATGGCTTTTGGTGCAACGGCAAGTGGGCCCAACACCAATTTTATACTGTAGTATTGAAGTTTTGTGGGTATCATCCCCACCCTATTTTTACTTTCTATTTGAAAGGTTTCTAGGTCACCAAAATATTGTGTTCTTTTGTGTAATGAATGTTTTATGTTTCAGAACCAATGCATGTAGTAGCATAGATGGATGTATGGAAAATTAATAAAAAGTTTTAAGGTTACTAATTCACCCCTCCCCTCTTAGTAACTTGTCATATCTTGAATATTTCCAACAATTGGTATCGGAGCTTTGTGGTTCTTAAGATAAAAGTTTGGTAGCTTGAGCAAAGATCTAAAAGACAAATGCAGATATTCAAACTTAACAAGGAAATTAAAAATGAAAAGCTAGATCTAGAGATGGCCATGGCTCAACTCAAAGAAGCAAAGGAGCATCTTTCCCAGTCCCTAAAAAGAAGGAAGGAACTTGCAAGACAAAAGAATGACCATTAGTATGTTGAAGAAAAGATTGAAGACCTTTTACCATCAAGTAGCTCAGATGAAGCTAATGAGGCAATCAAGGAATTCCTAGCAAAGAATGGCTCTCTGCAAGAAGAAGTAAGAAAACTTAAAAGAGAACAATAAATCCAATCAATCAGGCTATGTGAAATTTTGGAACAAAGAAATAAGGAAAATGAAGACTTGGATGCAAGAAATAATCAATCCAATCAGCATGAAGACCTCATTGATCAAATCTCTGGAGCAAATGAAGAAATCAAGATTCTCAAAGCACAAAATGAAAGAATAAGAAGTGATCTAAATTGTGAAAGGGAAATTAATGAAAGAATATTGAGAGAACTGAGATGTGAAAATAAAATTGTTAAAAAATTAAAGAGTCACCTAAATATTGAAAAACAAATCAATGAAAGAATGATGAAATCACAAGAAGACATGAATCAACTGATTCAGCAAAATGAACGAAATCTTCATAAGCAAAAAGATAAAGCAGGACTTGGATACAATGAAGAACAAGGTGAATGTTCCAAGCAAGGTGCAAAAAGGAATCTAAAAGCCTCATGCAATCATTATGGGAAAATTGGTCATACATCAAACAAATACTGGAGCAATGGAAAAGGAAAATTCAATGGAAAGTGTTATAGCTGTAATCAGCATGGTCAAAAAGCCAATGAATGCAAGGAGAAACCAAAATTTGAAGGTAACTATCACAAATGCAATAAGCATGATCACAAGGCATCTCAATGCAAATTCAAATCATTCAATCTAGCTAAACAACTTGTAAAGGCAATATTTGGATGGGACTACAATACCTGCTGCAGATGTCATTATTGTGAAGAATATGGACACATTGATATAAATTATGTAAGGCATGACCTAAGGAAGAAGGACACTACTATAAGGTGTTACACATGCATTGAACTCGATGATATAGCTAAAAACTGTGTGAATATAGGTAAAATTAAAGATGAAAAGAAAGCAAGGACTGACAACATAAGGAAAAAAATGAAGTAGCAATGGATTCCTAAATCCACTAAAGATATAAGCTCAAATCATGGAAGTGAAGTCACTCTAGAAGTGAGTGAATCCATCCCCTCAAACTAAATTCCTAAGAATGCATTGGAGTTGTACTCAGCAAGGAAATCATAGGCAATTCCAAGAAATGTAAGGAATTTAAATTATCCAATCAATATTGCAGATACACCAGGATCATAGAAAGGTTATCTTTCCCTGATTGCATTAGACTCCACTGAGGAAAGTGGTTAAAGACCTTACCAAGCAAGGTTGGGAGTAAAAAGAATTTGGTTTTTCTACCAAGTTGATACTCTTTCTGAGTTAGGTCAATGGATGATAGTCTATCATGCACTACAACAATATGGTACCTAGCATTAATGGAAAACTATTCATCAAAATGGATGAAGTTCAACTTTAGTTTTCATCATATCCTCAAAGCAAAGAGATTTCTAGGTGCATTCAAGCAATTTCAAGCAATTTTGAGTGAATTTGTAGTTAGGGAATTTGTTCAAAGATTTCCATGACTTACTGAGAAACAATGGCATCCAGAAGCACAAGCACCAGCAAGGCAAGAAGAGGATCAGAGATGTTGGTCAAGGATGTAGAATGCAAAGCACCAAATTTCAAGTTAGTTCCCACAGTGGCGGAGGCACTCGATCCTAATGGCACATAATTGCAAATTCCACCAAAGGTACTTCTAATTAATGATATTCAAACTCATTTAAATGTTCAATTCAAGACATAGGAACCCTAGAAATGGATAGCACTTTAGAAGAAATGTGTGTTGATAGCTCATTGAAACTCGAGCATAAGCATTTGGAAACAAAAGGGTTGACTCACATATCACATCTACCAAGAAGCTTTCAGATAAAATGGATTAGGTATATTCTTAGCCATGTTCAAAATGGTTAGTTATGGTTGGAGCAGCCCGTATTGATCACCAAGAAGATGATTCACAAGATTATTGGCCTTCTCATATATAGCAAAGCTAAATCCACCAAAACCCTAGGTCAGGATGAACTCCAAAAGAAAACCCTAGTCGAGTGGGATGCTAGAGGCTTAAAAATTTGCACCATTATCGATGTAGAGCTAAGATTTGGAATTTTCATGTAATTGCTCAAAAGATTTATAGTTCTAGTCATTTGAACAGTGTGCCATGTGAGGCCGTAGACTTAGCATTCAAGGTTGTGAAGAAAAAATTGGAATATGACTTGTCAGAGCTACTGCTAAGGCAACTAAACAAGAATATGGATAACATCAGGTCATCAAAGAATAATCCCTATAAATTTGGTTCTTTGTTAACATGTCTCTTCTTTTATGTGCAAAAATTCTTTCCATCCAAAGGCTCTATCATATGGAGAAAGGATGTTCCCATTTTATATTAAATAAATGACTTTATAGCAGAAATGGGTGTAAAATTTGACAGTATAATAGATAATTATTTTGAAGACTTCAAAGAAAGGATGAACAACAGGTTTAGGATTCCTCCTAAGCTTGTTGAGGACTACAAAGATGATGTATATTTCACGGTAGACTGCAATAGAGTATACATTCAGGCAGTCAAGCCCCGAGTTGCATGGGTGAAACCTCTACCTTATGAAGTAAATATTGATGAAACTAGGGACATCATTGAAGCACTGGTAAATGAGCTTGTAGATCCCAAGAAACCAATTTTTGGTACTTATCATGAGGCAAAAGCAAGGATTAAATCAAAGATTAAGCTTCCTCAAGCAATCAACAAAGGTAAAAGAAAGGTTGCTAAGATGAAAACTGTTACTGATCCCTTAATGCTTACCGAGGGAATAGGAGAGGACAAAGAAGAGGATCAAGAACCAGACAATAAAGAGCAAGAATCAAAAAAAGAGGTAGAGCCAGCAAATAAGAAAGGAAGGGTCATCATTACTAAAGCCCCAAAGGCCTCCACAACTATTTTCACTAGGAAAGGAAATTATAAAAAATAAAGATGAAGTAGTATTCAACAAGCCCCAACTTACCTTCCAAGAAAGGTTGAAACAGATGGAAGAAGGAGCTAGCATCACAAACTTCAAAGCTTTAAAGTTTGAAACTAGAACTGATGCAGACAAGATGTAGATTGAGGAATTGATACTTACCAAAATGAAAAAATGGAAGTATTCCCCAGACCAGATTACTCCTTAGATCTCAAAAGAATTATTAGTAAGATTGCAACCGAGGTGGGAATCAGCCACACAAACAACAAAAGACATCTACGAACAATCCTTGAAGAATATTTTACCAAATCTCACTGAGGCATAAATAAAGGCAGCCATGAAGAACAATGAAGGTAAAATGATGATTAGATTTCAAACATGTTTGACTCTAATTAAGGACATTGAGCATGTTGTAAGAGATGCAACAAACATGTGGAAGAATATCTATCATCTGCATAAGCCCAGTGATGATCTAGTTGTGATCAAGGATGATGATGGTGATAATGATGATGAAGAAGATGACAACACTCCATGTGCTACTGTTGATACTGGAGATTATCAAGCACTAAGGGCTGATGATGAAGAGAAAGGGGAAGAAGGTAAAGAGGAAGACAAGATGGAAGAGGATGAAGAAGATGACCCAATGGAGATTGCGGTACAAGTCATTGCTTCCCTTCCTCACTCTCCACCTAAGATGACAACATCATCAGGGTTGGAGACAACTTCAACAGGATTGATTGCATCTACATCAAAAATATCATCTACTCCTGCTACTCCATAGCTCCAAGCATCTTCTATGGAAGTATCAATTACTTCTTCTACCGAGCTAGAGCTCTCTTCATTAGCACCCAAGCAATCAGTCACAACATCATCAACTGTGTCAGCTTCCTCTGCTCCATGTATAGTAAATTCAATAGCTCATTCTACAATTTTTTCTACCACTGTTTGAACTCCAATTGTAAATATTCCAACCTATACATTACCTATCAGTACATCATTTTTGGGAAGCACATCAATTTTGGATACAGTTGGCACTTCTCTCAATTTTCCTCCAGTGGGACAATTCAAGTTTTTTCTACTAGTCCATCTATATCAACTATTGTTTCTATTTCTAAATCCAAGGAAGTAAGCACTGAAGTAAAACCTAAGAGTCCTCTAAAACTTCTGCTTACTGGTAAACAAATTGATGAAGATTTGGACTTGGATAAATAAATTATTATTCCCAAGATAGATTTGGACACTACCTCAGCTAATGAAATGAGAATGGTTAGTCAGCTTTTAGAGCAAAAGGAAAGGCAGAAGTAACTAAGACAAGAAAGGGATAGAGAATAAACTATAATCGAGAATGCTAAAAACATAATCACTGAAGCTATTAGTGTTGATGTTGATCAATCTCAACACATTTTGTTACAATTAGAAGAGGCTATAAATAAGTTCAATGAGGACACCTCTGGGCAAGAGAAGCTCATTGAAAAGACAGAGAAGAAATTTGACAATAAGGTGCTTAAGCACATTGCTCAGCACATTGCAATAAAGCAGGTAGAATTATCCTCAATTTTGAGCAAGCTTTTACAAATGTAACATCACTTTTTGGCAAGCTCTTTGATGTTACCGAGTACACCAAGGAGGTTAAAGAAAAATTAAATAAGATAGATGTGGAAATGAAGGCTAGTGCTCAAAAGTTGCAGCTTGACCATAGTTCAAGCTTATCACATCACATGAAGGTGAAATTTTTGTCAGAAATGTAGGTAGAATTACTTAGAGAAGAAGCTAGGATCAGGTCTACACTAATTGACATCTAGAATATAATTCTTCCAAAAACATTGATTCAAGACAGCAATTTTTGTATAGCAAATCATATGATTGAACTTTCTACAGAAGTTCAAGTGGCTCTCTCCACCTGCAACATTTTGCAAGATAATTGGGATAAGACATTGTCTCTTATTCTCGAGGTACACTCCAAATTTCTCTCACATTTTAGTGTCTCTTTTTGAATTTATTACATATATTCTTTGGCATTATTGTCAAAAATGAGGAGTATAAGATGAACAAGAAAAGAGAGCAAAAGGAGTAAGAGAGACATTGTGGAGAAATAAATTGACATATGTACAGATAAAAGCTATGCATGCCATATGTATGGGGGGGATATGTAAGATATGTATATAGCAGATTTACAAAGATCAATTTTGGTAAATTAAAATGTCAGTTAACATAAGTTTTGGTTCATAAGTGTTTTTCTCACTAATGCCAAAGGGGGAGATTGTCGGCATTATGCTTATTTTTGTCATTAGTGACAACACTTACTCAATTCTGAATGCTTACTGAGCATCCAACTGTTACCTTGTAAGCTTAGCAGTTATGCAGTTTACACCAAGCATTCCTGAAGCTACCGAGTAAATATAGGCAATGTGAATATCAATAGTGTCTACCGAGTTTTCAGTATTTACCATGCTTTACAATGTCTACCAAGCAGTAAGTTTGTGTTATGAAGATTCAGTGTAAACCGAGTGTTGAAAGATTCAGTGTTTACTGAGTAAAGCAAGGTAAACTCAGTATGCAGTATCTACCAAGTGACACTACATCTACCGAGTCACCAGTGGTTACCAAGTTTAGAACTGCATTAAGTGATTAGTATGGACCAGGTCTTCACTTCTACTAAGTGCATTATGATGCCAAGTAATGAAGTGGATTTCGTGTATCAGAAAGTCACCGAGTCAGTTCAATGAACCCGAGTTATTTACTATTGGGCTGACCCTGTAATGTATTTGTTTACTTGTATTTTGGTCGACTTTGCAATTTTGTAAATTTGAAAGGTATATATGTAAGATGTATTGTAAGATATCAAACATGAAGGAATAGCTAAGTAATGAAAATTATATGCGAAAGATTATCAACAGCAGTTCAAGGAACACAACAAGGTCAATACAGAGGCAGAAAAGTTATATTCATCACATAAGGTGATTAGTGCATAAAGGATCTTATCAGCAATCAGTTGTAAGTAGATCCATTGCTTCATCTTAATAGGTGAATCAATTTTCTAAATCCTCTAACAAGGTAGACTTAACAGTCTTTATACAAATCTCTTAATAGAGTGCATACTTCATTGTATATTTGTAAATCCTCTAACAAGGTGGACCTAGTAGTCCTTTGTGCTCCTAACAGGGTAGATCACCAGAAGTGGTCAATGTAAGCCTAAATAGGCCAACTTTATACTATAGTATTGAATTTTTGTGGGTATCATCCCCACCCCAGTTTTAGTTTCTATTTGGAAGGTTTCTGGGTCACCAAAATATTGTGTTCTTTTATGTAATGAATGTTTAATGTTTCAGAACCAATGCATGTAGTAGCATAGATGGATGTGTGGTAAATTAATAAAAAGTTTTAAGGTTACTAATTCACCCCTCCTCTCTTAGTAACCTTTCATATCTTGAATATTTCCAATAGAGTTAGAGTATAATAATCTATCTTTTGTTATGATTGAGTTTAATATTTTAGTGTTCTTGTTGATTAGTGTTGAAAATGATTTGGGATTTGAGTCAGTGATGATATGAAGGCTCAATGCTATTCATGCTTATTGTTAGTGTTCTTAGATCATGTTAAATGTTCATATTGATTGAGGAGACCAAATTTTTATTTATTTGGTGGTTTTTTGGTATTTCTTTATTTAGGGTCTAACTGATTTGATGAAGCAATAAGTTGTGATTTTTGGTGCTACTTTGGTGATACCATTGCATGCTTTTGGTTATTCATTTGGGTCCTATCCAAGTCTTGGATGACTTGATTTGGATAAAAATACTAATTAAACATAATATTTATATTTTTTATTGTAATAGGCATTAGCCAACCTTGTTTATGTTTAATCTTTGTAACATGTATAAATGAGATAATATTTCAATAATTGAGAGTATGTTAAGTATGCAAAGGATGTGCAAAGGAAATATATTGTATGCATTTTATGAATAAGTAGAAGTTGTGCTTCATTGAATTTTTCTTGGTATTTGAGATGTTTATCTTCTTGGTTGTAGTGGACATTATGTCCACTCTCTTGTAATCAAGATTATATCAGTAAACCCAACTAAAAGTAAAATCTAAGATTTATTGTAAGAAATGTGCTCTACATAGCATGTCCATAAATTGGGTAATATGCCTCTAGATGTAAGTGGATTGATTTTTTCTCTATGCTCTAGATGTAAGTGGGTCATATGCCTCTAGCCCTTAAATAGATTAACTCAACTTGAGGATTCAATAATATAACTTAGAATCAACTCAAGGAATTAGTCCTACTCAAAGATCAAATGGAGTTCTCTGACTTGGTAGATTACTTCCTCAACCATGCTCATGAGTTCATCATCTCATTGGCTCAAACCAATCTATTCAAACTCCAATACTCTCCTAGGTTACCTAGTGCACCTAGTGTACTTAGTGCCTCCAACATACCAATACCTAATCAAGCTTCCCACACTGATTGTTTCAAGGCCTGTCTACCATGATCCAACTCTTTACCAACTCCAACCAACTCATCTTTCACCATTTCACAATTTAGCCCTCCTAGGCCTACCTAGTAGACCTGTTAGACAGAAATCTATAAATTCCATGAAATTTTTCCAAACAAAATGGTAAGTAATTAACTTTCCAAATACCTCTTTGGGAGTTATAAAACCCCTATCAGTCTCAAACCTTCACCTCTTGACTGGTGAACCTTTCTATTGTTGATTGCATACCCATTTAGCCCTAATTAGCCTACCCCAACAAAGGAAACCTATCCTCCACTAATCTCCAAGACTCCCCAACCTAAAAAAATTTGTCTAGACCTCTTAAGACACAATATTATCAAACGCCCAAAGTATCACCATTCATCAAACTCCCAAATCAACAAACCCTCACTATTTGAACAAGAAACCAAGGGTTTTGTAGAAAATAACTCTCCAATTCACTAACAACTCTAAAAAAGGTTCAAACACCTTACAATCTATCTAAAAGGACCTTTCCAAACCTTGGTTACCCTATCCATCCCTTAGATCATTCCCAACCATGATTGGTATGGAACTGGTTTCCCTTAATCAACAATTTCCCATCTTTTTGGGTTCTTCAAAGACTTCATCTCAAATCCTTGCATATATTCACTATAATAAAAGGATCTATTATTCATTTGACTCACCACACCAATCACTAGAAACCCACTGGGGGGTGAGTCAAGGTACTTAATAAAGTCCTTGCACTAATGACTATCTATAGTCACAATACATGCATAGTCACTTATACCAGTGATTTCCTTTGGTTTATCACCAAACAAAACATTGAAGTTAATGCATAAACATGTAAGGTAAATAAAAGAAAATGTATTTACACCAAGTTTAAACCAATTTCATGTTTATATATTGAAACAAAATTTTTTTTATTGGGATTGTACCCATGAGACAGTAAGCTTCATAAAATGTAGAAAATTTGAATTCTATTCATAAAACTTCCATCTTTGGTTCCATTACATATTTTATCATTATGGATCATCTCTCCCTTCTAATCACATAGAAGAACTTCTAAATAGACCCCATCTCCTACAAACTTGATAGAAACTTCTTAACTATTTGTAACTATTGGCAACAGTGTACTAACTTAACATATGAACACGCCAAAAGTCAACATGTTTTTCTGGTCGGCTCTTCAAGACAAAACTCTAACCCAGGAAAATCTTATCAAGAGAGGTCATATCTTGCCCAGTAGATGTGTTTTGTGAAAAGAAGAGTCAGAGATAGGCAACCATATGTTCATCCACTGTTCTTTCTCTAGGATAGTTTGGGGCATCCTCACCCAGGACTTAGGCCACAACTGGTGCATTCCTTCTTACATTTTGGACTTTTTTTGTCAATGGCATGGCTTGTTCAATGGGAACGTCTTGTAGGAAATTAGTTCCTGGATCCTGCCCCATTTTTGTTGGAGCATATGGAAGGAGAGAAACAATCAGATTTTTCAGAGATAGGGAGGAACCAACTTTAGTTGTTGGGAGGAATATTTTTAGTAACATAAAGGAAAAATTTTCTATAATGAAGGGGGGAGAATTTGAGACAAGAGGCAAGAAAAAGGAGAAGGTAAAAGATAGATTGAGGAAAAGATGAGAAGCTAAGTGGCTTCTCCCCCTTGAAGGCTAGCACAAAGCCAACTTCGACGGAGCCTCCAAGGGCAACCCTGGCTCCTCGAGTAGTGGAGGTGTGATAAGGAATGAAAATGGAGATAGTGTTGCGACTTTTTCTCTCTTGCTGGGATTCCAAACTAATCATTTTACAAAAGCGAACGCCATGTGCAATTTTGTAAAATTGGCTTTTGTAATTTTTTGTTACCAATTTATGGCTCGAAGGGGACTCGGATAACATTATAAAGTGAATCATAGGAAACTCACATCCATCATGGATGATTGCAAATCTAATTGATGAGACATGTGAGACCCTCACCAAATTTAATAGAATCCACGTCACTAATATCTTCCAGGAAGCAAACCCAATTGTCGACAAGTTAGCGAACATTGGGGTCGGCGTAGACCAAAAAATGACTTGGCATCCCAAAATTTGTTTGCCGACGAACGTTAAAATTTTGATCGACTTGGACAAGATCCAAGGAAGTATAGAGAAAATCAAGCTATAATTATGATTATGAAGGTTTTAAGAAATAAGGGTACTTTTCAAATGGAAGCATGGGAAATCATAATTGCAATGATTCATTATTGATTAATCAACACGCTTTGTGGGTTGTTTTTTGCACTCACTTTTGGAGCAATAGCAGGGCTATTTTTCTCTGT
This sequence comes from Cupressus sempervirens, assembly GCA_028749045.1. Lineage (NCBI taxonomy): Eukaryota > Viridiplantae > Streptophyta > Pinopsida > Cupressales > Cupressaceae > Cupressus > Cupressus sempervirens. The sequence continues at coordinate 695,980,077 of CM053785.1, read as the reverse complement.
TTATTGCTTACTCTCAGAGGTCCCTTTTAGTCACAAAGTGAGGAGCACATGAGTAAAGAGGGTTTGCAGTGTGCAAAAATGGTAGGAAAAAGATGCAGAAAGGAGCCGGTGGGAGATTTTGAGAAATGGAGAAGTAGGGAGAAAGTATGAGAAAAGCTAGAAGAGGGTGGGGTTACCAATTATATCATGAAGCTGCATGGATTTGATTAGGAGGTGACCAAAAGTATGGTGGGGTCCTAGAAGGATGGAAAGGTGAAGGTGAACGGGGTCTACTTTTGGATAACGAAGGAGGTGATTGCGACTGTCATAGAAATCCCTATCGAGGGTTTTAAATTCTTCAGGGATAAGAAGCTCTCAACCAATGCAGTTAGGGACTTTATGGAGAGTGAGAAGGAACTAAAGGCACTAAGAAAGATTGACACCTACTATGTCCTTGACTCCATGAAGAAGCGGTGGAGGTATGTTTTGAGAGCTGTTATCGAGTACATCACGTTGGACCCTAGGTTTGATAGAGCTCGTACCCACCACTTTGTTATATTGAATCATTTCTAGCATAATGCTAATATTTCCTTTCCATATTATTTCTTAACCTCTATGTACAAGGCAGTGGATAGCTTCAAAAAGAAGCCCACTGCAAATTTGGCTTTGAGCACTTCAAGGCTCACACTATAAGCATTGCTCCCCCTCAGGTAGAGAATGTGGAGTTTGGTAGTTCTAGTGACTCCTCTGATTCAGAAGATATATAGAGCCTTAGCTCTGAGGAAGGAGGGATCTCTTCTTTGGGGAAATTAGCAACCCACCATGCTAAAAAATTGCCCTCCCCCATAACCCCTAGCAGAAAAAGCCCTTGGGCAGAAGCCTCCTAAGAAGGATGAGGAGGGAGACATCGATCATGAGGAGGAGCCAGAGTCTAAGGAGGTGGTTAAGGAGATGTAGGAGGAAATTAAGGATGAAAGTGGAAGGAAAAAATGCAAGAGGGAGAATTTGGAGGAAGTGCGCTCTTAGTTTTAGGAGGCGTCAGTGCTGCCCCTATCTCCTGTCCATCTCCAAGCCCAACTTGAGGAGCAGAAAGAGGAGAATGTAGGGAATGCGGAAGGGGAAGTGTAGGTTAATGATAGGAGTAAAGCTTGGAAAAACTTTAAAGTCAGGACTTCGAACATGGGCATCTTCAGGGAGGTCATGAATCCCCAAATCCTCATGGAAGATCAAGATGAACCGCGGCTGGAAGAACTCATTGACCCAGTGATAGTGGCTATTTCGGATAGATCCAGGGAGATAGGGATGAACCTCTTGAATAATGCTCATAATAGCATGATTGAAAATTTTAGATCAATCAAATGGCTTTTCCATGAGCTGGAGAAGGTCAAAGAATAGGTGAGACATATTGAGGCAACAAGGAATGGGATGGATGCTAATAGGAGGATGGATTTAGCTAATAGGCTCATTCTGGCAAAAAGAAGGATACACAACCTAGAGAACTACAATCACAACCTTGTGAATCAAATGTTCTCTTTGTTAAGCTCCATTAACAACAACATCGTCTCTCTTACGGGCTGGATCAAAGAAAGAGAAATGCAGGATGATGAGGAAGGAAAAGACAGGGAAGAAGCCAGAATGGACGACGAATCTACAAAGGACAACACCATTCCTAATCAAGACTAGGGGGACCAAAGGGCACAATAACTCTCGCCTGTTCTTTTGTTTTTCTATGTCTTTTGGCTTTTGTTTTGGCTTTTGGCCGTGGTAATACTTGTCTTTTTTCCTGGTCTTTTCTTAGAACTTTACTTTTTGGCTGGGCTTTATGTTTATTATCAGCCTCTAAACTTATACTTTTTTGGCTGGGCTTTCACGCTTATTATCAGCCTTATATGTTTTAACTATTGGGTTTTAGGATCCTTGTAAAACCTATTTATCTAATCAAAAACATATGAAAATGTTGTCAAGTACAAGTCAAAATTTCTATACTAATTTAAAGACTCTTTAACTTATTTACACTATAAAACTCTAAACATATCCATTAGTCCTTTCTCTTAGCCATTTTTGGCATTCTTGACAACATTTTGTCAATTTTGCAATTTACATCTATTTATGCATATCTTGTATCTTAACCTTGAATGACCTATGACTCCTCCATACTATGACTTTGATGAACCAAATACATTACATTTGACTATGACATTAACATTAAATGACTTTTAACTCCTTAAACCTCACTTGTGCCATTTTTGCATAAGTTTTCCCATTCTTGGCAATGTATTACAAATTTGACAATTTCATGCTTCCATTACATTTTGATGGTTTCAATAGCCATGGTTCATCATCAAATGACATTACATATATTCATTAGGAATTGATTACCCTTGGTACCTTCATTGTCTCCTTCATAGGTCCTAGTGTACCTTGTAGTTTTGTGTGTCCGCTTGGTGCCCCTACACCAATATATGATGTTATGTATTATGTATTATGTATTATGTATTATGTATTATGTATTATGTATTATGTATTATGTATTATGTATTATGTATTATGTATTATGTATTATGTATTATGTGTTACAAATCTTGTATTATTATTTATCTTTTATATATTTGATTTATTTAAGTGGTTGGAATTATTATATTTGGCATACAACTGAATCACCCCCTCCCTAAGGTGTGCTTGTCTCTTCTTGGCCTAAAAATTGGTATTATAGCCAAGTCCTTTTAAAGATGTTTGATCACTTAATGTGATATTTGACATGGAAAGTTTACAAAATGATGGTCCTAAGTTTGATGGAACCAAAAACCTAGTTTGGAAGAATGATATGACTACTTGTATGATATGTGTGGGACATGAATATTGGGATATTAATGAGAAGCCTTATGGTATACCAAATGATCTATCAAATGCTACTACAAATCAAATGAAGCAACTCAAGAAAAAACATGATAGAAAGTTAATATTTGATTAGTACCTTGTCTGATATATATATATATGGATCAATGATAACCCATGAGGCACGAAAAAAGCTAGAAATTATTTGTAAAGGTGATGGGTGTGTTAAACACTCTGAGATGTAGGGTCTTTAAGGGAAGTATAAAGATATAAGGGTGAGTGAAAGTGAACTATTTCACCATTTATGTAGAGAGTGAATGATATAGTTTGTTCAATTATAAGTAAAGATGGCACCTTAAGAAATGATGATGAACATGAGTAAAATTATGAGATCTTTGCCTGCATGTTACAATGAAAAAGTCATATCTGTTTATAAATTAAGAACTATAAAACAAGTTTCAAGAGAAGCTTAGGCTGGAAGACTTTTTTTTTTATCAAATGACTACTCTTGGTAATGAGCTACCAAATATTGAAAGTACACTCAAATCCAATATTTATAAGGATAAGGGAGAACTTTTGAAAGATAGTAGCTCTGCTTAGTGTAAGAATTTGCTCAAGGCAAAAAATGAAAATGACAAGATCTAGTAGCTCAATCGATAACAAAAATGAGAGAGATGAAATGATTTGATCATTAAATGACTAGATTCAATTATTATCAATAATAAAAATATGTATGGATGCAATACACATAGATCTTCCTAAATATATAGGTAATGCTTGATAACTAGGAGTGTTGCTAGTGATAACCTATCAACTAGACAAGGTGTAATCACATGTCGCCTAAAGGTGGAACATCATCCATTGTACAAAAAAGTATGTGTAACATGTGAAACAATGAGAGAAGGATAATTTGGTAAGAACACAAAGGTGGATCTCACAAAAAAATAGGTGTGAGATGACAATAAGTGCATGTGGATTTCTCCTACAATATGTGCAAAATAATGTGTTGACTCCTAAGAAAACTAATATGAAAATGTTGTATCCTAAGTAAACATAAGTAAAGTGTAATTAGTAATTAATTCCACCAATACCCCTCCCTCTACCCCAACTTGTGAGAACATAAACATGATTACGTGTAAAGCAAAAAAGGAAGGCTATAAATCAAACATTGATTATCCTTAAGGGTGTGGATTCCTCCACACAATCACAACCTTGCAATCTTTAGACTAAGAGTGAACAAATATAACAACAAATAAAAGATAAAAGCATGTTAGTCATAATATAATTATTGGTAACAATGTTCCAAATGCAAAGAATTATTTGTTTGAGCTTCTAGCAATGATCAAGCAGCTTACTGAATGCCTTGATGAGTCTTGGAAACTTCTCCCATTATATCCTTTCTTTCGCCAGTTTGAAATTTTTGGTTGCATGCACAAAATCATGACTTTACATCACAAAGCATTCTGTTCTAACAATTTTCATGTTCTTTTATTACATTTTGATCTAAATAAAAAATTCTAAACTTTCACTTATTCAAACAACTAATCTGAAAATGGGTCCTATTAAAGAATCTAATATAAATTCAAATAATGTATCTAGATTCTAAAAAAATCAAAACATGAAATCTATGATTTAAACTTATCTCATCACTTACACATAATAACAATACCCACCTTATCGTGTGGATAGTCTTGGGTGAGAGGTTGCAACATTGTATTTGGATCCAATTGATCATTATTTCTCTCTCTCCCTCTCTCCCTATTCAATCTAATGAGCCAACTAGATCTGCTTTACATTTTAATGTCTCAAGTATTCCCTCATGGTCTAACTCAAGAACTTTCCAAAAAATCTTATTATTTGGTTTTTCACCATATTTGTTCAAGTGAACATTTGATGCAACAACAAGGTTTGAATAATGAAGAATCTTTCTCTCTATTTTCCAATCCTTGAATAACCACAAGTTAGGGTTCTTCATAGAATATCGTCCAAGCCATGTGTTGGTTATAACCACCGCACTAACATGGTACTCTAAATTTTCACCATCTATAACCGAGTGATCCAATTTTTGTTTGGCTTGGACACAACAATACAAATAGTAATCTGTCTCTTCTTTATTGTCTTTAGGTGCAATCACAGAAAAAACATGGCCTGCAGTGACAAATGTACAAAATGCTGTCATTTATCCAAAAAATACTTAGGTAAAATTTATAAAGTTACATATTGAAATTACAAAGATATATATATATATATATATTTCTAGGTTGCACTAGTTTAGACAAGCAGTCAAAGTCAATAGACAAATCCATTCTACCATTTCTAGTGCTTGTGGGGGACAATACGTGTCAATTAGGTCTAAAACCCTTATATCCCATTTGTCCACCCATTCAATTGAGTCACAGTCATCCCAATTTTCCTCTACACATGATGGACAATAGCATGCCATTTTTCGTGTGTGGCTACTCCTTGAACTTGCATCAAAGCTTCTAAAAGAGTGCAACTCACTAGATCCTGTTAGTGTGCAACAATCCTTATATGGTGCAATGTTAGTATTATCTATCAACCAAAAAAAACTACGAACCATAGACTCACTTTCCCTACTTGGACCCATTGTAGTGTTACGCCACTAGACAATGGATTTTGCATCTATCAATATTGCTCCATCTTTTTACTTTAGTTCTTCATGAGCTAAGGCTCTTTTGATGCATGCACCTGCACCATCATGCTCTCCCTTTCCATGACCAACCTCTGTGAAATTCCACATATATTGAATTCTACATAACTTGTGCATCCTGCTCAACCAATAGAACATCTGTGCATTCTTGAATTGAGATGTTTAATTGTCTGACCAAATAATGTGTTGACGATATGTTATGCCTCCATTAGCCAAATCTCCATAAAATAGTTGAAAACAACCATGTACAAACTCTATAAAATGTGATCGATCATCACTAATATAAAAATGGTACTCCCTCAAAATCTTCCTATCATCCTGTATATTTGTAGGTGAATGCATGAATGTTCTATGAATAAATATGAAAACCTGTTGAGAAGTATAATACTTTGCTTGCACCTCATTTTGTGGTTGTAGTGTGTAGTTCTCTGTGAAGTCTTCAACTAAAATAGTGGTATCCAGTGGAAATATATCCTTGCACAACTTGAATTGCAAATCCATCCATCAAGCTCTATGTTTATGCCTTGCATACTCGTAAATAATCTTTTCACAAAAAATCTTCATGAACTCATACATTGGAATCTTTTCAATGACTAAATCACATCTTTTACCCTGTTTCCCATCTTTTCGAGCATATGTCACTGTCTTAAATTTTTCGTAACCTACTATTTCATTTCCAATTGCATGTGTACTATCCATATGTTGACAATTTGATAAAAGTTGCAAAGAACCACAAAATAAGCATGTACCATCCAAGCATGATGTCTTGTAAAATTGTTGGCCATCCCCTATTTCACATAAAATGTTGGATATGAATTCCCTTGAAGATCTTGGTGGCTCATTCATGTCACAATCATGCAAAACAAACTAAGAATGCCAAAACGTGGTATACCCTTTTGCTAAGTGGAGGTTGGACTTTATTGGTCTAGTAAACCCACCCTTATCTATAGGACATATGTTCATCCTCACAACTATATGTAGGAGTTGATGAAATCCAACTTCGTAGCTTGCCAAGATCACCTACATGCAAATAGCTTGTTGAAGAGAAACCAAAGGAGCAAGAGCTTGAAGGAAACAAAGTAAGAGAAAATATTTCACAATAGGAAAATGAAATTGCTATGTGAATGAATGAATTTACAATGAGAGGGAGACCACTTATAAAGGCCTCAAGGAAGCTTGTAGAACAAGCTTGGAAGATGGTAAAAGATAAAGTTGACAACCAAGCATCCACAAAAAGGTGGAACATGCTAGAAGGGAACAAACTCCCATGTTGTCAACAATTAACTACTACAACTATTAACTACATGCATTAACCTAAGTAAGCTTAAGTAATAGAATAAATAATTAATAATTAATTAATTATTTACTCTGACACCCCCCCTTAAGTGCAACTTAGGGGAATGCCTTAAGCTCACAAAATTAAGATGAAAATGTAGAATGGGTCTCGGCAATGAGGCCATGTTAGTTACCCATGTACAATGCAAGAAATGCAACCTCTAAAAATGAGGAAAGAGGGAAAACCTCATGGGAAAAACCCTCCCCCAAAAAGAGGTAAGTACAAACATGCTTAAAAAATGGAGGAAGGAAGGAAGGCCTCAACAAGATCCCCCAAGGACAACTTCCACCGAAAATGTTTCAAGAGGCTCTCTCAAAACCATAAGTACAACCAGCCCCCTCATGAGAATAAACACAAAGTCCCCCCCAAAAATGATTGAGCTCCTGTAGAAATGATCGAACCAATGAAACTCTAATGTAGAAGGAGCAAGGGCACATAATAAGGGAACCCCTGAATGGGAGGGGAATCTGGAAGGCCTAGCTAATGCCCAAAAGAAAAAGTATGAGGATCCAAAAATGGAATCCCCAAGGTAGGTGTGATGACACTGTCATGAATGTCTGTTGTAGTCTCTGCAACAAGTGTATCTAGAGTCTCAATGAATGAAGCTAGAGGATCAGGTAGAGCAGAAGAAGAATCCTATAGAGGAGAAAAGCCCTCAACTAGATGTGGTGTGGCAGTCAAAATAGGGATCTTAGGAACAATGCAAAGGTTCAAGTATCCTGACTACACCACATGATGCTCCTGCGAAAGAGAAGTAGTGTGCTCCAACAATGAAGATAGTGGACCAAAGTGCGAGAAGGTGTAGAGATGAGTGGAAGGATCAACTACCCCTATAGCAATAAGACCTCCTATTACAAAATCTTGAATGAAGATTGAATCAGTAGTGAACTCAACTATCTTCCCTAATCCACTATGTGTAATCTGAGAAATCGAGAGAAGGTTAGCAGATAGAGATGGAACATATAATACACCATCGAATATACCATCTTGGATGTGAACTAAACATTTCTCGTAGACTGGCAGAGTGGCATTATTCCCCATGAGAATATTAGGAATAGGAGAAGCCTCAAGAGTAGAGAAGACACCTTGAAAAGATGTCATATGGTGAGAAGCACCTAAATCCAGTATACAAGGGACCCATAAAGGGGATGCTAAGGATACCTATAATGCATGACCTTTTCCAAGATCATGTGTAGATGTCAAAGATGTAGAAGAATAAAAAGTATACCCCTATGAGTTAGAAGAGGATGGAGAGGAAACATTGCTCTTCTGAAGGAGAGCTTGCAAATCCACAATCTATTTCTCATAGCCATCAAATTTCTTCTAAAAACAACGTGACTCATCATGAGCACCCTTCTTACAATAGGGACAGATAGGAATCTCAGTCTTCTTTTTCTCCTTCTTCTTAGAAGATGATGAACCAAAGGAAATGAATATCTATTTTGGCTTCTGCCCCTTTGTATCCTTGGTAAGCAATGCTTGTGACTGTGAACCTAAAAGTGAGTCCATCTAATTGATTTTGGACTGTTCACGAGTTAATCAGTCACAAAAGATCTCAAATGAAGGAATCCTATGTCTATCACCTAGGCATCTATCGTGGAGTAGAAGGTGGAAGAGAAAATCTAATATTGGCCTCGCAACTTGGAGAGTATCAAAAAGATACATTCATCATTTATTTTATTTTTCCCACATCCCTGCAAAAGCGTACGCAAAGATTTGATCTTCGTTAGGAAGTCCTCAATGGTAGGAAAATTGATAGGTATCAAAGATGTCAACTCTGTATCCAACTGAGGTGCCCAAAACTCATTCATTTGACCAAAGAAAGTCTAAAATTTTTGTCAATAAGCCCGTGGAGTGGTCAAACCATCCAAGTGAAATAGTAGACTATCTAAAATATTCAATGAAATCAATCTTATGGCCTCATCCATTTTGTTCCTATGATGAAGAACCTAAAAATGTCATGTAAGAACAAGCTAATTCTCATCTAGACATGACCATAAGCCTCTTGACATGAGAAGCCTAGTCATTTGTGTCTTCTAGGTGTGATAGTTGTGTGGCATGAGACAGCTCACAGATGCATCCGACATTGAGAGAGAAGAAGACAAAACCAAAAGGGTCTTATTCTGAAGTAAATTATAGAAAAGAAAATGCTCCCCCCTACAATGCATAAATTGGGCACTCTTTACTTAGTGCAATTACAATAACCAATTTAGAGCCTATTTTTGAAAGTAGTATTTTTGTCTACAAAACCTATAATCTAATTGTAGATCTGGAAACTAGACAATAAAATATACACTTTCAAAAAAATAGAACCTGATTATGTATCCAGATGAGCCCGTACAAAGCATTTAAAGTGGCAAAAATTGGGATTTGCGAGTTGCAGAAAAATTTAGGAACAAAGATCTCAAACCACATGCACCAATGTGTAGATCACAAAATCCTACCCCAAAACAAAAAAAAATTGCTTGAGAAAATGAGTCTGTATGAGGGAGATATTGTTGTTTGAAAATCACCTGTGTAGTTATTTTTTCTAAATTGCTGCAATCACACCTCCAAAAAATAAAGAAAAAAGCCCAAAAAATGATAGTTCTATTATGTCAAACCCTCTTTCTCATTTTTCTCCAAATACTGAAAAAATGCTCTTCCTCTTGATTGAAGAAAAAATCACAAACAAACTAGGGTTTGTGTCTCCAAATCGCGGCTTTAAAAATCCTTCAGCCAATAAGCAGCAATGAGGCTCTCATACCATGTAGGAGTTGATGAAATCCAACTCCACAGCTCACCAAGATCACCTACATTCAAATAGCTTGCTGACGAGAAACCGAAAGAGCAAGAGCCTGAAGGAAACAAAGCAAGAGAGAATATTTCACAATAGAAAAATAAAATTGCTATGTGAATGGATGAATTTATAATGAGAGGGAGACCACTTATAAAGGCCTCAAGGAAGCTTGTAGAACAAGCTTGGAAGGTGGTGGAAGATAAGGTTGACAACCAAACATCCACAAAAAGGTGGAACATGTTAGAAGGGAACAAACTCTCGTGTTGTCAACAACTAACTACTACAACTATGAACTACATATATTAACCTAAGTAAGCTTAAGTAATAAAATAAATAATTAATAATTAATTAATTATTTTCTCTAACACTATAGACTATTGCATGCACTAGAGAGAAGCTAAAACTTTTCAAAATTGTACAACAAAAGTGGTTACAGATTTCTTGGAAGAGCACATTGTTACAAGGTTTGGTATGTCATTCTTCCTTGTATGTGATAATGGGTCATCTTTTTTTCCAATCTTCCTTACTCAATGGGATTAGAAAATCAAGTCATAATCAAGTTTTCCTCTAATTACTACCTCTAAGGGAATAGTGTGGCTGAGTCCACCAATAAAACCTTGATTACAGTGATAAAGAAATTGCTACAAGAAAACCCAAAAGATTGGCACACTCAACTAAAATATGCATTATGGACAGATAGAATTAGGATAAAAAATGCTTTGGGGGCATCTCCCTATTTACTAATCTATAGACAAGAACCAATATTTCCCACTTAACCTCAAATTCCAATGTAAAATTTTATGAAGGGATACGTTGAGGACACTAATAGAGTTCACATCAGATTAATGAATCTCTTGGAATTGGGTGAGAAAAGAACAAAAACTTTGGACCATATGGAAAAACATCAGGCTATCATCAAATGGTGGTTTGACAAGCGGGCCACAATCAAATATTTTTAGAATATTTGACTATGTTCTCCTATGGGACAAGGCAAAAGAAAATCTAGGAAGTCACACTAAGTTTCAATGCTTTTGGATTGGCTTTATCAAATTGTAGAGATTTTGGGAGAAAATACTTTTAGGTTGAGCTCTTTAAAAGGGGAATTGGTCCCATTGTCTATCAATGGCCAGTTCTTGAAACATTAATTCAAGGCCTAAAAGAAGAAAACAATTAAACACAAAAAATAAAAATAAAAAATTCTCTTTATGCAAGTGTGTTTACTTTTTTGTAAGTGTATTTGCTTTCAATTGTGTGTTTACTTTTCCATCAAGTGTGTTTTCTTTCAAAGTTGTGTCTATCTTTTCATGTCAGTCTAGGGGTTAGGTGCAATCAAGATTCTTTCTTGATGCATTTCATAGATCACTTCTTGTTCTTTTGACTTTTAGGAAGAGGTATTTCTTTTTCAAAGCATTCAAATGATTTTTTCTCTTGTACCAACTGAAAAATGAATGTTACTTACAGGTATCAAATTTTAAAATTGACTATCTTAGTGTTTTCAAATCAAGGTTGATAGTAGCAAAGGGATAGTTCAAACTTATCAGTTCAAACTAAAGGGTCTTTTCAAAGAATTGCTAACATTATTATTTGGTATGAGAGTTTCCTAAAGTTCATAAAAGTGGAATGTAGAGTTATCAAACTAAAGAAAATTATCTAAGAAATGACACCTAAGCATAGTCAGGGTACAGATTTAAAAAATTTTTAAAGATGGTGTTAAGATAAATATTTCAAAAGATCTGGAAAGGTAATCTGGTAATAAGGATATGCACTCCAAAATGGTTATCTATACAAATTGCTTCATGGGAGAATCAAATGGAAACATGTAAGCTTTATGAAGCAGAAGAAAAAAGGATTACTAAGGACCTAAAATTTAGAATTGATAACCTGTTAAGAGCCCTTAGATTGGATTCTCTTATCTGGTCAGATAGCGATTTTGATACAAAAGTTTTATGAGGATTCCTAATGAATGGACCAGTGGAGTAAAATATTGTCTCCAAGTTGCTAGAAGCTCATGATAGACTACACTTTGAAATGTCAAAGGAAATGAATACACTGTTCAAACATTGAGCTTGAAGATTTGAGATTCTGAGATTTTGACTATCAAAGAACTTGAAAATTATTTGAAGTGTTCAAAATGTTGTAATCTGATTGAAAAAGATCATTGTATGAAAGATATTGTTGCTACAAAATGTGTTCAATCATTATTTTGTCAGTAATGTCAAACCTGCTATTTGTTGGAATGACAATTGCTTATAAGATCCAAGCACTATCACTTAGTTGATTGATGAAGAATCAATAAGATGTAACAAAAGCACCTAAGGGAAAGGTTGAGTTATGGTTTTGTAAGGAAGTGCAAAGATTAGTTAAGACAATGATAAAGTGATGTATTGACAATATACTTGAAGATGAAGAGGTTAGCTACACTTAGAAACTATAGAAGAAGAATTCATAATATGATTGTCTATAAAGCTTTATTAAATTCATCAGAGGGAGCTGAGCAAGCTAGCTCAAGCTGAGAAAATTTTCAACAAGTGTCGAGTGAAGATCAAGTGCTGAGTGAAGATCAAGTGTCGAGTAAAGATCAAGTGCCGAGTTAGGTTCATGCGTTGAGTATCAGAAAGTCAATAAGTGCCAAGCTACTACATTATTTGAAAAGTCAAAGATTTTCCTGATCTAAGGCAACATGGTTGTTATCTAGAATTTTGTGAACTAGATAGAAGATAAGAATGATGAGTTGGTGGCATAGAACTCGATGTAAAACATTTTTGGGTGAATACAACTGGATTCTAGATGAAGTTTCTAGATAAAAATGAGATATGGGATAGATACATTGTATCCTACCTAATCTATTGAAACCCTAAAATTGGAGAAGGAGAATTGAGAGAGAAAATTATTCTAGATTTCTATTTAAGGAGTCATAAGGCCATGAAGCAAAAGGTGGGTCAAGTATGAAAGCATGAAGTGTTGAAGAAGGTGCTAAGGAGGAAGAGAGCACAGAAACTCTATTTTGATAGGTGACCACAGAGATGATTGCATTGGTATGATGAGCAAGAAGACTCAAGGAGAAAAAGCTTGAGAGGAAGACAAGCTATCAGAGCTGCAGTGATTGAAGCCAAGCAAAGGATTGAACTAAAGTATGATCTAAAATTTGCAAGATATGTTGTGAGTTATATCAGATCAAAAGCCCTTATTGTTACTCTCTAGTAATTGTAACAGTTAGTATAAATCCTATGGACTTAGGTTGGTTTAATAGCCATGTTGTAAATCCTTTAACAAGGTGACATTCCAAGTGAATGTTCCAAAGTCCTTTAACCAGGCCCATTCCTAATAGTGTGGTGAAATCCTCTAACAAGGTCACATTTAACAGTGTGTTGTAAGCCTGTAATAGGGCAGGCCTTTAATAAGGCATCACTTCAAAAGAGTGAAAATTGAGTAGCATGTTACTGGTGGTTTTTCCCAAATTGGGTTTCCACATAAATAACTGATTCATGTGTTGATCTTGCATGTTTTATTCATGCATGTTGATTTGTTGTAACTTGCTAAGATGGTTGTTTTAAGCTTGGATGCATGAATAGTTTAATGGGCCACTATAATTGGTGGAAAAGTATTATTAGGGCATTCAGACCTTGGATAACTGATTCACCCCTCCCCCTCCCCTCTCAATTATTCTAAAACATTTACAACACAAAATTCAAGTGTTATTTGACACACTTTAGAAGAAGGCTTGCTGATGAAGAAATGCCTTTGTCACTTCTTCCTTTTTGTTGGGGCTATTTGTTGTGGTCTCACAATGCACGCCCCATTTCTCTTAGAAATGTGGACCCCTTGTTGGAAATACAATAGGAAAAGTAAACTCTAAGGGAGGGGGGGTGAATCAGTACTTCAAAACTTTAGCCATTAAAACATTCACCACACATCCATCTCACAATTTGCATGTAAATTGAAATACCAAACTAAACATATTCATTCATAGCATGAAAACATATAATTAACACATATGACACAAGATATTTAGTTACCCAGAAACCCTCCAATGAGAAGATAAAACAAGGGTGGGGATGACACCCACAAATCTTCAATACTACGGTTGTAAAGTGTATCCAATGAAGGTTACAATGTTTGATCATAAACTATGATCTACCCAGTAAAAGGTCTGCCTTGTTAAAGGCTTACAAAGATTGTTAGGTCTTACCCTATTAAAGGATTTCAACACCCTATTAGAAGTGCTTCTAGTTAAAGGACTTCAACTTGTAATGAAGTAAGCCCCTTATTAAAGGATTTACAAAAGCATGCTAGGACTACTCAGTTAAGAGATTTTTACTAATTCACCTGTTATAATGTTTCAGTCTTGATCCTTTGGTTAGCACCTCTCTACTAGATATCAAATCACCTATTTCCTAGTGTATACTTGATCCTCTCTAATTAGATGTATCACTTCTACCCTTTCTCTACTTTCCTCTATTCTCTCTAACTGATTCTACAATCCATATCCTTTCTCACAACTCCTTAGTCACCATGAGTTCTCTATCTGTGCATGCAAACTTCTCTCTTCACTCATAAACTCTTTAGGGTTTGCCCTTCTTAAAAAAAATTTGGTGACCTAAGGTTAGGTAGGAATCAACAATTGTGATTCACCCATTTTGTTGCTTAATTCATTCCTTTATCTGATTAGTTGCATGCAATGCATAGGGATTCTTAATAAAGATTCATTCTTATTATCTAAAATCACAAAACAACACTTAAGTCGACCCAAAAATAGTTTACATAGGAGTTTGTACCATTACAAACAACTATGTCCAAAATTGTTTGCTCAGCACATGAAGCCTCTGATGATTGGCATCCACTATATCTTCAATGTTGTAACACGGCCTCTGAATGACTTGGCATCCATTGTTCACTTGACATCTAAATCTCTTGGTATCTATTAACTTGCTCATCATTGGAGTGACTTGACACTAATTTTCTTCTCCACACATACTATATATCTTGCTCAACATGCATTATCTGAAAACTTATGCTTGGCATACACTACTTACTTAGCATGCACTAAGTACTATTAAGTAATGACTTTAAGTGTGTTGTCACTCATATGTCAAAACCAAAATGAGATCAACAATCTCCCTCTTTGACATGAGTGGAAAAAACACTTTTTCATGCATATATAACCTTAATTTGAGCATAACTCAAATAATCTATATTCTTTACTTGGCTCACATATAAAATTTTAAAATATCAAAATTTTGCAAAATTGATGACTTCTCAGCCATACCCCAAAACTTCATTGCTCCCCCTGAGTTGATTGTTCTATGTTGTATCTAAATCTAATAATCCTATTGAGTAAATTTGGCTTGAACTATTGGCTTTCTCTATTTTTGCATATACTCCCCCTTTGTGTAATCTCTTCTTGTCTTCAATATTCCCCTTTTCTTGAATATCCCCCTTTTTTAACACTTATGTCATGGGTGGTACATAAATAGTGTGTTTGTCCAAAAATGTTTCATGGACCTCCATTATAATCATAAGTGTTACATCCCAATTGTTCCATGCTACCTCTAGAGATTGAATTTGAACATCTAGCTCGGCACCAATGTCTACTAGGCCCTCATGAGTAAAAAGATGAGAATCTTTCTTCATTAGTGTTTCTGCAAAAGCTAGTTCCTTGTGCAACACCTCCATGTGTGGGGTGAATATGGCTTGAATATTTATCAAGGTAGCCCTAATATTTTCATCTTGTGCTTGTAATGTAACTAGATGACCTTAAGTAGATAGCAATCTCTGAAAATGAATCTAGCTTTGACAGGAGACAACTTAAGAATATAACTTGTTATTTTTAAATCTCCTTGTAGTTGGTCAATAACCCTGTATGCTTTTTGTGTTAATAAATTCACATCACAAAGCTTTGTGTATAGAGAAAATATATTCTCTAACACCTTCTTTACATCTTCCATCTTGCTTGCTAAGTCAACCTATCTTAGTGCAATGGCACTAGAAATATTTTCATCAACCTTTGTTTGAAACCTCTTCTCAGACCATTCTAAAATTTTAGTATTTATGTACAGGTCTGCATTAGTGATCTTGTCAACCATGTTAACTAGTTTCTCAATAATAGGTTTATCCTTATTAGGTGTTGGGAGGCTGAATGTATCAATAAATATTTCTTTGATGTCATATAGAACTTGTATTTGCTTGTGCTCCCTTTTGAGTAACTGTTGGTTCTTCTTCCTTGCTAGAGCTTTCTGTAATATACTCATTTCTTCTATGGTGATTATTTCTAGATCAAATTTGGAAGTTCAATCACCTCATCTAAGTTGACATCTCCATAAGATGTGCCTTCTCCAACCATAGATGTTGAATACAATTGATTAATTGTGTATTTTCTTTGATGTTACACAAAATATCATATCATTACCAATTAGTATATGTCGATCTCACTAGGGCATTGAAGATAGTTTTCTATGTCTTCTGAGCATTCTAGAGTTTGCCTAGTTTAGAAGACAGTATCTACCGAGTTCACTCAATGAGTGTTAACCGAGCTCACCCAGTTAATGAGGAAAATGTTGGATGAAACCAGTGTTGATTGAGCTCATTCAATCACCAAAGGAACTTTGTGAATATATAGTGTTGATTGAGTTCACTTGGTTAACATAGAAAAATCATTTCTAAGTTAGTGTTTACTGAGTGGGGTTGGCTAACAAAGGATTTTCATATTTTGGCATATTGAGTTCAATTGAATTGTTTGGTGGTTCAAGTTAACTGAGGAGATGAATATTGATTATTCTAAGCTATATTCTAGCTAACTTGACAATATGAAAGATATAAATATAAGGTCAAGTTGAGATTTAAAAAGAGAGAATACATGGAAGATAATTGAAGATTTAATTATGCTAAGAGGAAGTGAATTAGAAGGATAAGAAAAATATCCTTGTGGAGCTAAAAAGATACATTCAATCAAGAATGATCAAGTATACAAGCCAAAATTGAGATCTATAATCAATAATTCAATTGTATTAGAAATCAAGACATCTCATTGTTACTCTCTAACCATTGTAGCAGTGAACTAAATCTCTTAACAATGTTGGTTTAACAACTATTTGTAAATCCTCTAACAAGGTGGAATCTCTATTGAATTATTAAAAGACCTCTAACAAGGCCACTCCTAACAAGGTAATTAAATCCTCTAACAGGGTCACACCTAATAGTGTGTTTTGTAACCTTTAACAGGGTTGGCTCCTAATAGGACTTACTTCAAAAGAGTGAAAATTTATAACTAGTTATAATTGGTGGTTTTTCCCAAATTAGATTTCCATGTTAAATATTGGTGTCAAGTGTGTTCATGCTATTTCTTTTATGTATTTGCAACTAATTTAAATTAATCATAGATAATATCTTAAATATTTTCATGTTATACATTTATCAAGCTATTTTTGTGTTTACCGAGTTACAACATTTTCTGTGTGTTTGTCGAGCATCAACAAAGTTCAGTTTTCATAGAGTTTTTTTGTATTGACATCTAAGGGATCTGGGATTTATTTTAGTGGTAACTGATTCACCCCTCCCCTCTCAATTACTCCTCTTGTATTTCCAAAGATTGGTATCAGAGTTTTTGGTGCTTATAGAGAAGTTTTCAAGGACCAATGCTAAAGATCAGGATATCTTATAGAAGAGAGATTCCCAAGTTGAACCGAGATAGCTTTACAACATAGCAAGGACTTATGAGGTTACATATGGAAACTATTAGTGATTTAGGTTGTAAGTATCTTGACACTAAATATAAGACTCCTACTGGAACATTATGAGTTGAAGATATTGCTGAAAATAAAATCATAACATCATGATGATTGACATTGCATCTACTCTTAATTATGCTAAATTTTATGAAGTCAAAAGTTGCACTATAGCTCATGATATGTGGATCAAACTGAAATCCATCTATGGAGGAGATGACAATGCAAGAAGAGCCAAAGCCAAAAGTCTTAGAGGACAATTTGATTAGATGAAGATGAGAGAAGATGAAAACATTACAAAATATGTTGAAAGAATCAAAGCAAGTGTGAGTACAATCAAAACATTTGAAAGAGATATAGATGACAAAATAGTTGTAGGCAAGGTACTTAGAACACTTCTTCCTATCTATACAATTAGAGTGTCTACTATTGAAGAAATGAGGTGTGATCCAAATAGTAATATAACTTTGGATGCTCTAGTTGGAATATTGATGGCTTTTGAGTTGGATAAATATGATAACTATGTTCCTAGTTCCAAAAATATTGAGTCTACATTTGAAGCCAAGCTTTCACTCAAAAAATGGTGTAAGAAGTCAAAGGCTAATCAATCTAGAAGTAAAGAAGAAGAAGAAATTTTAGACAATGATCTTGAAGTTGTTGAAGCCCTACTTGCAAGGAAATACTCCAAAGATAAAGGAAAGTACAAGGGTAAGATTCCTCTAATCTATTGTTTTGTCAAGAAGTTGGTCAAAATTGCTACTAGGTGTCCAAACAGAGAAAACAAGGATGAAAAGAAAAGTAATAAGTACAAAGGCAAAAAGGAATTCAAAAACTATAAGGACTACAAGGACAAAGGTAAGAAATCTTGTTTTATCACTAAAGATTATGATAACAGTGAAGATGAATCTTATGATGAAGGAGATAAGATGGTACTTATCTCTCATGTTAGCAAAAATGATACATGGATTATTGATAGTGGTTGCTCACATCATATGACTAGAGATAAAACAAAGTTTGAGCACATGGAATATTATTATAGTGGTAGTGTGAGATTCGAAAATAATGAACCTTGTTGCATAAAAGGAAAAGGATGTGTCTCGTTAACCAATGAACTTATATGTGACAATGTTTATTGGGTTGATGGACTAAAGCACAATCTACTGAGTGTGGCACAATTGAATAACATTAGATTCAAGGTAGAATTTATTAATGGGAAAGCCAAACTGTTTGATAGAAAAGGAAATCTGGTTGGATCTGGCAATCAAACAAAAGGTAATCTGTTCTATCTAAATCTTAGTGAAAGCTCATGTTTTTTTGCTCAAGTAGAAGAAAGTTGGTTATAGCACAAAAGATTATGTCATGTGAACTTTGATAACCTGGTTAAGATAAGAAAAAATAGAAGAGTAAGAGGTTTCCTAGCTTGAGGAAACCTGATATGGGTCTATGCAAAAACTGTTAAATTGGTAAGATGGGAAGACTAGTTTCAAAAGCAAGAACTATCATTCTAAAGAAGTCTTAGAAGTTGTTCATATAGACTTATGTGAACCTATTGGAATAGAAATTTGCAGTGGAGATAAGTTTTTTATTCTTTTTGTTGATGACTATTCTAGAATGATGACTATAATGTATCTAAAAAAAAAATCTGAAGCTTTTCAAAAATTCAAGTGGTATCTAGCAAGAGTAGAAAAATAAACTAGAAAGAATATAAAATATTTGAGATTAGATAGAGGTGGTCAATTCATTTCCAATTAATTCAATGAATTTTGCATTGAAAATGAATCAAAAAACAAGTATCAGCCCATGGTACACCTCTGTAGAATGGTATAGCTAAGAGAAGGAATAGATCCATCATGGATTGTGCAAGAACACTAATGATAGAAAAGAATATTGTAATCAAATATTTGAAGGAAGCAATCAACACTACAATGCATAACTTGAATAGAGTACAACTGAAGAAAGACTCAAATCAAACTCCTTATGAATTATGGTATGGCTACAAACCTAATGTAAGTTACTTGAAAGTATTTGGCAGCAAATGTTATATCTTGAAAGAATCAAGGAAAGGTAAATTTAATGTCAAAGGTGATGAAGGCATATTCCTAAGATACTCTTGTAGAAGTAAAGCATACAAATGTTTGAATTTGTCCACTCATAAAATCATAGAAAGTTCACATGTGAGAATTGATGAGTTTACATAAAAGAATGAAGAAGAAAGAGACAAAGAGCCTGAGGATTATAGAAGATTTGTTTACTATGAACCTAATACCCTACCAAATATATCTGGAAGAGAGGAGGCTTCACCTCTCAAGTCCCCAAAATCTCCAACAATTATCGATTTGCAAACAGTGCAACCCAAGTCATAGTCTGAAGGACCCAAGTTGCAGTCAGAAGCTACCAAACTACTACTAGAGAAAATTGAGTCGGATGGACCCAAGTTACAAATAATGGAACCCGAGCTTAATATTGAAGTTCATGATGAGATCAATGAAACAAACTCCAAATCCAAAGAAACTATGTTAGCAAGATATGTCAAAAGGCATCATGCACCTAATCAGACCATTGGAGACAAATCAGATGGAACAATGACAAGAAATAAATTGAAAGGTACTTGTTTACTTGCTGAATTTGAACGTAGAAATGTTAAAGATGTTTTGGATAATGAAAGCTAGATTGAAGCAATGAATGAAGAAATAGAAAATATAGAGAAGAATAAAACTTGGAATCTTCTTCCTAGACCCAAGGATAAAAATGTAATTGGCACAGAGTGGGGATTCAAAAATAAGCTAAATGAAGATGGAGAATTTTCAAAACTAAAGCATGGCTAGTATATAAAGGTTATTCTCAAGAAGAAGGTATTGATTATGGTGAAACTTTTCCTCCTGTTGAAAGATTAGAAGGTGTTAGAACTTTGCTAGCATATGTAGCTCACAAGGATTTTAAAGTTTATCAAATGGATGTAAAATCTACATTCTTGAATGGAATTCTTGATGAGGAAATCTACATAGAACAACCTAAAGGTTTTATAGATCCTAGCAAAAGAGACATGGTCTTCAAATTACACAAGGCATTATATGGTCTCAAGCAAGCTCCTAGAGCTTGGTATGAAAGACTTTATAACTACTTGGTATAGATTGGTTTTCAAAGAACAAATGATACCAATAGTCTATATATCAAAGAAGGACTAGACAAGAAGACCATGTTGGAAAAAATATTCGTTGATGACACTTTATTCATAGGAAATGATGACTTACGCAAGGAATTTTTAGAAGAATTTGAGATGTCTATGTTTGGAGAGATAAAATTCTTTGTTAGATTGCAGAATCAGCAAAAGAAAGATGGTATCTACATTATTCAATCTAAATATATCAAGGAGATATTAAAGAAATTTGGAATGGAAGATTCAAGACTAGCTAGAACCCCTATGTCTATTGGACACAAGCTTTCCAAAAATGATGATTCCAAAGAGGTAGATCAGACCATATATAGATCAATCATTGGAAAATTGTAGTATGTAGTGCATACAAGGCCTGATATTGCATTAGCAGTCAGTATGGTGGCAAGATTCTTAGCAAATCCCAAGGAAAATCACATGATGGCAATCAAAAGAATCATGAGATATCTAAAAGGTACTAAAGAATATGGTTTATGGTACAAAATAGGAGGCAAATCAAATTTAAAAGTATTTACAAATATTGACTGGGTAGGAGCTATTGATGACAAAAAGAGCACCAATGGTGGAGCATTCCTTCTTGATAAAAGACTAGTGTCTTAGACAAGCAAGAAACAAAATTGAATTTCTCAATCCATAGCAAAGGCAGAATATGTGGCAGCAGTAGTTAATTGTTCTAATATTGTTTCATTCAAACAACTATTGGTAGGTATGAAAATAGAGATCAAGGATGCAGTTGTTAAATACTTTGATAACACCAGTGTGATCAATATATCAAAGAATCCAGTGATGCATTCCAAAACTAAACACATTGCTATACAATATCATTTTTTAAGAGAATTAGTACAAGATAAAGAAGTCAAATTGGAATATGTAAATACCAAAGAACAAATTGTAGAATATTCACCAAGCCATTACCTAAGGATGCATTTTTGTATCTAAGAGGTAAGCTAGGGGTCATTCCCCTATCTAAAGCTCATTAAATTAAGTTTAGTGATGCATCAACCCAAACATGTTGAAGATCAATCAGTTGATGTAGTATTGATAAGAGCATATTACAAATGAATCAATACTTAAGGTACATTGATACTCACTGAATATTGTCTTTGGCATGAGACACCAAAGAGGGAGAATTTTGTTGTCATATCTCATAGAAATTTTGTAAAGAGAAAGAGAAAGATATGTAAAAAGGGAGAATGAACTTGGTGTGATATCAAAGGCAGAGTTTTCAGTTAGAAAAAGTTTTTGCAGACAGAAGTTTTCTGACAGAGGGAGAAACTGAAGGTAGAAAGAGTTCATATTGATAGAGGGAGTTTTCATGGATAAGAAATAGAATAAAATAAAGGATACTTTCCTGACTTTATTCTTACTGTAAAAATTTCATTGCATTATGACACGTTGTGTTGCCATCAATGTCAAAGAGGGATATTTTTGAATGCAATTAATTAATTGTGTATTGTTTTTAATATTACACAAAATTTCATATCATTACCTGTCAGTGTATGTTGAGCTCACTAGGGCATTGAAGACAATTTTCTATGTCTGCCAAGCATTTTTTTCCTAGTTTAGAAGATAACATCTACCAAGTTCACTCAGGTGCCAAAGGAAAGTTTGCAAAAGTTGAGTGTTAACCGAGCTCACGAATAATGAAGGAAATGTTTGATGGAACTAGTGTTAACCGAGCTCACTCGGTTACCAAAGGAAATTTTTGAATATGCAATGTTGATTGAGTTCACTTGGTTAACATAGGAAAATCATTTTTGAGTTAGTGTCTACTAAGCAGGGTCAACTAACAAAGGATTTTCTTGTTTTGGCATATTGAGTTCAATTGAATTGTTTATTGGTTCTATCTGACTGGGGAGATGAATATTGATTATTCTAAGTTATTTTCTAGCTAACTTGATAATATGAAAGATATAAAAATAAGGTCAAGTTGATAATTAAAAAGAGAGAATGCATGGAAGATAATTGAAGATTTAATGATGCTAAGAGGAAGAGAATTAGAAGGATAAGCAAAATATCCTTATGGAGCTGAAAAGATGCATTCGATCAAGAAGGATCAAGTATACAAGCTAGAATTGAGATCTATAATCAGCAACTCAGTTACATCAAAAATTAAGTCATCTCATTATTACTCTCTAACCATTGTATCAGTGATCTAAATCTCTTAATAGAGTTGGCTTAACAACTATTGTAAATCCTCTAACAAGGTGGCATTTCTATTGAATTGTCAAAAGACCTCTAACAAGGCCACTCCTAATAAGGTGATTAAATCCTCTAACAGGGTCACACCTAATAGTGTATTTTTTAACCTTTAGTAGGGTTGGCTCCTAATAGGGCTCACTTTAGAAGAACGAAAATCTATAACTAGTTACAATTGGCATTTTTTCCCAAATTGGGTTTCCACGTTAAATCTTGGTGTCAAGTGTGTTCATGTTGTTTCTTTTATGTGTTTTCAACTAAGTTAAATTAATCATAGATAATAACTTAAAGATTTTCATGTTATACATTTACTGATCTATTTTAGTGTTTACTGAGTTACAACATTTTTTTTTGTGTTTGTTCAACATCAATAGAGTTCAGTTTTCACAGAGTTATTTTGTACTAACATCTAAGGGATTTGGGATTTTTTTAGTGATAACTAATTCACCCCTACCCTCTTAGTTACTCCTCTTATATTTTTAATAGATGTACATCAGGACTAGGCCTCTTATATTTCTTTCAGTAGTTAAATTGTATTGCCACCTTTACTCAACTCTGTTAGATAGACTTTTGGGTAAACAGTTGGCAAGCTCAATAGGTGTGTTCTTGAATGTAGCCATCATCTCATATACAAATTCCTCAACCTTATTCATTTCTACCTTTCCAAATTTTTCAAACTCAACATGTGTAAACCCTGGCAAATCTACATTAGTCTTAATATTGTCACATAAGTTGTCTAAGTTAGAAGAGGGATTGTGGCTTACCAATTGGAATTGACTATTGTCATCTAATTTGGTCCTCTCCTCATCTAATTCATCTGGAACTATATACTTCCTCCTCTTTGGTATATATTGCTAACCCTGCTCTACAATAGCAATAGTTCTTTATCCTTTGGGTTTCTCAGCTTCTTATGTTTTCTTTGGAGTTTCCCTTGTGCTAGTCCTAGTAATAGGTACTATTGGCTTCCATTGTGTAGGCTTTAGAACCTTCTTTGGTTCCCTCAGTGTAGGCTCCTTAGCTTTTCTTTTCTTCTTCTCTATTGGTTTAGGTGTTTAATTGGCTTCTTCTTCCTTGGCACCTTCATCATGTTCTACTTCTTCTTGTTGGTCCTCTCCTTGACCTTTTGTTAGTGCAAGATGGGCTTGGGTAGGTTTATCTTCTTCATCATCCTTATCATCTTCTTCCTTTTCTCCCCTTTCACCAAATCTTTCCTTTAGCTTCTTCACAATTTTGCTTTTCTTTCTCACCATAGAAGTTGTCTTCAAATCTATTATAATTCTTGATTTGGCTTCCTCATAATTTCCAAATGAGGTTGCACCCTTGTCTAATTCCTCTGCAAACAAAGTAGTGATGGTTGTTGATGCCTCATCCACATTGATTTCATAGGGCAATGGCCTGAGCTATCTAACCCTAGAAACAACTAGTTGTACATAAGTATGATCAACATCAACTAGAAAACAAACATCATTATAATATTTCAGTACTAGTGACACTAGTATCCTCAGTCTCTACTTCATAGACTTGTTAAAGTCTTCAAAATAGCTTTTCATGACTACTCAAAGTTGTCCCCAAGTTTCTTTGTGAACTCTCTAATTTTAATTGCAATAGACTTGTTGGTCTTCTAAGAAACTTTGCCAAATGAAGGAAATGTATTCTACACATAAAAGAATATGCAAACCAATAATGAACCAAATTTGCATTGTGCACTCTTTGTCTTTCTTATGGCTCCCAAATTTTTTAATAACTGTTGAAGTTGTAACTCGACAAGGTCATAAGAGTGATCCTTCTTGACTATCTTGTAGCCTAAATCCATAGCCATACAAGAAACATTGTTCAATCTGCTAAATTGAAAGAACTTGTGAGCAATTATTCTCACTACAGATGTGATTAGGGGATATGAGATTGTGTCAATTGGCATTCCTCTTTTGTTCCATACAGCCCCTTTATTCTTCTCAATTACCTCCTTAGCATCACTTTGCATGGTCTTAGGTGTATCTAGGGTAGGATACCTTGTTACTCATTAAATGGTCTTTTTAGTGATCTTGTAGGGCCATTTTCCAACCATACAGAGTGATCATGTATTCAGCTAAGTGTAATCTTAATCCATTTCATTTTGAATACATTTGGAAAATCTAGGGCATTGGTTAACCCTTTTCTCTAAAATTTTTTTTTCCTCCTTCAATATGCCATCTACACATAGTTTTCCATACAATTCTCTAATTTCCATGTCTCCAATACTTCCAACCTTCCAAGTGTAGCAACATCTTACATCTTGTATCATCAAAACCTGTGGTGGTATCATCGATAGCGTACCAATTGGATCTCCCTTGTATCCAATCTTAAGAATAGCTCATAAGGGTGGTTGTTTAATCTCATTGCTTATTAATTGAACATTTAAAACCTCTTTTCCTTCTTTCCTAATAGTAGTAGAAGAACTAGATGCCATTTCAAATAACTAGGATTTGCAATAATTCAAACAGCATAGCTTGGCACACAATAAATACCTTATGAATATGATGATTGGTGATGAGTAGCAACTAAATCCAATTTGCAGACACTTGAATCTTTTTCCTTAATTCACCTTATGCTCTTCATGCTTTCTTCAATACTGAATGCAGATGAATCAAAAATCAACCATATAACCCTTAAAACTCAACAATAAATGCTCAATGCTTACATAGCTATAAGCTCAGCTATCATAGAAACTTCAACCCACTCAGCTTACACATAATTTCATTATGCTCTGCAAACACAGTGAGCTTAGCCAATACTATCACCCTTAATAGCTTGGTATCAACTGAAATTTCATTTCACTTGGCAACAACTATGAAACTTTTCATGCTCAGCAACAACATGAAAAATTAAAAAACTAATAGATTTCTTCTAGGTTCTATGCAATACATTGCATCTTAATTCATGCACGTATAATCTTTTCAAAAATTATATTCTTGGAGCTAATGTAAAATATATGATTGAAATATTAGTCCCACATACTTTTTGATTGCCTGGTTGGGGGTGATGTGATCACCTGATCTATTGGATGAAGTGACCTCATCTAAACTTGATGTACTACAACTTTCCTTTTTCTTCCATGTCTAGTTCATCTAAACTTTGACTTTCTCAACATAAACCTTCTCTTTTCCTTTGTTGAATTCACTACTAGGTGCCTTTGACCTTGTTGGATAGTTGTTATTCATGTGACCAATCTTCAAACAGCTAAAACATGTAGTTTGACTCAACCATCTACTATAATCACTTCTAAAAAGTGTTCTTATGCAATTCTCAGCAACATGTCCATACTCTTTGTCAATTTTTGGTGATTGATTAGGGAAGTACTATACATACTTCATAATTTTTTTTTAAATGGTTCATGGCTAACGTATGGCCAACATATGACCGACATGTTGTAACCCTAAAGTGGTATAAATACTTGTATAAAAAGGATTAAGGTTAGGTATCTTTCATTATGTGTGATGCAAAAAAAATTTCTTGTGGTGATATTGAGCTATAAGTGATTATGGTTTGTAATCAGGTTGTAATCACTAGATTGTAATAATATTGGACTTTTTGTTTGGTGGATGTAGCCTAGGGATTGGGTGAACCATGTTAAATCTTGGTGTTTTGTGTTCTCTTCTGTGCAATTCAATATTTTATGATATTGTTTATATTTGTGTGTAATTTTTATTTTTGTCTATGGTTTAATCCTAACACTCTTGACAATAGTGACAACTATACCTTGTATTGTAATCCCAATTGTAAGGTTTTCTATTTTTTTGTACCTTTGTTTGCTTGTTTGTTGTCCACTTGGCATTAGATCTACATTCATATGCTTTATGTCCATACTTCTAACAATTGTGGAAATATCCTTCAAATCTTTGTGTGCTTGAAATCTTAGTCCTGCATTCATGTGCTTGATGTCCTTGCTTGTTGCACTTATGGTAGTAAACCATGAATTTATGCTTAGAGTTTTGATTTGCATTTTTGCTCCTACAAACATTTGTTGTATAACCTAACTTTCCATAATTATGACATGTGGGTTTGTATCTCTTATCTTTGTTGCTTCTTTGTTCACAACTTTTAAATGATTCTCCTTCCTTAGTAATCGTGTATCCCAATCTAGTAGTTTCATTATTAAATCTAGGAGATCTCATCAATTTCTCAAAGTACTTGATTGATTCACTTGGTCTATTGAAACTTTCAAAAATTTATTTTTCTCTTTTAAGATCATTTCTTAGTTGTTCATTCTATAACTTCAGGGTTGTGATCTCAATATCCTTACTATTCAGTTCATGATTGGTAGTCATCACTTGATTCATTATTTCCAGTTGCATGTTATCAATCCTTTGTACCTCTGATGTCTTCTCTTCTAGTCCACTGGTCAGTATCTTTTGTCATCTACAATCATGACTTTTTCTTCCTCAACTTTATTTATCTACTCAGTCACCTCACATAGAAATACTGATTGTAATTCTTGTTCTATCTTAAGATTCCTGACCTCTTTAGTTAGGGCACCATTCTTTTCCATCAAATCTACAACTGTTGTATCAAACTCACTTGATTTTCCATCTGCAAACAATTTAGTAGTGTCTTCCTCTTAGTAATGTGTATCATTCTACTCAATAGCTATCTCTTTCCTTCTCTTTAATGAGTGCTTCAACTCATCTATTTTTTCATTCAGCTAATGTAGGGCAAGCTAGATTTCAATCTTCTGGTTCTCAATGACTTTTCCCAACTTGTAGACTTCTATCATCAAGATCTTGCCTCAAAGTTGCAAAGCTTTCCTTTCTAGAGAACAAGGCTCTGATACCAATTATTGGAAATACAATAGGGATAGTAAAATTTGAGGGGGGTGGGTGAATCATTACTACAAAACTTTAGCCATTAAAACATTCACCAGACATCCATCTCACAATTTGCATCTGAATTGAAATAACAAACTAAACATATTTATCCATGGCATGAAAACATATAATTAACACATATGACACAAGATATTTGGTTATCCAAAAACCCTCCAATGACAAGGTAAAATTGGGGTGGGGGTGATACCCACAAATATTCACCACTGCAGTTGTAAAGTGTATCCAATCAAGGTTACAATGTTTGATCATAAACTATGATCTATCGAGTAAAAGGTATGTCCTATTAAAGGCTTACAAAGACTATTAGGTCTTACCCTATTAAAGGATTTCAACATCCTATTAGAAGTGTACTTAGTTAAAGAACTTCAACTTAAAATGAAGTAAGCACCATGTTAAAGGATTTACAAAAGCCTAGTAAGACTACTCGATTAAGAGATTTTTATTGATTCACCTATTAAAACATTTTAGCCTTGATATTTTAGTCAGTACCTCTCTGTTAGATATCAGATCACCTCTTTCCTAATGTATACTTGATCCTCTTTAATCATATGTATCACTTATGTCCTTTCTCTACTTTCCTCTATTCTCTCTAACCAATTTTGCAATTCTTATCCTTTCTCACAACTCCTTAGTCACCATGAATACTCTGTCTATGCATGCAAGCTTCTCTCTTCACTCATAAACTCTTTAAGGTTTTCCCTTCTTAAAAAGACTTAGGTGACCTAAGGTTAGGTAGGAATCAATGATTGTGATTCACCCATTTTTTCTCTTTATTCATTCCTTTATCTGATTGGTTGCATGCAATGCATAGGGATTCTCAATATAGATTTTTTCTTATCATCTAGAATCACAAAACAATCCTAAAATCAGCCCAAAAAAAATTTACACAGGAGCTTGTATCATTACAAAAAACTATGTCCAAAATGTTTACTCAAAACTTGAAGCCTCTAATGCTTGATATCCACTATATCTCCAATATTGTAACACAACCTCTAAATAACTTGGAATCTAAATGACTCAGCATCTATTAACTTGCTCATCACTAGAGTGACTCAACACTAACTATTTACTCAACAAATACTATATATCTTTCTCAAATTGCATTATCTAACAACTTATGCTTGTCATATGCTACTTACTCAACATGCACTAAGTATTGTTAAGTAATTACTTTAAGTGTGTTGTCACTCATATGTCAAAACCAAAAGGAGATCAACAACGCCCTAGTAAATTTTTGTCTCCTAGACCCCTAGTTTAGGGCCTAGGTCATTTTTGGGCTCCCACAAGAGTTTGGGTGTGCATGTGTGCACCCTTGTGCACATAAAAAGTTAGAAACTTAGCTAAAATCTCCCTCACATGCACTTGCCACTGCTCATGTGCATAGTTGCACACCTCACTAGGGTGCATAGGTGTGCACATCACCAGGGTGTGCAGGTGTGGAACTACACCTAAATGGTAAAATAAGGACCATTTAGCACACCTATTGCACCTGTAAGGGTGCACTAGGTGCACTAATTTGCATAATAAGGCTTTGAGGGGATTCACTAGTTTCTGACTATTTTGTGTGCATCTGTGTCAGGTTTTGATCTTTTAGGGTTTATTTTTGGTATGATTTTAGCTTTCCAAACTAATGTGTCCTCTCTTGTGTAGATAAAATGGAATCCTAAGCTTCCTCAATGGTAGAAAATATTGCTCCAAAACCTGTTGTTTTCAAGTGCTAAGGTGCACTGAGGAAATCCTAGTATTAAGATGGGCATAAAGAGATCAAAGATATTGAGCTAGGACATATTGACTGGAATGCATTCCTCACCATTTGTAATAAGCCTAAGGAAATCTCCACCATAGTATCCATACTTATGCATTCAGGCTTACTCAACATAGCCTCACACCCAACTTCAGTACAGTCCTCAGAGTTGATTATGACCTTGGCAGAACATTATGTGTCTGAAGAAAAGGTCATTAAGAGTGTCACAGGGGAGATAGTCTTGGACCTCCAACCTAGAAAAATTAAGAAAGGGTTCCATCTCCCAAGAGCCTATCAATATGTGAAGATAACCTATGATTGGGCAAAAAGATGGTATTAGGGGAATGAAAAGAAAGCCAAAGAAACAATTCAATCTTTCTTCCTAATAGACAGAACATGAGTAGGTCACAGAGTCAGAAAAGTGGATATGACACAAGGGTACATAAAGGATGATATTGGCTACACAATTGTTCTTTTGAGTAGAGAAATGGGACTCCTATGGCTAGACATCTTCATACATGGATGGTCCATTTTATTGATACCATTAAGATAGCAAAAATTTCAATAGACTAGGCTATAATCCTCACTGATAATTTGCATGAGCAACTCATAGTTGTGAAAGATAATCCAAGATTCTATATGACATTGTACTTGGTGTACTTACTAGTAGCAAGGACCATGGACTACCCAGGGCTTTGCAAAAAGGGGAGCATGCAAGATGCTAACACTTAGCCCTATGTGGTGTATCTACAACTAATGAAGAAGAAACTCTCAGAGTAGAGCATAGAGTACAGAGTGGTGAGTGATAGTTTCATATTTGCAATCATATAATTCATAGAGGGTGATTATGCCAAAAGGATGTCAGTAGAAGTAACAGCTAGGATCATAGAGGTCGGCACATAATACATCCAATTTAAAACCTTCACTTACCTAAGGATAGCTAGTACACTGGAAAACTTGAAGAAGCTCCCGAGATATCCATCAGGTAGGCTCATTTTGATGGAGATTGCACACCAAATTACACCTACATATGACAGAGTAAGAAGACAACATAAGAAGACATAGGTCTAGCCCATGACAATTGGTGCTCTCGAGGTCAAGCAAAAGTAGGATATAATGACCTCCGATTCAGAATGGGATCAATATCCTCTAGAAGAGTACAACTCCCCTCACCCCTACTTCAACAACATAGGGATTCTGTAACATCTAGAAGGGAAGCAATTTGTACATGAAGATGTGTTGGAAGACCATTGGATGAACACAATAGATGACTATGATATCTCCATAAGGGATCATTGTAGGATGACTCTATATTTGGTAGAGAAGGAACTCAAGATGAAGATCCCATTGAAGGCTATTGAGAAAGACACATAAGGCATCTTGGATCCTCTATACAATAGGGATAGGATCTATGACATGTCTATATGAATGTAGAGATAGGAAGAGATGAAAATGTAGACATCAATCATAGAGCTAGGCGCATAATTCAATCAACAAAGGATTGGATCAAGAAACCTTTTAAACTTGATCTAGTTCCTTAGGCTATTCCTCTTCAAGCCACAACATGCCCAGTGAAGGGTAAAGGTACAAAATTTGTAGTACCAACCTTCCCTGCTCAATCCCCAATGAGGTTAGAAATGGTTAATCAACATGAGAGGGAGATTGAGTACTTTAGGGCGAATAAGGGCAAGAAAAAAAGGAATAGAGTGTCTACCAAGGAACAAGAGCCTAAAAAAGAGCTTGACCAAGAACCATAAGCACCCGTATAGGAAGAAGAAGGGAAGCTAGAAGAACAAAAGGTGCCTCTAGTAGTTGCACTAGAGGGAGAATCCTCCCCTATCACTCCCAAAACAAAAATGATTAAATTGACTATGGGGAGGATACAAAGGAGAAGATTGAAGAAGAAAAACACTCCACCCCCATAGGTCCCAGAAATAATCCCAGAAGTTGAACTAGAAGAAGAAGAGGGTGAGAAAATTGAATATGTCCCCTTCAGTTAGCAGACTCACTCAGCATAGGCAACAGGAGAAGAAAGGAGAAGAAGCTCAACCTTGACCCCTCCACCTACTCAAAATGAGCCTATTCACATTTCAACATTAGAGGATGAACAACAATAATGGATAGATGATATGGAGGGGCAAGAAATGGATGTCTTTAATCTCTTTGACTTTGAAATCATGTTGATAGGTACTGAGGTGGTGGGAGAAATGATAAGAGATACCCCCAAGAATGAATCCTTAGGAGAGGACTGGATTCAAATGCCGCCTCTACCTCAAGAACCTTTGTTTATACCATCACTACCATCTTAGGACTTAACATTTTTGGACAAAGGCTCAACAACACCACTTTGTCAGGTTATAGGAACAAAAGAACAAGCAATAGAGGAAGTTGAGCCCCAGAAATTACAAGTCAATGAAGTATTAGAGGAGGGGCAAATACCTAAAGAGCCTTTACAAACTCATCATGATATAAAGGCTATGATCTTATCCCAAGCAGATACAGAGACTCCAACTGTTGATCTTTCTTAAGGGGAGAAGACTCTAGAGAGGATTGATAAGTGGAAGGGGCCTATAGTAGAAACCACCTCATCAGTCAAATATATGTCTCTAATGGGCACCACACTCACATGGTTGAAGAGGGAGGTTATGTTTCAACCAAAGAAGCAATTGGATTTAACTACTGATGAGGGAATGAGAGAGATGATTAAAGCCATCAAGAATCTTGAGCCACCTATGGGTGATGCACAAGCACTAGCCTTCATAATGAAGAACCAAGATCAAGACTTGCTTGTGCATATAGCTATTCCTCTTCCACACACTAACACTGAGGAATTGACTCCTAAGGATTACCAAATCAAGGAGGTCATGTTGGGAAAGCTCATAGTAGATATCACAAAAGTGATGATCAATATAGGCATGAAAGAGGTGTTTAGACATATGGACCAAGATGAGTCTGAGTTGCTAATGTTGTAAAAATAGAACGAGCTTTTGAGATGCTATTTGCATAGATTTGTGGGCCTGATAGACCTAGATAATCCAAAGATCACTCTTGTTGTGGCACTAGAGAGAAAAGAAAAGGGAAATGTACAGTTAGACCCATTTTTGGATGCATGTTAGTAATGGCATGAAAATTTTGAAGAGAAAGGTGTTCAAATAATACAAGGAAACTTGAACCTATTACACCATATCATTTTAGTGCAGATAAGTTGGGGTCCATAGTGAACTAAGATTTTGGGTTGATGGATGAGGTACATACCTGCACAAAAGACCTTTAGGTGCTCCAATCAATAAAAGGTCAAAGGTATCATACACTTGTAGAAGTATTCACTACTGAGGAGCTTGATAAGCTTGATGATTGGATCAAGAAGATATCTATTGGTAATAAATTTAGGCAATGACTACATGAGGATATTTAGAGATTGAAGGACCAAACTTGAGAGAAAATTTTGGAAGTAGAATGGTACTATAACATTGCTTGCCTTGAGATTTTTAAAGATGAGTAAAAAACCAAGCTCAACATAGTACAATTAGTGGTCCAAAAATTCTGAGGAGCCT
Organism: Cupressus sempervirens; assembly: GCA_028749045.1. NCBI lineage: Eukaryota > Viridiplantae > Streptophyta > Pinopsida > Cupressales > Cupressaceae > Cupressus > Cupressus sempervirens. Next base: position 695,947,225 of record CM053785.1, on the reverse strand, counting down.
TCAAAGATGCTTTGTTAGATGAAGATATCAGGCAAGCATTCAAGACTGAGGAGGTATTGTTGGAGTTGGACACCAAACTTGAGGATTTTGTGGCAACCTAGATAGAGGTCAGCAATTACTAACAATTAGGAAAGGATAAGTATGGAGCTTTGGATTTACTAGAGGCTACCCAAGTAATGGAAATAATCAATAAATTCAAGGTGAAACATCCAGACATCATTTTGTTGTAAAGGGGAAGAAACCCTAGATATTGGAAATTCAATTTTGACAATTAGGAAAATTTTGCATTTTTGGAAACTGTCATCAAGGTGCACAGGTGCATTATTCTCAAAGGTGTGCTAACAATTTTGAAGAAGTAGTAGTGCGTTGATAGTTAGCTACCAGTTGTTATTTCAAGAGCATTCCATGCACTAGAAATGCATTTTGACAGTAGTTCAACTCTCAAAAATATTTAAAGAAGGCCAAGCATCCATTTTTAGACCTTCCAATGACTCTCAAATCCTCTTGTAGCTTCCTTCTTCTTATCTACTTCTTCTTTCATTTCTTTAAGTCATGTAAAGGCTCATACACTCATTAATTGATATAAACAAGGGTGGAGACCTACTTAGCACCATTTAGAGAGTCAATCTATATATAATTAGATTTTTTTTATTAGTTTTTAGCATGAGTTACATTTTAAGAACTCTATCTCTCCTAGCACAAAGGGAGGAGATGATTTTTTATAAATACATGGATGTAATATGTACTCCTGGTCATTATTTTGATGCAATAATATATGTTATTGGTGCTCTCATTCTGAGTGTAGTTATTCTTGTTGGAGTGTGTTATTTTTGTGAATGCATGTTCATGAATAATAATAGATCCAAATGTTTTATTTTGTCATTATGACAGTGCGACCTTTTAGTTCTAGTGTTCGCCTCGCATTAACAAATTTTTTTGGCATATCAAGTTGGAGAAAAGATCACCTATTGTTCCTACATAGATTCTTATCTCACATGAGTGCACTTTCTATGGCCTTGTGATTTGATGAGAAGTGAAACATCTTTCAGTTATTATTGAGTTCTCATCAATGATTACATCAGTGTAATTTAGGAAGCACTGCTCCTATTTTCATTGGTTTCCTACTTGATCTTTTCGATGATTCAACTCGCATACGTGTTGTTACTGTGGTTTACATCTATTAGGAATTTCTCATTCAATTTATTTTCTTTAATCTCTTGTGACTTTATCTTTTTTATTTGATTTATTAATACTTGTTTAAAATAGGAACTCATATAGTTGTATCAATAAATTGCATTCATCATAAATTAGAAAATACCAAAAATATATCTCTTTTGTGATTACTTTTCAAAGTAGAAGATCAAACATCTTATATGAAATTGGTCAAACTAGCAAAGGCCTCCTTATGAACACACACATTTATCTTCAATTGAGTGGATCCTAGTAGGTCACAAGATTGCTCAAAACCTTGGAGTTGATACTCAATTAGCTTTTCAAGACAAGAGTTCGAAAGGATTCTTGTCGTTAAGCATCCTGCAAAATGATAGCTCAACAAGGGTTATAGCTCACAAATTTTACCAATCCAACTGACTAGACAATGTTCCCTATGTTGTAGTTGGCATTGCATGGAAAATTGCAAAGAAAGGTCATTCTTATGACCTAGCCGAGCTGCAATTGCAACAATTGGAAGAAAGCATGAAGAGTATCAAGAAGGAAATGAACACAATGTGTAAGTTTAGTTCTTTGTTAGTTTGCATATTTTTCTTTTCACAAAGTTATTTTCCTTCCATAGGAAATGTTAAATGGGATGAGAAGAAGTCAGTTACCTAACAAATTAATGAATTTCTAAGTCAATTAGGAGATAATTTTGAGGCAATTTTGGATGGTTACTTTGAAGAATTCAAGCAGAAAATTAAAAAAAAGGTCAAGGATACCCAAGTCATTAGTTGACAAGTACTATGAAAGCATTTATTTTCTAGTAGATACATATCATACCTACATCCAAGCTATCATACCTAGAATTCTATGGATGAAGCCATTAGGTTGTGAGATTAACATTGTTGAAGCAGTTGCAGCAATCACAATATTGTTGGATGAACCTATAGATAAATAAGTCAAGTCATTCGGTACATATGAAACTGCAAATGTTAAAATCATGATGGAAACAAATTTTCCTAAGCTGAATAGGAAGAAAAAAGGGATGACCAAGAATCTAGAGAGAGTTTTGGGTGAAGGTGTCGAGGGAGAGGCACTAGTGCAAATTACTAAAGGAAAAGGAGAATTTTTATCTAATGATGAAGAAGAAGAATATGGAAATGAAGAAGAGACAAATGATGAAGAAGAAGAGGTCAGAGCTAAGGGTAAAGAGGTAGTTGTGGCTGAGCCACAGACAAGAAAAAGGAGTCTAAGCCTACTCATGAAACATAGAGAGTGATAAGATAGAGAGCTAAAGAGGCTAATACTTCAGCCGCTGAGCCACAGAGGAAGGGAGTAGTAAAGGTTACAAGACCTACTCAAGGCAAGAGTGCAACAAAGAGGAAGGATAATCCTAAAGGGGTCGAGTTGAGACAAATAATGAAGAGTTAAGGAGAAGGCTTATAGTTGCTAAAGAAGATGATGATGAGGATAGAACCAAATTTGACGATACAAGCTAGTTTAGGTAGCTATGCACAAGAAACCCCAAACAATTAATGAGGTATGTGAAAATATTAGGGGAAATGGAGGACTGTTAGGATTTAATTTTATTAAGTTTGATAAATTGAGCAATGAAGACAAGAATAGAGTGGAACAAGTAATGTTAGATATGATGGCTAACTTTAAGTATACACTATTAGAGTTAGGGCACATGATACCAATGGAAATATGCACTAATAATTGAGAGGAAAATCAAAGAGGGTACACTTGCCCAAATCAAGCCTAAGTTGAATAAGAAACAAATTTCAAAATCCATAAAATAATAGATTTGTACCTAAGAGGAGGGCTTTCCTCATTTTGAAGGAAAAAATTGAAAATGTTGTTTAGCAAAGAAAATTAATATGGAAGAAGATATATGGCTTAATTCTCAATGATGAACAAAATGGAGAGGAGGAAAAAGATAATAGGAACATGTGGAACTAGGTAACACTAAAGATATTTATGATGACCAAGATAGTCTTGTTGATACATTCCATAATTTGGTGCAACTAGGTGAAGGGTAGACATAAATAGTGGTTGTTAATGATGAAATAGAACTAAGCCCTGAGAAAAATGTGTTAAGTGAAGAGAATATCACAACTGAGTTAAGGAAGAAAAGCCAATACCATGTACAGATTGAGTCAATATAGATGCCAACTAATGAGAAGTTGATGGACCCCAATCCTATGGTATTCTAGGCCAAAAGTTGTCCTAAAATTGATGCATAGGAATCCACACAATAGGTAGAAACTACACTTGTTATCGCTACTATTCTAGTTGTCACAATGAGTCAAGTACAAGGACAAAGTGTTGATCAGGCCAAGTAATAGGATGTGTCAACAACTGAAGAGCTAAATGTCCAAGTGCAAGAATATCAAATTAATGCCAATGAGGGTAATATAAATATAAATACTACAGAGGAGATGCATGAAAAGAGCTAGAATGATCAATTTGATTAGTCCTGTAGTGCTTGCCCTCGTTCACATCTTTTTGGACATAATGTTGTTATCATTATTGGACTATGTTAGACTAGTTTTATGGATTAGTGGTATTGTTTTGAGACTATCAGACATTATGTTATGGATTTAGTGGATATATGATGAGATCATTTAGACTTTACATTTCATGTATGCATGACGATCATTACATTGCTTTCAGTTATGATGATGATGAGTTAGATGGTTTATTATCTCATGTGTTTATTATGGATACTTACCTCATACTTGCATGTGTATGGTGTGTGTGTTTGTTCTTATTGTATGGTGTTTCTGATATGGTTAAAGAAGGGAGTCGTAGTCACCTGCTAGTCGGGATCTACATGATGCACCACTTCCTGCCATTACCTGTTTAGCTTAGCATTATATATATATATATATATATATATATATATATATATATATATATATATATATATATATATATATATATATATATATATATATATATATATATATATATATATATATTGTATGTACATGTATGGTTTTTATGCAGGTTGCAGATATTGGGTATCGACTTCCCTAAATTGCCAGGATGAGCGTACCCTATTCCACTATCTCAATGATAAGAGGAGCGAGATAAATTCTCAAGTCCAAATACCCAAACCCTTAAAACCATTTGTCCTAGTGAGGTAGGACAAGTATCTGGATATTTTACTCACTGAATGTGTTGGATGACATATTTCGTGATTTTTAACCCTTTAGACTAATTTTGTGTGAATTGTTCTATGATGGGTTTTTATATTTTATCTTGGAGATCTATGGTGAATTTTCTATTAATTAAGTCTTAATAAATAGATTTAATTAATAAATTAATTATTTGGAGAAATTTAATATAATATCATGATCTTTGATATTTTGATTATAATTAATTAATTGAGAAAAAGAATTAAATCAAAGAAAATTAGAAATTAAAAATTAATAATAATTATAAAATAATAATAAAGTAATAAATAAATAATAATAATAAAAGTTATAAAAATTAAAATGAAAGTTATATAAAAATTAAATTAGAGTTATAAGCTTGCCTAGGAGTTAACGCACCTTTTAATTTCTCATATGTCAACAACACGGGGGTTAGTGCACCAATTAAGCACATGGTGTCTACAACCTTATGACTCATCTAGAAGGTTGGAAAAGACACATGCTTAGTTGGTGACACCTTCTAGTTGTTTCTAGAGACATTCTAAGTGCTTCCTGAGAGCTCTTTATATTAAGGCATTCCTAAAAGCTTAGACATAGCGTTTGGAGAGCATTTTGGAGCATTGGAGGACTCAGGAACTTTGGAGAAGGGAGGAGCTTGCTCTGTGAGTTTTCTGAGGAGAAGTGAATTAGCATCAAAATTCGGATAGACTCTTGTGATTTTACTTATGCTATTTCCGCATCCTGCACTCCTGTCTTCTTCGTGTCTTCCATATGTTTTCTGAGGATTTTCCTATTTTTGGTTGTATGCATTCTCAATTTGGGTAGTTAAAATTTATTTGAAAACACCTTATATGCATAGATCTGAAGAGAACATGGGGCTAGGATGTAAATCGTAGCCAAATCCATTAGAAAATTATTGGGTAAATTTAGAGAGTAAATATTTTATAGGAAACTCGTAAAATCGTATATATAATCTTTGTGGAAAGTATATGTATAATTTCAAATCTACATTTTCATACATATTTAAATATATATGTTTACAAAATTTTGTGTGTATTTATATACACACACACACACACATATATATATATACAAATATACATTCTCATATATATATATATATATATATATATATATATATATATATTTATTTATTTAAATGGAAAAATCGAATGAATTGCCGCAGTGGAAACTCATTAAATCGCATTGCGATTTGTATTTGCATTTTTGAGAAACATTAATAAAAATGTTATATATAATAGTTCATGGGTTGGGGCGGACGTACCAACCATGACTGTCTATTCGTGTGTAGTCCCGTGCGCACGGCACCTGCACCTTGCAGTGTACCGGCGCTACGGGCTGCACGGCCTATGAAAGGTGACAGTGATTTAATCACTAAAAATTTGTCACCTCTGTTTCTATATGTGTAGCGCATGTTTTATATAAAGCTCCCTTCCATATTATATGACATCAATCGAAATTGTGTAATTCGATTTTATATTTCATTTTTTATAAATGCAATATTTTATATATTTATATATGTATGTATATATATATATATTTATTTATTTTTATACATATATATATGTATATATATGTATATATATGTATATATATGTATATATATGTAAGTATGTAAATATGTTATTAATAAATTTAAATTATTATATATTTGATAAATGATTTATATTAAAGGTTCATCTTTTATAATGGTGAAATTATTTTATAATATTACAATTTAACTATTAAGATTTAATTAATTAATTAAAAAAAAGTATATGTGGTAGCTTGATGGGGGACGTTTTCAAACAAAATTGGAAGATAGGTTTTTAGACTTATAAAGGAAAACCTTTATCCATCCAAAACAATACATCTATTAGGTAAAACATACAAAATGTTCTTTCATTCATTATCCAAACTTGAAAACGTAATTTGAGATCTCTACATTTAATTTAAGATGTAATTTTTAGCAAAACCAAAACATGTGTTTGCATTATATATTCTTTATGCTATTGTTTTGGGTTTTGGGTTGACTAGAGTTGACCAGTTATAGGACGTCTACCAAAGGCTTGGGGGTTATGATTGTGATGTCGTGATGATGTCTTATTTTCGATCTTTATTAACCCAACCATGGCTATGTGATGGAATGCTCTATGTAATGTTTGCAATTATTGATTGTTATAGCTGAAATCCTTATGTATGAGACACTTGACTTAATCATTTTTGAGTCATCGATCAGTTATCCTTGGTTTATTTTCTAGTCGCCATATGATGGGACTGAAATGTTGATTTATGATGTCATGTTGTGACATGTTTGACTCAACCATTTTGGAGTCTTTGATCAGTATGATTTGACATATATTTTGGTTATTGAGAACCAATGGATACTTTTGATTATCAGTGATGCTTTAGTTGCCAATAAAGAGCTGTTGTGGTCATGATTTTCTATGGATGCTTGCTCATGGAGATTTGATGCCTTTATTGTGCATATTTGATGTTCTTATTATGGATTATCTTTTATGATTTTGAGATTTATGATTCCATGAGCTTAGGGTAGGTTATCTGCTTGTAGTGTCGGGAAGTGGCTTGCAATGGGGGCCAGGGCCCTAATAGGCTGCCAGGGTAACTCATTGTAAGTTGTTTAAAAAGTGAAAAAATTCACACCTAATACTAACTAAATGAATCTAAAAAGATAATTGTTTTGTTCTCGCCCTTGCCTCTAGTGCTTGTACAGACTAGGATGGGAGTAGACAGAATGCATGGTTGCGACCTTGCATTTCGTAGTATGCCTTGTCAGTATGAGAGGATACTAGTGGCCGCATGAGGATCAATAGGGACCCGTGGAGTTTAGCTAACTGCCAGGGTAACTTCTACATGATATATGCGATGACACTTTCTCGCTTGCATAGTAGATCCCTACATGTCTTTGTGTGCCTCTAAGAATTAGATGTCAGTTTTGTGTTGGAATCTTTGAGTTAGTATACTTTTAGGATTCCTGGACTTATAGCGATTTATGCTTTGTGATTTTGGATAGCCTGTTTGGGACTTGAGACTATCTCCTCAGCATGGTGGGAGTGGACCACTTAGGTACCATGCGGTCGGGTGGTAGTGTTTCTCCACTCTTATCATTTGAGATCCACTGAGACATCATGGCTGATGCATCCTTCGTGATGGTGGATATGTATCCTTTCATTGATGATTAGCATATGTTAGATGATGTTATCTTATGCTTATATTTGCATGTTAGATTACTTTCTGCATATGATGTAGTATATGTTAGGAGTGACATTCCTACTATGTTAATACCGATGATCTCTTCGATGATTTGGAATGTTACGCACGGAGGGATGGCTAGGGCCCACGATGGTCTAATGATGCTATTAATTGTTGGGAGGAACCGTGCACTTAGTTATTATGTTTGATCTTTTATGATGGATGTTTATATCTTCTATGATGATGTATCATGTATGACATGTGATTATCTTTACTTTGGTGTATCATGGATTAGAATAGGATGATGTACCTTACTCCACATATGTATATTCTTTTAAGCTTTTCATACCCTATGACATGTACAGTGGATGATTAGGCATTTGGAATGTAATGTATAAACATTGGACTTATCATTATTATTTCATGTGGTTGTTATATTAGATAGATTCAATAATGTTAGTTGATTTAGATGTAATTCAATGTCAAGGGATCCTTAAAGAATATAACCTATTGTGTATGTTATGTTTACTTTTAGATGGACATTGCTATTGCTTATGTTATTGTGTATAAGTTATAAAGTGGTATTTACTTTTATGTTTTAAAAATAAAATTAAAAATGCTACCAAATTTAGTGAGATTCTAGGTTAATTCTTTGGATCCCTTGGCGGGGCATTACATTTGGTATCAGAGCCCGAGTTTCTACATTGGGAGCTCTGGGTATTTTAGAACAACTAGAACTTTGAACTATTAAGTGTATCTCTTCAAACTTGAAACTAGGTGAACTGAAACAGAACTTGAACTATTATTTGTCTATATACCTCAACACTTAGTTTTCAAAACTAAAAGTTTTACTTAAACCTAATCATAGGGTTGAACTTAATCTATTGCAAACATGTGTCTTTTGATTTTAATAGTACTTTGTACTGTTGTAGGATGGTGTCTAGGACTAGGTCTTCTGTTAGAGGTCATGGTAGAGGCCATGGTAGAGGTTGTGGTCATGGCAGAGCTATCAGTGTCCATGATTCTGCCCATGAGGGATCTACTCATGAAGAGAGCAGAGGAGAGCACGCTAGTAGGCAGCAGGAAGAGAGCCGTAGAGAGGACCAAGCTGAGTCTGAAGAGGTTCATTTGAGACAAATGATGCAGACTATTCTTGAACATCTACCTCCTATTCAAGATCAGCCCAAAGCACATCAGACAGAACAAGAGCATAGACCCAGCTCTAGGAGCCCTCAGAAGGATCGTCAGAGGTCCATTGTGTCCACTCAGATGAAGGATCTTTCAAGATCCAAGGTCAAGCCTTTCAATGGGCAAGGTTCTGGTTATGTGGCCGAGCAGTGGCTTATTTCCCTTCACAGGATTTTTTCCATGTAGGATTTTGACAGCAATGTTAAGGCAAGATTTGTGATCACTAATTTGGAGAATTTTGGGGCCACTTGGTGGACAATTGAGGAGAAGAAGCTAGGAATCGATATGAGCAGTGTCACGTGGAAATTATTCTTAGAGAGTTTTTGCAAACGATTCCTACTAGAGGAATGGAAACAGCAAAGGGCTGATGAGTTTCATAATCTCAGATAGTACACTATGTCAGTGACCGAGTATGAGCGTAAGTTTTATGATCTCATGTCTTTTTCAGGATTCAGTGAAAATTCAGCTCAGTTGACACAACACTTTATTAGGGGTTTGAATAACCGTATAATTGGGGGTGTTAAGGTATTTGAGCCAAAAACCCTTAAGGATGCGGTACATCAAGCTATCCTTGTTGAGAAAAGTGTCAACCTTGGTCAAGGAGGTTTTGTAGGAGCACTAGTAGCATCAAGATCTAAAGGCAACTACAATTCAAGTGGTAACAAGAAGCCTTCTTTTTCTAAGGGGAAACAGTATCAGCAGTAGTCTCAACAGACGTAGCAACAGAAGGGATCAAATTCTTAGGCTCAAGGTGGTGGCAAAGGTTCTAACTCCAAGAACAACCACAATGCTCAATGCAACAAACAAAATCAGTCCAATCAACCAGCTCAGAGCAGTCAGTCTTTTGTTAGTAGGAATAGTCATCAGCAATAAAATGCTCCACCTATGGGTAAAGGATCTGGTAGAAATATAGAATGTTTTTCATGTGGTTAGATTAGACATTATGCAACTCAATTTCCACAGCGAGCACCTTAGTTTTCAAGACCTAGGCCTGCAATTTCAGACCCTACAGTTGGAGATGCAAGAAGAGCTCATAGAGTATTTGCAACAGTAGATCACCGTCAGGCAGATCATCAGGGAACAATGGTTGAGACCACAGGTACTATTCGAGGTATATATCTTTTAGTATTGTTTGATTCAGGAGCTACAGATTCATTTATTTCACCATCTATAGTTTCTAAGTGTAAGCTGGATGCGGTGAAGCAAGATCATGGTTGGCAAGTGGAACTAGCCTCGGGCATTAAGGTCTCCACAGATTCTGTATTTCATAAGTGTGGGCTTATCTTAGGAAGCTTTGATACTGTAGTGGATCTTCGAGTCATACCCCTTGGTTCCTACAATGTGGTTTTGGGTATGGACTGGCTTGGCTCTCATAGAGCTAGTATAGATTGCAGGAAGAAGATTATTATGTGCCAAGATGACCAAGGGAATGATGTGAAGATAGTTAGGATGCCAAGGCCTATATCTCTACGGATGATTTATGCTATGCAATTGAAGCGAAGTTTTCGTAAGGGATGTCAGATATTTGTTGTTATGGTAAATGATCTTGATGAGGAAGATCCTATGAGGAAGACTTTAGATCACCCAATTTTACAGGAGTGCGTAGATGTCTTTCCAAGTGAGATTCCAGGCATGCCTTCGAAGAGGGACATCAATTTTAGTATTGATCTGATTCCTGGAGCAGAGCCTAAGTCTAAAGCTCCTTATCGTATGACTACTCAGGAATTGGGTGAGTTACGTCTTCAGCTAGAGGAACTTCTGGCCAAAGGGAGCATTCGACCTAGTGTATCACCATGGGGAGATCCAGCGCTCTTTGTGAAGAAGAAAGATGGTTCTTTGTGCCTTTGTATTGATTATAGACAGTTGAATAAGGTGACTATTAAGAATAGGTATCCTCTACCTAGGATTGATTACTTATTTGATTAGATCAAGGGAGCTACAATATTCTCCAAGATTGACCTTAAGTCAGGATACCACCAGCTTCTCATTAAGGAAGCCGATATTCACAAGATCGCTTTTTGAACTCGCTATGGGCATTATGAGTTCACAGTGGTACCTTTTGGGTTGACTAATACTCCATTGGTTTTCATGAGTTTGATGAATGGTGTGTTATGATCTTATCTAGACAAGTTTGTACTGGTGTTTCTTGATGAAATATTGATATATTCTAAGTCTCAGAACGAGCATGAGGAACACCTGCGGTTGATTTTGCAGTGTTTAAGAGACAATCAGCCTTATGCCAATGCAGCTAAGTGTGAATTCTTCAAATTTAAGATTTAGTATTTAGGGCATGTCATTTCAAGTGATGGTATTTCAATGGATCCTACAAAGATTCAGGCAATAATAGATTGGCCTACACTGACTAATTTGTCAGAGATTCGTAGTTTCATGGGCCTAGCTGGTTATTATCGCAGATTTGTCCAAAACTTCTCTAGGATAGCACATCCTATCACTTCTCTTCAAAGGAAAGGAAAGAAGTTCATATGGATGGAGAAATGTGAGGAAGCATTTCAAAAGCTCAAGGAGCTTTTGACTAGTGCATCGATCTTAGCCGTACCTGATCCAGAAGGTGATTTCATGGTGTGTACAGATGCTTCTCTTGAAGGGATTGGGGCAGTTTTGATGCAGAATGGACGAGTGATTGCGTATGAATCACGCAAGCTCAAGGATTATGAGCTAAATTATCCTACGCATGATCTTGAGTTAGTAGCAGTAGTTCATGCTTTGACAAGGTGGAGACATTTCTTGTTGGGGCACAGATTTGAGCTACATAGTGATCATCGTAATCTTCAGTACATTCTCACTCAGCCTAATTTGAATGCTCGCCAGAGATGATGGATGGAATTTCTATGCGAGTATGATTTTGAGGTAAAGTACATTCAGGGAAAGGAGAATGTGGTGGTAGATGCTTTGAGTCACAAGAGACATGTGATATCATCTATGACTCTTAGTGTGGATTTGAGGAGTCGGATTCTTCAGGCACTTCCTACAGACTTTTGGTATCAGGAAGTGTGCAGAGAGATAGATTCAGGAAGACCTCTGGAAGGTAAGCTTGCAGGCTACATTCGAGAGTTAGATGGTCTTTTGAGACATTTGGGGAGGATTTATGTGCCATTTCTGGATGAGCTTTGCACCTTGATTCTAGCAAAGGCCCATCGTACACCTTACTCAGCACATCCAACTGTCAAGAAGATGCATGCTGATTTGAGACATTTGTTCTTTTGGTATGGGATGAAGCGAGACATTGCTGATTTTTTGGCTAGGTGATGTAATAGGCAATCTACATGCTCTCTCATCTTACATTCATGGCTTAAAATATTCACATCCATCCATTTCTATAACCAAACTCACCATTATATGTTTATATCAACTCAGATATCACCTCTGCCAACCCACGGCTTGTGATCATTAAACATGTCCATATCTTATTTCAAATGTTGACCACATTTTCTTTATCGTATAAACGTAATCACCAACAATGATTTACATTCATTGAGTTTCCATACCTTTCGGGTCTTTATTGATGAATAATCTGTAAAGTTTGGGCTTTGTTAACTGTCCCAAGAACCGATCCTCATCACTATTTCTTACTTGAAATTGGGTCTTTCCATTCTTAGCACCCATTTATACAGCCCTCCAAGACCGAAAAACCTCCTCGCCATTGTAGCAATGACCATGCATGCGAAGTGATTCCCAATCACCATGTTGGTCACACCCAGCTTGTGCATGGAGACTATAGTGCATCCGCCACCTTTCTTCGCAAACTCGAAGACTTCATTGACAACCCAAATCCATTAATTTCCATCATAAATTCTGACCCAAACTCATTACCGCAGAACAAGATTCCAACCCTCCACCTTGTGCCGTGCCTATGCCTGACTCTCCATCATTGGGTTTGTTGACCATTAATGGCTGCCACCTTTTCTTTTACAAAACAAGAACCGTTAGCTATGGATTCGAGTCTCGAGAATCCTCCTCATAATCCAAATAACATCATCGAAGATAATGACAATAAGATATCATGGAGCCCAATTTTTTTATCTGACAAACTCTTCCTTAAATACAAATGAAATTGACTTGCATGGAACATAGATGAAAAAAGAGAGAACAAAAATTACTATCTTAAATTTATTAAAGCCAAAACTTGAAATACATAGAAACATAATTGATATGTGTGGCTCTCTGGCCTTCAGCCAGAGAGCCGACTCCTTTCTACACTTCTTTTCACTCTCTTCTTAATTTCTCCCAAGAGTCTCTCCACACTTTTTTTTTTTCTCTTAACTTCCACACTCTCTTAACTCCAACTTCCCATTCGGTTCCCACTCTTTCTTTTTAAAGAGTTGCCGGTGGTTATACAAGGTTGGTTATTAAAACCATATCTCCTATTTTAATGCATTATTGTCTCCTCATGGAGATCTCTTTCCTATTACAAGGGAAACGCGTTTATAATACATTTTAATGCTATATTTCACCATTAAAACATAATATTGCTACTTCATAAACAATGTGTACCCCATGGTTCCTAGATTTGAAATTTCTCCACTATTGCAAACTCTTGCCATGATTGGCCATGTTCGAGGGGTCTCCCATCACTAGGTGTCTTGAGTGTCAGAGAGTCAAGGCAGAACATCAGCACCCGGCTGGACTTTTGCAGCCAAATCTCATTCCTTCTTGGAAGTGGGATATCATCTCCATAGATTTCATAGTAGGATTACCTATGATTGTTCGTCATCATGATGCTATCATGGTCACTATTGATCAGTTGAATAAGGTGGCGCATTTCTCACTGATCAGGTATTCCTACACAGCAGCTTCTGTAGCTAATATCTTCATGCAAGACATTGTGAGATTACATGGTATTCCCTGAAAGATCATTTCTGACAGGGATCCTATTTTTACATCTGCATTATGGACGTCGTTGCAGCATGAGCTTGGAGTGCAATTAAATTTTATTTCAACATATCATCCAGAGATAGATGGTCAGACAAAGAGGGTGAATCAAGTTTTGGAGGATATGTTACGGATGTATGTGATGGATAGGCAGACACATTGGGAGGACTATCTTTACCTAGTGGAGTTTGCTTACAACAACAGGTATCATAGTTCTATTGGCATAGCACCATTTCAAGCATTATATGGACATCCTTGTCATACACTATTGAGTTGGGACAGTCTTGAGGATCGCATCCTATTGGGTCCTGAGATGCTTTGTGATATGGAGCAATAGGTAGTGCGTATCCATGAGCACTTGACTATGACACAAGATAGGCAAAAGAAGTATGCTGATGCACATAGGACAGATAAGCAGTTTGCTGTGGGAGATAAGGTTTTCTTGAGAGTGTGTCCGCGAAAGAGTCCAATCTGATATGGAAAGGGTTCTAAGCTAGCACCTCGCTTTGTGGGACCATTCGAGATTCTTGAGAGGATTGGCCCAGTTGCTTACCGCCTTGCTCTACCACCCACTCTAGCTCGCATTCATGATGTTTTCCAATTTTCAGTACTTCGGCAGTATATTCCTAATGTTGTACATGTTCTTAATTGGAATGTGTTGCAGGTAGAGGATGGGCAGCTGGCTTTGGAGCCGATTCGTATTCTGGAGTAGCGGGAATTGACCCTCAAGGGTTGAACCATCGAGCAGGTAAGGGTCCAATGGGACCCTACTGATGATTCTTCAGCTACTTGGGAGGATGTAGCTAGATTACGGGAGTTATATCCCTACTTGTTTGTAGGCTTCCAGGAGTAAGCCTAATCCAAGGGGGGGTGGATGTAGTGCCTGCCCTCGTTCACATCTTTCTGGACATAATGTTGTTATCATTATCGGACTATGTTAGACTAGTTTTATGGATTAGTAGTATTTTTTTGAGACTATCAGACATTATGTTATGGATTCAATGGATATATGATGAGATCATTTAGACTTTACATTTCATGTATGCATGATGATCATTACATTGCTTTCAGTTATGATGATGATTAGTTAGATGGTTTATTATCTCATGTGTTTATTATGGATACTTACCCCATACTTGCATGTGTATGGTGTGCGTGCTTGTTCTTATTGTATGGCGTTTCTGATATGGTTAACGAAGGGAGTCGTAGTCACCTGCTAGTCGAGATCTACACGATGCACCACTTCCTGCCATTGCATGTTTAGCTTAGCATTATATATATATATATATATATTGTATGTACATGCATGGTTTTTATGCAGGTTGCAGGTACCGGGTATCGACTTCCCTGAATTGTCAGGATAAGCATACCCTATTCCACTATCTCAATGATAAGAGAAGGGAGATAGATTCTCAAGTTCAAATCCCAAACCCTTAAAACCATTTGTCCTAGTGAGGTAGGACAAGTATCTGGATATTTTACCCACCGAATGTGTCGGATGACATATTTCGTGATTTTTAACCCTTTAGACTAATTTTTTGTGAATTGTTCTATGATGGGTTTTTATATTTTATCTTGGAGATCTATGGTGAATTTTATATTAATTAAGTCTTAATAAATAGATTTAATTAA
Organism: Cupressus sempervirens; assembly: GCA_028749045.1. Taxonomy (NCBI): domain Eukaryota; kingdom Viridiplantae; phylum Streptophyta; class Pinopsida; order Cupressales; family Cupressaceae; genus Cupressus; species Cupressus sempervirens. The sequence continues at coordinate 695,931,986 of CM053785.1, read as the reverse complement.
TAAATTAATTATTTGGAGAAAATTAATATAATATCATGATCTTTGATATTTTGATTATAATTAATTAATTGAGAAAAAGAATTAAATCAAAGAAAATTAATAATTAATAATTAATAATAATTATAAAATAATAATAAAGTAATAAATAAATAATAATAATAAAAGTTATAAAAATTAAAATGAAAGTTATATAAAAATTAAATTAGAGTTATAAGCTTGCCTAGGAGTTAATGCACCTTTTCATTTCTCATATGTCAACAACACGGGGGTTAGTGCACCAATTAAGCACATGGTGTCTACAACCTTATGACTCATCTAGAAGGTTGGAAAAGACACATGCTTAGTTGGTGACACCTTCTAGTTGTTTCTAGAGACATTCTAGGTGCTTCCTGAGAGCTCTTTATATTCAGGCATTCCTAGAAGCTTAGACATAGCGTTTGGAGAGCGTTTTGGAGCATTGGAGGACTCGAGAACTTTGGAGAAGGGAGGAACTTACTCTGTGGGTTTTCTGAGGAGAAGCGAATTAGCATCAGAATCTGGGTAGACTCTTGTGATTTTACTTATGCTATTTCCACATCCTGCACTCCTGTCGTCTTCATGTCTTCCATATGTTTTCTAAGGATTTTCCTATTTTTGGTTGTATGCATTCTCAATTTGGGTAGTTAAAATTTATTTGAAAACACCTTATATGCATAGATCTGAAGAGAACAAGGGGCTAGGGTGTAAATTGTAGCCAAATCCATTAGAAAATTATTGGATAAATTTAGAGAGTAAATATTTTATAGGAAACTCATAAAATCATATATATAATCTTTGTGGAAAGTTTATGTATAATTTCAGATCTGCATTTTCATACATATTTAAATATATATGTTTACAAAATTTTGCCTGTATATATATATATACATATATATATATATACATATATATATATATACATATATATATATATATACATACATATGTATATATGTAGATATATATATATATATATACATACATATATATGTATATACATATGTATATACATATATACATATATATATATGTATATGTATATGTATATATATATATATATACATATGTATATATATATGTATATATGTATATACATATGTATATACATATATATATATGTACATATATGTATATATATGTATATATGTATATATATATGTATATATGTATATGTATACATATATATATATGTGTGTGTGTATATATGTATATATGTATATATATATACATATATACATATATACACATATATACATATATACACATATATACATATATATATACATATATATACATATATATGTATATATATATCTATGTATATATGTATATACATATATATGTATATATATATGTATATACATATATACATATATATATACATATATATGTATATATATATATATGTGTGTGTATATATATATATACACATATGTATATATATATATATATATTTATTTATTTAAATAGAAAAATTGAATAAATTGCCGCAGTGGAAACTCATTAAATCACATTGCGATTTGTATTTGCATTTTTGAGAAACGTTATTAAAAATGTTATATATAATAGTTCATGGGTTGGGGCAGACGTACCAACCCCGACTATCTATTTGTGCGCAGTCCATGCGCATGGCACCTACGCCTTGCAGTGTACCGGCGCTGCGAGCTGCACGGCCTATGAAAGGCGATAATGATTTAATCACTAAAAATTTTGTCACCTCTGTTTGTATATATGTAGCACATATTTTATATAAAGCTCCCTTCCATATTATATGACATCAATCAAAATTGTGTAATTCAATTTTATATTTCATTTTTTATAAATGCAATATTTTATATATTTATATATGTATGTATATATGTAAGTATGTAAATATGTTATTAATAAATTTAAATTATTATATATTTGATAAATGATTTATATTAAAAGTTCATCTTTTATAATGGTGAAATTATTTTATAATATTACAATTTAACTATTAAGATTTAATTAATTGATTAAAAAAAAGTATATGTGGTAGCTTGATGGGGGACGTTTTCAAACAAAATTGGAAGATAGGTTTTTAGACTTATAAAGGAAAACCTTTATCCATCCAAAACAATACATCTATTAGGTAAAATGTACAAAATGTTCTTTCATTCATTATCCAAACTTGAAAACGTAATCTGAGATCTCTACATTTAATTTAAGATGTAATTTTTAGCAAAACCAAAACATGTGTTTGCATTATGTATTCTTTATGCTATTTGTTTTGGGTTTTGGGTTGACTAGTGTTGACCAGTTATAGGACGTCTACCAGAGGCTTGGGGGTTATGATTGTGATGTCGTGATGATGTCTTATTTCTGATCTTTATTAACCCAACCATGGCTATGTGATGGAATGCTCTATGTAATGTTTGCAATTATTGATTGTTATAGCTGAAATCCTTATTATGAGACACTTGACTTAATCATTTTTGAGTCATCGATCAGTTATCCTTAGTTTATTTTCTAGTTGCCATGATGGGACTGAAATGTTGATTTATGATTTCATGTTGTGACATGTTTGACTCAACCATTTTGGAGTCTTTGATCAGTATGATTTGAGATATATTTTGGTTATTGAGAAACAATGGATACTTTTGATTATCAGTGATACTTTAGTTGCCAATAGAGAGCTATTGTGGTCATGATTTTCTATGGATGCTTGCTCATGGAGATTTGATGCCTTTATTGTGCATATTTGATTTTCTTATTATGGATTATCTTTTATGATTTTGAGATTTATGATTCCATGAGCTTAGGGTAGGTTATCTACTTGTAGTGTCGGGAAGTGGCTTGCAATGGGGGCTAGGGCCCTAAGAGGCTGCCAAGGTAACTCATTGTAAGTTGTTTAAAAAGTGAAAATATTCACACCTAATACTAACTAAATGAACCTAAAAAGATAATTGTTTTGTTCTCGCCCATGCCTCGAGTGGTTGTACAGACTAGAATGGGAGTAGAGAGAACGCATGGTTGCAACCTTGCATTCCGTAGTATGCCTTGTCAGTATGAGAGGATACTAGTGGCCGCATAAGGATCAATAGGGACCCCTAGAGTTTAGCTAACTGCCAGGGTAACTTCTACATGATATATGCGATGACACTTTATCGCTTGCATAGTAGGTTCCTACATGTCTTTGTGTGCCTCTAAGAATTAGATGTCAGTTTTGTGTTGGAATCTTTGAGTTAGTATTCTTTTAGGATTCCTGGACTTATAGCGATTTATGCTTTGTGATTTTGGATAGCCTGTTTGGGACTTGAGACTATCTCCTCAGCACAGTGGGAGTGGACCACTTAGGTACCACGCGGTCGGGTGGTAGTGTTTCTCCACTCTTATCATTTGAGATCCATTGAGACATCGTGGCTGATGCGTCCTTCATGATGGTGGATATGTATCCTTTCATTAATGATTAGCATATGTTAGATGATGTTATCTTATGCTTATATTTGCATGTTAGATTACTTTCTGCATATGATGTAGTATATGTTAGGAGTGACATTCCTACTATGTTAATACCGATGATCTCTTCGATGATTTGGAATGTTACGCACGGAGGGATGGCTAGGGCCCATGATGGTCTAATGATGCTATTAACGGTTGGGAGGAACCGTGCACTTAGTTATTATGTTTGATCTTTTATGATGGATGTTTATATCTTCTATGATGATGTATCATGTATGACATGTGATTATCTTTACTTTGGTGTATCATGGATTAGAATAGGATGATGTACCTTATTCCACATATGTATATTCTTTTAAGCTTTTCATACCCTGTGACATGTACAGTGGATGATTGAGCATTTGGAATGTAATGTATAAACATTGGACTTATCATTATTATTTCATGTGGTTGTTATATTAGATGGATTCAATAATGTTAGTTGATTTAGATGTAATTCAATGTTAAGGGATCCTTAAAGAATATAACCTGTTGTGTATGTTATGTTTACTTTTAGATGAACATTGCTATTGCTTCCGTTATTGTGTATAAGTTATAAAGTGGTATTTACTTTTATGTTTTTTTTTTTAAAAAAATGCTACCAAACTTAGTGAGATTCTAGGTTAATTCTTTGGATCCCTTGGCGGGGCATTACAAGTGCACTATAGCTGTGAGACTGGTTGCCTCAAGACCTCATATTGAGGGAGAAAAAGAGGTTGGACAACCAAGTTCTACGAGTGAACTCACCACAAATGTTGAGAAGGAAAATAATTAGGCACCTGAACAACAAGTGACTACCACTAGGAATCAAACAATAATTGTGGAGCATACATGGACTAAGGAGATACCTAAACCGAGCATAAGTATACCAACTAAAGGTCTAAAAATGACTAATTCAAGCTCTAGCACTCCAAACTCAAAGGAGAAGAGAATAAAGAAAAAGAAAATCAAGTCTCTAGAGGGAATTCAAGGTAAGACTATTACCTTATATTAGATGAAGTAATTGTGATCCCTAATTGGGACAAAAAATTTGACTCTTGATCAGTTGAAAACATTGACTAAGTTGTTTGCAAGGAAAACCAAGCGAGAGGAAATGAGGAAAGAACACTAGCAAAGGCAAGTATTACACGAGATCACAAGATATTTTCCTTGAAACTATTGATGTTGAGAACTTGAATTAATAGGCCCCAATCATTAAATAGTTGGTTCAGAGTATGGAAAAGTTGAATGATCCTAACATTGATACAAGAGAAAAGCTTATGTAGAGGACGGAGAGAAAAATTGAGAATAAGGTAATGGAGAAAGTTGCAACAAAGATTGTAGTGAAGCGGGTTGAACTTTCTTCCCTTGTAAATGATTTTGAGAAAATTGTTCAAAATGTAAATACATTATTTATAAAAACGATATTATATTTCATCATTTACAAAAAAAATAAGAGATCAAATGGAGAAGATTGATGTTGATTTGCAGCAAAGTGGAGATATAGTGACCTTGGATGCAAGTTCAAGCTCAGTCCATTTTTTAAAGTTGAGATTCTCTTAAGGCAAGCAACCTATGTTGCTATAGGAAGAGAGTAAAATAAGGTCAAAGATTATCACAATTCAATCTTTGTTGACACCTCATTTGGAGGTCATGCAAAGACATGTACAAATTGCCACATATTTGATTAAGAGCAATCATAATTTATCTATTGTAGATAATATGGTAGTTTTAATAGAAAGATTAGAAATTGAACGTCATATTCTTGATACACTTGAGGAAAATTGGGATAATAAAATTAATCTCATCCTGCAATGGAATAAACCATTTTTTACTAAGTATGTTTTACTTCCCAGTCCGTAGCTTACCATTAGAAGGCAACTGTGACAAAAACAAGGAGAAATTTATAGAGATTAGAGATCACAAGAAGGGAAAATTTGTATACCAAGGAATAGATTCATGTATTTAGTTACCGAACAAAGGTATGGAGTATACCCAAAGGGGGAGTTGCAATTTTGAAGTTTTGAAGTTTTTTATGAGTATTTTTTATAATGGTAAGTGTTTTTGCCACTAATTCCAAAGGGGAAGATTGTTGAACCTAAAAGAAATCATAGTATTTTTAGTTAGTAGAAAGCACTTAGTCATTAACTTGTAAATTTTGGTTAGTCATCATTGCAACCAAATCATCATACAGGTTGACCTATTAAATAGCAAAGTAAACAAAGTTCACTTGGGTCTGAGGTAGTTATAGTTGTCAAGCTCACACAAGTGTTGCCAAGAATTTCAATAGTTGATGAGTGATTTAGGAGGAAACATGCACCAAACAATCCACAAGGTAAATTAGTTACAACCGAATCAAGTTTATGTCAAGGGACAACATGTTAGAACAAGCAGAGCCAAGTGCCATAAGCTATATGACTCGAGTACCACACTTTGATGTATTTGAGTTTAGAATGGCACAAAATCATAGGTAAACCATTTTGTCAAGTTGTAAGTGTGTTTATATGATGGAGGAGTCAATGATAGAGGTAATTACATCTATAATTGTGGATCATTAAAACCTATGTTGCGTGATTAGCCAATCAAAAAAAGGGGAAGGTCAAATGACAAAAATAATGAATTATGATCATTGATCAAGATATAGAAGCTTTATTAGATTGATATTTAAGGAAGGTTTAAGCCCTAATTTTGTGTTGTTGAAGTTTTATTGAAGTTGTAAGAGAGTGGATTGTGTAGTTGAAGGTAATTCGAAGGTTGAAGAACTAAGGTGACTGAGAAGTGTAGAGAGAAGATAAAGTATATCATATTGATGTGATTGAATACTAGAAAGAGAAGATCTATCATAAAAAAAAAGTGTATACCAATTATATTCTAACCAATGTATTAGGTGAATCTCTTAACATAGTGGTCCTAGTAGGCCTATTGTAAATCTCCTACCAAAGTACTCACTTTATTGTGATGTAAAATGCTTTAATCAAGATAGACTTAATAGTCTTGTAAGTTCTTAACATGGTAGACCCCTCACAGGGTATATCATCATAAACGATCAAGCTTTGTAGCCCTAATGGGCACACTTTATTGTTGTAGTAGTAAAGATTTTGTGGGTATCATCCCATCACAGTTTTACCTTCACCTTTGAGAGTTTCTGCATTACCATATCTAGTGTCATGTGTTGATCTATTCATGTTATTAGATTTTAGATATGATATTACATGTTAAGGTTTAAGGATAAGATAGAGATGTGTGTGGTGGATCAAGTATGAATGTGATTTATGTTTAAAGTGGTGAAAGTTTTATAGGGCAAGGTGATCTTGCAATCATAGAAGATTCATTCCCTAACAAGAACTTATTTTCCATCAAGGCTATTCAACTATGGTATGCATATATACTAACAATTTAGTCACAAGAAGAACTCTTCCTGACTTCTCACATAAGGAAATGAGATTTTTAGTAGAGAAAAGATTTTAACTTTTCTTGGATTTTAGATTGTATGTTTTATATAGGTCTAGATGAAATATTGAGGAGATGTGTGAGAGAAGAAGAAACTTATGAGATATTTCATGCATATCATGATGAGCCTTGTGCTGGAAACTTTGCTTCCAAAATAATAGCAACGAAGATCCTAAATTCTAGATATTACTATCCAACTTTGCATAAGGATGCAACCAAATACACTAGGCAATGTGATAGGTGATAAAGGATGGGAAGGCCAACTTAGTTTAATGAGAAGCCTTTATTTTTTAAAGTAAATGTTACACCCTTTAACAAGTGGGGATTAGACTTTATAGGTCCCATTAACCCACCTTCAAATGTTAAGTCCTACATCCTTGTATGCACTGATTATGTGACAAAATAGGTAGAAGCAAGGCCTATGAAATATGCTAGGGATAAAAGGGTAGAAAAATTCCTCTATGAGGAAATATTCACTAGATTTGGAGTTCCTAAGGAAATAGTGATTGATTAAGGGGTATAATTCACTTCTACTCTCATCACATCCCTAGTAAATGAATATAATATAAGGCATAGGAAATCAACTCCCTATCATCCTCAAGCTAATTGTCAAGCACAAATCACTAATAGGGACATTGAAGCCATTTTAACAAGGACAATGGATCTACATAGGAAAGTTTAGGTTGTGAGATTGCCAGAAGCTAATAGTGCTTACAATACAACTTGGAAGACTACAACATCATTTACAACTTTTGAAATGGTGTATCAAAAAAAGACTATAATGCCTATAGAATTTGAGTATAAATCTTTTGGGACAACTTTGGAACTACAGATAAATTTAACTACAACACAAAGAGAGAGGATCATGTAGCTTAATACCTTTGATTAACTAAGAAAGAGTGTCCTGCAACATACAAAGATGATGCAAATCAAAGGATTAAATGACATGACAACTATATAAAAGAGAAAAAGTTCAAATCTAAAGATTGGACCCTATTGTATGATTTAGGGTACAAGGATAATCAAGAAAAATGTAAACCAGGTGGTTGGTTCTATACGAGATTGTAAAGGTTTTTTATAACAAGATAGTTCAACTAAGCACCATTAATGATTTCAGATTTAAGTTATTAGTTAAATACTTAAGATCATTAACAAGGAGTAGTTTCTAAAATAGTTTCAACAAGAGCAAGAGGTCACAGTTTCTATAGCCAAAAGAATTGAATCTCAACTCAATTTCCCAAGTAATGCATAATTATGCATCAAAACTCATTATAAAAGGGTCATCTTTATGACCCCCATTCTTTTCCATTCCACCTCATATTTTGTTCATCATCCATCCCATCTCTCTTTTTCCCACCTCATTCATCATCATTATTTCACCTTTTCCAAAAAAAAAAAACTACTTTTGGCAATGAATAAAGCAATCTTACAACAATCAAATTTGGTACTTCAAATCAGGAATGATCCACTTCAACTCAGTGTTTAATTTATTGTTGTATTTAGTACAATTAATTAAGCATTTAAGTTAGGAAAACATAATACCTTTTTGGCTATATTCCTTTTCAATCATTTTGCATGTATATACATTTTTTAATTCCTCAATTTGGTTGCCACATTGTACATTCCACCATTGAATGAGAATGTTGTAATTAAGGAATTGTCCTTCTCACCACAATCCAAGAGTTAAGGATATCTGAATACAAGTTCATCATCATTATTACAATTATAACCTTTGTTGTATATTCAATTCCTTCTTATTTAACTTTGTAAGTTTGAAAGTAAATTTCCATGTTTGAAATTTTCTTTCTTCTTTATTTGAATCTATTAAAAACCAGTCATCTATTGAAACAAGTTCAATAATATAAGGTGAGGGGAGAAACAAACATAGTTTGGAGTTTCTACAAGAAGTTGAATTAATAAAGGAAGAGTTTTTAGTGGGTTTAGGTTGAATTTTTGTAGAAATTGGAGTTACAAAGTCTGAATAGCATAATGGGAAGCCAACCTATTAGGCACAAGCCAATGGATTATCGATCTTTTTTACAAGATGCACAAAATTTGCCCCTAATTTAGGCAATGGAATTGGCTTCATTACTTCCTTAAGGTAACATATAATGGTGATATAGTCAAAGAATTCATAAGAACATTTAACAATGACCAAGCCAGAGTGAGGGGATTTAGAATAGAAGCTTTAGTAGTTAGAATTTTAGAGGCTACTAGGTTCCCTTGAGTTGTGGAACTTTTTCCATAGACAAAGAATGATAGAAGTGCTTGGGCTGAAATTTCCATACCTCCAGACCTTGCTCTAGACATAGATAAATAAGGAATAAAGAGATTGAGCTTATAGATTCCTTGGACAACCTACATTGTAATGCCCTGCCAGGAGATCCTTGGTACAATGATGAAATACAAGCTAAGATAAAAAAAATTATAAGTGTGAGTGAAAAAAAATGTCATATAGGGATCACAAAGATCACAACGAAAGACTTAACCACCATCTTGGCAACCAACAAATCTCCAAATGCCACTACCCAAACAAAACGACTAACCACAGAAGGACGCAAACAAATACAAATCTGAAAATATATCAAATTTGAAATGCAATTCCAAGGTATTCGATAACACCTTAAAGGGTCTCCAAAGCACCTCCAAAAAACTTTTGGTCAAACCGAAAAGTGCCCGTTGTGCACCCGAGCATTTTTTTTTTCCAAAACCTAGGCGATACTTTAAATCAACATAGTATGATACTTTCCAATATTTGTACAACCTTTCTAATGAAGGTGTGTGATACAATCAAGGTTTGAACGACACTTCTCAAGAAGGTGTGTGATACTTTACCAGTATCATACGACCTTTCTCCAAGAGGCATACGATACAATAGAGTGTCACATGATAGAATTTACATGGTGTGTGATACTTTTCAGTATCGTGTGATTCTTCTTCTTTGGGCATGTTATACTTTAAAGTATCGCCCAATGCTAATGCATGGTCACCTAGAGAAAGCAAGAATAACTCTAAGGATGAAAACATGGGATGAAAAAGGAAATCAAAACCTCCACACTAGGGAGTACTATATCTACATTTGAGGCAATGACACTCGAAACAACAGCTACAAGATGGAAACTACATCTAACCATCTAATATAGTAGTGAAGGGAAATAAATGAAAGCAACATCGCAGTGTACTAAAACAACATCGCAATGAATTAAACAACCAAATTAAGTGCAAGGTTCCTCCCAACCGTAATAGAACCATAAGACCATCGTGGGTCCTAGTCATCCCCCGTGTGTAACATCCCAAACTACCAACCAAATCATCGATGTTATCTTATGAGGATGTCACTACTAAAACATTCTACAACATAAGAATAAGGAAATCTAACATGCTAGAAGTAAAGCATAAGATAATCCTACAAATCAAACTCATCATCTAACATATGCTAAACATCATAATAAGGAAATGTGTCAATACTAAGATCATCTAAACATGATATACAAGCATTCCAATGAGAGCATAAATCACGAGAAAGCATACTCCAAAACCCGAAATACTAAGCGAAAACATCCAGCAACGGTCAAACTAGAACAATAGGCCATCTCTATACACTAGTCCCTAGCAATGGTGAAGGTAGCTATGCCTCCTAGCCACATGGAACCCATAGGTCTACTCCTATCATGCTAATGGAGATAATGATCCAAACACAAACACACATAAAGAAAGCATCCATAGCTAACACTCACGCCACACAATATGATGACTGAAAGCAAGAACATAGACAATGCATAAACTGCAGGCCCTGGTTAGACACTCAATGGGCTACTAAGTAGGCAGTGAAACCATGGAGAATCACTTGGCATCAACAAGCCAAAGCTAGTATTGGCAACTGAATTTGTCCCTAATGGGAAATGCACACTTTAAGCGGCAACTCTTCCCAACAGAAGATGCACAAGCCCAACTTTTAAATTATCTTATATTTATCACCACACAATATTTTAATTTATTTATCACTTATATAAAACTTTCTCTAGCAACCAATGGGAAATACTCACCAAGTTGCAAGACAAAAGCCCCTCCATGTGCTACCCTATCCTACCCATGCTCATCCAATGATGAGTGCCCATAGGCATGCATATTCCCAACCCAACCCTAATGATCATAACTCCCAAAAATACCACAAAAGATTGGGCCTCACAGGTCACCTCACAACTATACACACATGTACTTGTGTGTGGCACACCACCATCACAAAGATCATAATACAAGACTAGATGAGAACATAATGCAGAAATACACTCAAACGAAAACAAACTCGAGAGGAAAGATGTGACATGCATCCTAATGCAACATAAAAGTGCAACAATGGTCTAACTGACATCCAAACGAATGATATAGTTCCATGACCAACATCATGCCAACAAAATCTAAGAAAATTGGGTGGTATGCAAAACGAGGTAAAAACCCTAGAAATTGGAAAACTTTGAAATTAAAACCCATTTGGTCTTTCTACATAAAACCTCAAATATCTATAAAATTTGAGTTTGGACACCATATGCAAAAAAAACCATCATAATGACACAAAACCCCAAACCCCCATCCCAAAAATAGGGAAAATGTTCATACCTGGCCAATTGGGTAGAACTAGTAAACAAAAATGGAGGGGAACACTAGTTCTTAGCCTCTTAACAAACTGCTACTAAAAATAGAAGTTGAAACAAAGCAGAAATAAGAAAATGGGAAAGCCCTACCTAATAGCCAAAAGGGCTAAAATGAAAAAAAAAAATAGGTGAAATAAATAACTCACAGATATTGTCAAAAATGACAGCAAAGCAAGGTCTCCCCAAGCTGGATCTAATGAGTTCATCCTTGCAAAGATCCCATGCTCGTAGCTCTCACAATGAATAGAAGACCAATCCTTTAGAAAAGGATTTCAGAAAAAGCTCTCCAAGTTCTAAATTGCAAAATTGACAAGTGAGGAATTTAATTCCTCTTTCCATACTTATTCACTTTTTGAGTGAATAATCGATTCAAGAAAATAACTAGCCAACCTAGTTAAACCCTAAATCGACCCAAATAAAAACAAACTATTTCTAGAAATAGGAATTCATCTATGGAAAAGCTGCCATAAATTAAACTCAATAAAATTTAAAGCCCAAAAACCCAAAATCACAGAAATCTCCTTATTGAATTTCACGACAATTCAAACCTCTAAATGTACAAACACTCTCACTAGTCAAATCACATAATGCAAATGAGTCCAGATTTAGCAAATCAGTGGAAGGTTTAATTAAAAAATTAAATAAGGATACATCAATCATACAAGGACGACATTGGTAAAATATGAATAGTTGAATCACTAACTCCATGTGCCACTGCTAGGGATATAAATCCTGCACACTAAAACACATGATCAAGTTCAATTACATATAATAACATAGCCGAAGAAATAAATGCATTAAATAAATAATTTAACCATTTATTCAATTATACCTAAATAATCCATTTACATCACTCACATTCACATAAAGCATAAAGAGACACTAATGAAGTAAATAACCATAGCATAAAATCCATCACATAACAGACTCAGAGATATGTCTACAACTAGATAATTAGATATCATCATAGACCTACTATCATCTCAAAATGACATCAACATGCAAATATGATAAATTGAATATTAGTAAAGCACCTATGGTATTGAAATCAAAGTATAACATCCAACCCTTAGGTCATCTAAAGTACAAAATAGTAAGAGTATCAAGTATCTCTCAAAACAAAATATAACAAGGTACAGACTGCAAACACGAGAGGCACTATATCCTCCCACACTAGCATAGGCTTACTCCTGGAAGCCAACAAAAAGATAGGGGTGCAATTCTCTCAAACATATAACATCTTCCCAAGTCGCAGAGGTCTCATTGCTGAGGTCCCATTGAACCCTTACCTACTCAATGTCCCAACCTCACAAGGTGAGCCTCCACCGTTGTAGGATACAAATGGGCTCTAAAGTAAGTTTCTCATCCACTACTTGCAAAGTATCCCAATCAAGAACATGGGTCACATCCAGAATATGTTGACTCAAAACGAAAACATGAAAGACATCGTGGATGTGCAATAGGCTAGGTGGCAACGCTAGTCAATAAGCAATAGGACCAATCCTCTTGAGGATCTCAAATGGTTTGACAAAATGTGGCACCAACTTAGATTCTTTCCCATATAGATGGAGCTCTTCCTCAGCTGCACTCTCAAAAACACTTGATCACCCACATAAAAGAGATGATCCAACCTATGAGCATCTACATACTTCTTTTGCCTATCCTAAGCAGTAACCAAATGCTCCCTAATATGAACAACCTACTGCTCCATATCCTGAAGCAGCTCTAGACCCAAAAGAACTTGATCCTCTAAATGATCCCAATTCAAAGGGGTATGACATGGCCTACCATACAAGGCCTGAAAAGGTGACATGCAAAGAGAACTATGATACCCATTGTTATATCAAAACTCAACAAGATATAAATAGTCCTCCCACTTCACCTGCATGTCCATCACATACATGTGAAGCATATCCTCCAGAACCTTATTCACTCTCTTAGTATGATCATCAGTCTCTAGGTGATAAGCCAATCTAAAATTGAGTTGTGTGCCAAAAGAATGTTGGAGAGACATCCATAGTGCAAAAGTAAACACTAGATCTCTATCCAAAATAATCTAATGAGGGATCCCGTGCAAATGAATAATATCCTCAAAGAAAACATGTGTTATAGAATAAGTTGTGTAGTATGCTCTTATGGGTGAAAAATGTGCTACCTTAGACAACTTGTCCACTATCACCATGATGGAGTCATGCCTCCATGATGATATAGGCAACCCTATGATAAAATCAATAGATATTATATCCCACTTCCACTTTAGAATGGTATGCAACTACAAAAGACCCGTCAGATGCTGATGCTTTGCCTTCATTCTCTGGCACTCGAGACATCGAGTAACAAAATTAGCGACATCATGTCTCATCCCTGCCCAAAAGTATAGTTGCTTAAGATCAAAATGCATCTTCTTGATATCAGGATGTGCGGAATATGGTGCACAATGCACTTCAAAAAAAACCAAGGCATGAAGATCACCTGACATGGGTACATAGATATGTCCCAAGTGTTGTAGTAGTTCATCAAACTCAAGTAAGTATCCAAAAATATCCCCTTAAGAGTACATCCAAACTCTATCTCCACCCTCATCTCTTGATACCAAGTGTCACTAGGCAAGGCTTCCAAAATACGGCCTTGCAAATCCACTCCCAATGACATCACTAATACCTCATGTCGCCTCCTACTCAAGGAATTCTTGATAACATTCTCCTTCCCTTTAATGTAATGAACATCAAAGTCATACTCATACAAGAACTCCATCCAATGGCACTATTGTGCATTCAGGTTTGGTTGAGTAAAAATATTCTGCAAGCTCCTACGATCACTATGCAACTCAAACCTGTGTCCCAAAAGAAAAATGTCTCCAATGGACAAGGGCATACACCACTACCATGAGTTCCAAATCATGAGTAGGGTAGTTAAGCTCGTGGTATTTGAGTTTTCTAGACTCATATGCAATCACTCGACCATCTTGCATCAACACTGTAGCCACGCCTTCCAACAAAGAATTTGTACAAACCATGAAATCACCTATAGGATTAAGCACTTCAAGGACCGGTGCATTGGTCAAACACTCCTTAAGAGCATTAAATGTTTCCTTACATTGCTTTGACCAAACATACCTCTTCCCTTTCCACTAAAGAGAAGTGATGGGATGAGCTACTCATGAGAAATCCTTCACGAAGCGATGGTAGTAGCCTGTCAATCCCATGAAACTATGAACTTCTGAGACATTAGTGGACACTGGCCAATCCATGATAGCACAAATTTTATCCAGATCCATTGTAATACCATCACTAGTGATGATGTGTCCCTATAATGTCCCCACTTTAACATATAACTTAAATAATAAATAAGTATTATATATTAATATTAATATTAAAATAATAATATTTTACAAGTAATATTATATTATAATAATATCATATTATATTGTATTATAATGGTAATATGAAAATACAAATTAAATAATAATCTAATACAAAAAATAATGATATTATCATTAAGATATATTTTAATATAGTAATACTATATTAATAAAATATAATATAAATATAGTTGATATATTAATTGTAATATAATTATTAATATAATATATCTTATTATATAACTAAGCTTTAAAATATATTATTATATAATATAACTATTAAATTAATATAATATATTATGAAAGGATGTGACTCTTACAATGAAAATATATATATATTGAATAAACTCTAGGAAATGATCATCAAATAGAAGATTATCAAAATCATCAAGAAAATATGGCAAAAAGGATACAAATTACAGAAAGGGTCACACCTAAATGAATGACCCCCAAAAAGGGTTCATTACAAATGGTATCAGAGCAACTTTCTTACCATCCTGTAAATTTTATCTCATACAAAATAAAAATAGAAGGAAGAAAAGATATAACTATTGGCAACACAGAAGAAAATACGACCCAGTGCTGATATAGTGGGGGTTCTTCATTTGACTAGATTGCAAAGGGGTCATCACAAAGAAGCTCTAGGAGTGAATTGTAGTGAGGGATTATATATTCTAATGCAAAAAATGAACCATCCATTTGTGTTTTTGATTTTGATGTCATTGCACTTTGAATCAACGATTTTAGGCTGGTGAATTGTGCTTGAGGGAGTGACTTAATCCAAAGTTACTATTTGTATTTGTTTCAAATGGTGATCAAACCACAAGGAAGAATCCAACATTTTTTACAGAGATTTCATACAGGGCGTGAGTAGTATTTTAGTGCAGAAATGATGTTGCTATTTGTGGGCAGTAAATGTGACATGTTGGAGTTGAGTGCTGAGGCGGAGTATGTTCTCCTTAAGTTGAAAAGTCATTTTCAACTCTGTTATCTTTAGAAAAAATATCTCTACAGTAATGGTCGCAAATTGATTATACACAAAAAAAGCAACATTCCTTGCATTGTTGGTGTTGAAAGATACAATTTTTTTAACAAGAATGGGAAGTACAGAAAAATAGTGAATATTAGAAGTTTGATATGTGGTATTATAAGTGCAGAAACTAGGAGTGTCAAAGAAACTAAATACAATACTCTTGCAGTATGTTGAGAATCACTTGAAGTTGCCGAGTGAAGTTAAAATGAAAGGAATTAAAGCAATTCTGGAGGGGCACAGAAAGATGAGATAATCCATTCCAAACATCATCTTGATCATTTGATGCTTCAAATATATAAACTTTATGCAATACCATTCACATACAATCACAACAATACCAGTTGCGACTTTGAATAAAAGTAGAGGATGAAATGAAAGAGGAATTAGAGGATAATACATAGGAATAAAGGTGCAACCATGGTAGCTTTGAATCGATTGCCCTTCAAACACAATCCACTCACATCCACAATTCCTACATAGCAAAAGGAAGGAAAAGCTTTACATGAAACCCTAAAATTGTAAGTGATATGACGAAAGGTTGAATAATTAGAAATTAATAATTTTGAATTTACCATAAGACTCTAGTAGTAATCTAACCTAAGGAGGTGAGACAAATGCTATTGAAAGATGAAAGAGCTAAGTATATTTCCATTTTAAGATTCTTTTATTTATATAGAAATAATGAAATACAAAAATATATTTTATTTTCATAATGCAATAAGAACTATTAGGTAAAGTTTATTTTTCAAAATAATTGTATCGAAGGAGAACTCCTTTGAGCAATTAACATCCTCATCTTCTGATGGTTGCATGGTCATCATTTCATCAATTGATAATCCAAAGTCTTTAATCATTAAATGTATTTTAATATGAATGTAGCTTATATGATTAGACATTTTATTTCTTAGTAAGAACCAAGGAAACATTGCAATAAGCTACACAAATTCTGCGATGCATTATAAATATGGGATCATGTATGACCAAATCTTAGTAAGTACCAAGTGAAGTATTAAACACCATGGAAATATATGAAATGAGGCACAATGACCTATCATAGTTTAGTGACTATTGGTTTTACACCTGACATTACAAAATAGTAAATACATGTCCATAGAGCAATGTATATTCCAAAAA
The DNA here is from genome assembly GCA_028749045.1 of Cupressus sempervirens. Classification (NCBI taxonomy): domain Eukaryota; kingdom Viridiplantae; phylum Streptophyta; class Pinopsida; order Cupressales; family Cupressaceae; genus Cupressus; species Cupressus sempervirens. The sequence goes on along the minus strand of CM053785.1, from coordinate 695,914,897 downwards.
AAGGAAGAATTTAACCAATTATGATAGAAGGGAAAGCCATGTGACTAGATAGTACGTAGGGGTCTATTCTCATCCACATTATGATATATTAAGATAGGAAGTTGTTGGAGGGAGAGGTGGAGTAATTTTGGGCACATGACAAATATCCTCCAGGGAACCACTTGTAGCCTATTTCACACGCCCTTTGCACCATAAATCTACCATCTCAAGATGATCATAAATAAGGAGAGAGAAAGATTCCTGTGCCAAATAATTATGTTCATTAGATTAATTTTCTCATCCACATTATGATCTCTTAAGATAGGGAGTTGGTGGAGGGAGAGGTAGAGTAATTTTGGGCACATAACGGATATCCTCCAGGGAACCGTTTGTAGCCTATTTCACGTGCCCTTTGCACCGTAAATCTACCATCTCAAGATGATCGTAATAAGGAGAGAGAAAAATTCTTATATAAAGAAATCTTCCAAATAATTATGTAAATGAGAAAAAAAGATCATTACAAGACTCATCTTTCTTTGGAGTTATCATATGCTAATAATTATTTGTGTTTGCAGGATCTATGATCAAAAAGTGTACTAGGGAGGTATACTTTATAAATTATTCCCTTTACTCTACTTCATTGTGAGAAATAATTTATAAGGAATCAATAAATAATGCATGATTTGTCTACATCATGTATGCTTCATGTCTTCATCTATCTACATCATGTCTACTTCGTGTATTCATTCATTAAAGATGTATGTTTTATAAACCTTCTAGGCCTTTTGTATGCAAATATGTTTTGTATCTGTGGCAAAGCTTGTGTGTGAAAGATTTTGCTTGAGGGCAAGCAAATTCGAGAGGGGAGGACTGTAATGTCCCCACTTTAACATATAACTTAAATAATAAATAAGAATTATATATTAATATTAATATTAAAATAATAATATTTTACAAGTAATATTATGTTATAATCATATCATATTATATCGTATTATAATGGTAATATGAAAATACAAATTAAATAATAATCTAGTACAAAAAATAATGATATTATCATTAAGATATATTTTAATATAGTAATGCTATATTAATAAAATATAATATAAATATAGTTGATATATTAATTGTAATATAATTATTAATATAATATATCTTATTATATAACTAAGCTTAAAAATATATAATTATATAATATAACTATTAAATTAATATAATATATTATGAAAGGATGTGACTCTTACAACGAATATATATATATATATATAGAATAAACTCTAGGAAAGGATCATCAGATAGAAGATTATCAAAATCATCAAGAAGATACGGCAAAAAGGATACAATTTACAAAAAGGGTCACACCTAAATGAGTGAACCCCCAAAAGGGTTCATTACAATCCCAAATACTTCACCTCTGACTAGAAGAACCCACATTTACTCGAGTTGCCATACAACTGATGGTCTCTCAAGCACTGCAATATTTGACATAAATGGACTTCATGTTCCTCCATAGTGTTTGAATAGATCAATATATCATCCAAGACCACTATGACACATTGATCGAGGTACATGTGGAATACTCCATTCATCAAACTCATAAGCACTAATGGCACATTGGTTAACCCAAAGGGTACAACCATGAACTCATAATGCCCATATCGTGTATGAAAAAATGTTTGATGAATGTTAGCCTCCTAGATATGGAGTTGATAGTAACCTAACTTTAGATCAATCTTTGAGAACACTCATGCTCCCTTCATCTAATTGAACAACTCATTTATCCTCAGCAAAGGATATTGTTTTTTCACTATCAGCTTATTCAACTATTGGTAGTCAATGCACAAACACAAAGATCCATCCTTCTTCATGAAGATGACTGGTGCACCCCATGGAGATACACTAGGCTAAATATGGCCCTTGGCCAATTATTCCTCCAACTACAATTTGAGCTCACTCAACTCTTGAGTAGTCATGTGGTAAGGAGCTTGTGAAATCAGCTCCACTCTTGGTACAAGATCGATCTGAAAATCAATGTGACACTATGGTGGCATACCTAGAATCTCATTAGGAAACACATCTGCATGCTCTCAAAGGAGTGGGTGATCATCAAGTGTCACCTACAACTCTTGGCTTCCTCAATATCACTGAAAAAATCAAGAAACAATTGACAACCGTTCCACACACTTTGCTTCAACTGATTAGCTAAGATCATCTGAAGTGAGACTAGTCTCTAAACTTCCAAAAGTTCCACCTGCCCACCTATGTCATCAACACACTATACCATCTTACATTGGCAATCCATGTTCGCTTAATGGGAAACTAATTAACCCATGCCCAACACAATGTCATACGATCCTAGAGGTAGGATACAAAGATCCAGTGTGGTGGTGAAGGTTTTCAAATTCAAAATACAACCACTAACCAAGGAGTCTACAACCACTTTGGAACCTATGGCTAACTCAACTTGCCACCTATCGACCTAATGCACTACCACTAGCTCACGTCATTGAACAAGAGATGGTGAAATGAACAAATCTGAAGCACTAGAGTCAAACAAAATTAAAGTTGAAATATCATGCAACGTACCTATAGCCTTGACTATTATACCTTGATGCTCAACTTGACAGTTGTTAATAGCTGCAAAGACTCGATGATTCCTTCCAACATCTCCCACTGTAGGCTCCAATCTAGCTGCACCCTTACCAGATCCTATAGATGGTTTGATAGAACACTCAAAATATTTATGGTCATGTTGGCCACAAGAATAATAATTTCCCACGAAGTTGGAACTTGTTCCAGAACCATCCTAAGTAGCACTAGGATAAGGTGCACTACCTCTACTAGAGTTTTGTTGAACACTTTAAGGAAGGTGATCCTGCTGGGATTTTTGCCAACGAATTTGGTTATCTCCTTTCTTCCCTAAGTCACTTGCATATTGTCTTCCTTTAGGCCATTTTCCCTTTGGTTAGAAATGATGACTACCACCTTGTGAGGGTGATGATTGGACTTGGCCCTTCCTTAAGGACTAAGAATATTGTGTGTCCTACTCTGAGTTCCATGAACTTTGGTTCTGAGAACCTATCTTGCTACTAAACCCTCTGGTCACATTATCTCTAGAATCCTTTCCTTCTCTACAACAAGTACAAGTGTCCTCGATTGGTGAGCACAAACATCCCTAATGATAGATTCCCTAAGGCCCCTAACAAAATGTTGAGTGATGAGTGCCTGATCATGCCTATAGCTTGAGTATTGTCTCAAACCAAGGAATTTTTTCTCATACTAATCTACTATCATGAAGTCCTACTTAATTTTGTGGAATTCATCAATGCGAGCCTCACAGTATTGTGGTGATAGGAATTTCTCCTTGAAACTCTCTTTAAAGATCTCCCAAGTGAGATCTGCCACATCGATATGAAGCTTATCGCTCTCAGTATCCCACCAAATGGAACCATGTTCCCTTAGCTACATGATTGTGCAACAGGTCTTCACATTGCTCCCATAAGGTAGTAAGAAGAAACAATGCCCCATATTAAGTAATCAGGTCTCAACCTCGAGTCTTGTCCCCTGGCCACCAAACAGTAGTGGTTTGGAGCTCTAAAGTTCCCACATCATTTCAACCTGAGTGAAATCATCATCATCCTGACCACGAACCCTACATTAGTGCCTTCTTCCACCAAGTGGTGTATGAGAATGTTCCCATTCACACTCCTCTTTATGCTTTGACTAATGGGATTCTCCATGATGAGATCCCTCTTCCTGATTATGTTCATGTTGATGCTCCTTTACACGAGGGCCTAATTGAGCAAGAATCTCCTAAAGCACTATCATCAATGCCTCAATGTCATTCTAGTTATTATTACCTTGTTCTACCCCCCCATCCTGACATTCCTCTCCCTGATGTTCTTCTTGCACAACTCATCACCTACCACCCTAAATACTAGGTCAACGTGTAAGAGCAATCACTATGGAAGCAACAAGATAACATCAAAAACATTTTTCACAAGCATAAGAGATGCAAACATGAACCAACTAGATATCACAATATAAACCATATAATAGCAATACACAATAGAAAACACAAACATAGTGGAAGCATAACATAGAGATCCCAATGTTGCAATATGTGCTCTAATAACATATATAATGTCTCGTCCAGAGATCCTTGGTACAAGGATAAAATACAAGCCAAGATTAACACAACAATTTAAAAGTGTGAGTGAACACAACAATGTCATATAGGGATCACAAAGATCACAACAGAAGACTTAACCACTATCCCGACAACCAATGAATCTCCAAATGTCACTACTCAAACAAAATGACTAACCACAAAAGGACACAAACAAATATGAATATGAAAATATATTGAATTCAAAATGCAATTCCAAGGTATTTGAGAACACCATAAAGGGTATCCAAAACACCTCCAAAAAACTTTTGGTCAAACTGAAAAGTGCCAACTACCTACCTGAGAAGGTTTTTTTTTCCAAAACCTAGGTGATACTTTAAATCAACATAGTACGATACTTTCTAGTATCATACAACCTTTCTAATGAAGGTGTGTGATACAATCAGGGTTTGGGTAACACTTCTCAAGAAGGCATGCAATACTTTACCAGTATTTTATGACCTTTCTCCAAGAGGCTTGCGACACAATAGAGTGTCGCACGATAGAGTTGACATGGGCATGTGATACTTTCCAGTATCACACGATTCTTCTCCCTTGGGTGTGCGATACTTTAAAGTATCACCCAATACTAATGCATGGTTGCCCAAAGAAAGCAAGAATAACACTAAGTAGCAAAACAAGGGATGAAATAGGAAATAAAAACCTCCACAACGGGGAGTACCAGATCCACAATCGAGGCAATGACACTTGAAATAATAGCTACAAAATAGAAATTGCATCTAACCATCTACCATAGTAGTGAAGGGAAATAATTGAAAGCAACATTGCAATGTACTAAAACAACATCACAATGAACTAAACAACCAAACTAAGTACACAGTTCCTCCCAACCATAATAACATCATAAGACCATTGTGGGTCCTAGCCATCCCCCACACATAATATCCCAAACTACCAACCAGATCATTGGTAATATCTTATGAGGACGTCATTATGAGGACATCACTACTAAAATGTGCTACAACATAAGAGTAAGGAAATCTAACGTGCTAGAAGTAAAGCATAAGATAATCCTACAAATCAAATTCATCATCTAACATATGCTAAAAATCATAATAAGAAAATGCATCAATACTAAGATCATCTAAACATGATATACAAGCATTCCAATTAGAGCATACAAGAAAGCATACTCCAGAACCCAAAGTACCAAGTGAAAACATTCAACAACGGTTGTACTAGAACAATATACCATCTTTGTACACCAGTCCCCAGCAATGGTGAAGGTAGCTATGCCTCCCAACCATGTGGAACCTGTAGGTCCACTCCTGTCATGTTGATGGAGATAATAGTCCAACCAAAAATACCATAAAGCAAATGTTCATGGCTAACACTCATGCCAAACAATATGATGATTGAAACCAAGAACATAGACAATGCATAAACTACAGGTCCTAGTCAAACACTCGATGGGCTACTAATTAGGGGCTAACATCATGGAGAGTCAATTGGCATCAACAAGCCCAAGCTAGCATTGATAGTTGAACTCCCCAATGGGAAACACACAATCTAGGCGACAGCTCTTCCCAACAGAAGGTGCACAAGCCCAACTTTTTTATTATCTTATATTTATTACCACCCAATATTTTAATTTAGTTATCACTTATAGAAAACTTCCTCTGCCAACCAGTGGAAATAGTCACTAGGTTGCAAGATAGAAGCCCCTCCATGTGCTACCCTACCCTACCCATGCTCATCCAACGATGAGTGCCCATAGGCATGCATATTCCCAACCCAAACCTAATGATCACAACTCCCAAAAATACCAAGGAAGATTAGGCCTTGCAAGTCACCCGACAATTGTAGGTGCACATACTCATGTGTGGCCCACCACCACCACGAAGATCATAACACAAGGACTAGATGAGAACACAATACATAAATACACTCCACGAAAAATAGACTTGAGAGGAAAGATGTGACACACATCCCAATGAAACATAAAAGTGCAACAATGGTCTAACTAACATCCAAACAAATGATCCAGGTCCATGACTAACATCATGCCAATAAAACTTGAGAAAACTAGGTAGCTTGCAAAACGAGGTAAATACCCCATAAATTGGAAAACTTTGAAATTAAAACCTATTTGGTCTTTGGGCACAAAAACCTCAAAAATCCAATAAAATTAGGGTTCAGACATCGTATGCAAAAATGACCAACATAACTGCACGAAACCCCAAGACCCCCATCCCAAAAATAGGGAAAATGTTCATATTTGACCAACTTGATAGAACCAACAAATAGAAATAGAGGGGAACACTAGTTCTTAGCCTCCTAACAAATTGTTATCATAAACAGAAGCTGAAACGAAGCAAAAATAAGAAAACGGGAAAGCCCTACCTAACAGCCAAAAGGGCTAAAATAGAAAACAACTAGGTGAAATAAATAACTCGCAAATATTTCCAAAAATGATGGCAAAGCAAGCTTTCCCTGAGCTAGATCCAACAAGTCCATCCTCGCAAAGATCCCATGCCCATCGCTCTCACAACAAACAAAAGATCAATCCTTCAAAAAAAGATTTCAAAAAAAGATCTCCAATTTCTTGAAGAATTAAATTTCTCTTTCCATACTTATTCACTTTTTGAGTGAATAATCGATTAGGGAAAATAACTAGCCAACCTAGTTAAACCCTGAATCAACCCAAATGAAAACAAGCTATTCCTAGAAATAGAAATTCATTTATGGAAAAGCTGCCAGAAATTAAATTCAATAAAATTTAAAGCCCAAAATCACAAAAATCTCCTTAATGAATTTCGCAACAATGCAAACCTCTAAATGCATGGACACACTCACTGGTCAAATCACATAATGCAAATGAGTCTAGATTTAACAAATTATCAGAAGGTTTAATTAAACAATTAAATAAGGATACGTCAACCATACAGGGATGACATTGGTAAAATATGAATAGCTAAATCACTAACTCCATGTGCCACTACCAGGGATATAAATCTTGCACACTAAAACACATGATTAAGTGCAATTACATATAATAACATAGTCGAAGCAATAAATGCATTAAATAACTAATTTAACCATTTATTTAGTTATACCTAAATAATCCATTTAGATCACTCACATTCACATAAAGCATAAAGAGACACAAATGAAGTAAATAACCATAGTGTAAAATCCATCACATAACAAAATCATAGATATGTCTAAAACCAGATAATCAGATATCATCATAGACCTACTATCATCTCAAAATGGCATCAACATGCAAATGTGATAAACTGAGCAACATAGCAGTAAAGCATCTATGGTACTAAAATTAAAGTATAACATCCGACCCTCGAGTCATCTCAAAGTACAAAATAGTAAGAGTATCAAGTATCTCTTGAAAAAAAGTATAACAAGCTATAGACTACAAACACGAGAGGCACTACATACATAATGAAATGCTTAACATGTGAAGGTCAATATTCAGTCTCACACTCTCACCATTTTAAGTTGTTATCTCATTTACATCATGGTAGGTTAATGAATGTTCTAAAATCTCTTTATAATTTTTTTTCCAACACTGCTACTAAGTATAGAAAGGGTAGACTCAATTATGTTTCCCATAACTATCTTATAAAAATTATGGTACAAAGTTCAATTAGGGATATATTTCCAATGCCTTAGGAGGAATTCATTGTGTATAGAAGGTTCAAACTAGAAGTCCAAAATGTCATACCTAGAGGGCATCATTACCCAAAAATATAGAGTTTCCTAGTCATCTACAACTAAATCATCCTTTGCATATGTACCTTCTGTCTTTGATACATGAGACTATGACAACCATATTCCTTTATCTAAGAAAATCCCAAGTGTCCAAAGAAAACCCCAACTTCTAAAGCTCAACCTTCCTCTAGGAAAGGAAAAGTGAAACTATACAAGGAGTCACCACAATAAGAAACCGCTAGGATTGCTCCTAAAACTAAGAAAAGGAAGCAATCAAAAGAATCCTCCACTCCTCTAGCTAAAACATCGAAGAAGCCTAAAGAAAATCCTACTCCTCCATGAACAAGTGCTATATTATAGAGCCAAATGATAATCACCCCACCTACAGTGGAAATTGAGTCTAGTCCTTCATCTCCTAATTCTTCACCCTAAGGGCCCATTTGTTTGCTAGAATTAACCTAAAATAGGGAAACGGGAATAGGAAAATTGGAATAAATCTATTCCAATTTTGGCCCAAAATGAGAATAAATCGAATTCCAAGTATTTTTTGGAATTAGATTTATTCTTGCATTGGACCAAAATTGGAATAGATTTATTCCCGTTTCCCTATTCCAGGTTAATTCCAGCAAACAAACGGGCCCTAACAATCTTCACCTAGCACCTCCACATCCTCAACCATACATTTGCATTCCACTATCCAAGTACATGAGGAATGAGAGCAATTTGTGAGCGAGGAAGGAAATATATGGATTTGACTCAAGGATTTAGAAGATGATATAGAACAACTACAAGATGAATTAATAAAATAAGTACAAGAGGGTATGGAAAATTAAATGTAGGATGAATTGGTTGAGCAACAAAAAGAAGTGGTGTTAGAGTAAATGTAGGAGATACTAGAAGAGAAGTTGAAAGTAGGTCAAGTTCCTATCGAGACATAAGAGATAGTATAGAATGAACCTGTAGAAAGAAACAAGAGTAAGAAGAATTTGCAGATCAATTGCAGGATGAACCTCTATAGGAAGGAGTAGTTTGGATTATAGAGGAAAGTAAGGAAAAAAGAGAGAAAACAAAAGAAGATGATGAAAAAAGAAATAATGAAGAAATAAATGAGGCCCAACTTATTTTAGAGGATGTACAAGAGCCTCACGTGCCACTAAAAATTTAGCCACAATACATTGAAATGGGACATGTAGTCCTTGAAAAACAACAAGAAGAAAAAATACTAGCAACATATGAACACCCTATTGATGCCTCAAAGCATGATGACAATATTGATTAATTTAAAGAGACTCGATAATTACTTGCAACAATCCCTAGCATCTCAACATGTCTGTTCTTGTAATCAACATAATTATAGAGTTGTTTATTATTCTTGCAAACATTAGGGACATAGTATTTCTTGTCCTCAAAACTAAGAGTAGTTTCCATTTTGTGCAAGCATTTCATTTCCACTATTTCAATTCCAAAACAATATTTTTAGGATAGAACTCATGCCTAAAAGAGTTGTTTATATATTATGGAGACCAATTTTAGGTTTAACCTCCTTGGGTTGTGTTATCATTTGTTCACCCGCCAGGATTCAAATTTCAAACGTTCGGCTCGTCCAATGACTAATTCCCAAAGTTAATGTTATTTTAATGCCTAAGCCTTATAACATATTTTTTGCGGCCCACAAGTTCTCTACCATTAGATCTGAGGAAGATCGATGGTTGGCGATGTCTCGCCATCGAAAGTTGCACGAGATTTATGTTCACGACATGGCGCCCTGATGACACATGTTCAGTGGGTCCAGCTTGCCAGGCAGAAATGTTTCGGCGGGTCGAAAAATTTCCACGGCACCGTGGGCACTATGTCGCTATCATGTGTTGGCCAAAAAATCTTCATAGCGACATAGTGCCTGACGAAAATGTCTTACGGCGGGCAGGTTGCATCACCGAGAAATGTTCACGATGAGCAGTCAGTTTCGCAGGCTGGGAAGTCAGAAATACTGGTGGGGTGCCATGTCACCATCGAAAAATTCACGAGTTTTCTATTAGCGACATAGCACCTGGAGGACATGTGTCCTCGTGGGTCTGAGGATGTCAACAAAGATCCTTCAGATAGTTGATACGTGGCCAGTTCCTATTCATTGATGCACTGAGGGGAACGATCTATCTTTCTCACTGTCAGATTGATTCAGATCAATGACAGGTGCCATCTCGCTATGGTGAAGCTGCGCGCTCTTTACCATGGTGACATAGCGCCTCAGTGACATGTGTCAGGTGGGGTCGTGTTACCTCGTAAACCTCAGGGGTGATGCTAGGTGTGCTGACAGCGGGGAAACAAGTGCAAAGTACAATGAGTCTTCACGATCGTCAGATTAAGTTGTATCGATGGATGGTGCCATCTCGTTATGGTGAAGTTGTGTGAACTTTACCATAGCGACATAACACCCATCCGCCACGTGGATCGGCAGGGCCAGGTCTCACCAAAGTACGCCAATTGTCATTTGAGTGTGATGCGTTTGCTAAGGTGGTGCCAAATATGATGGGCCCAGGTAAGAACAGTATAGTGGTACGATGAGTCTTCATGATCACCCAATTTAAGGCTGATCAACAGTTGGCGCTATCTCGCCATCAAAAGCTGCATGGCGGATACCATGGTGACATAGCACCTTGTTGACACGTGTCTCGCTGGCTCGGCCAAGGTTGGCGGTTAACGGCTGGCAGTCAGTGTGATCGCTACAGTTAACGATAACAGTTTGAAGGGTGGTGTTGTTAGTTCAATAAAAGGAGGTCAACCGCAGAGGACTTCCCAGGTGGCAGAACGAAAAGAAGTGATTGGTCCGCGTGGCCGAGTTGGCTTGTGAAATTAGGTTGACTTTCTGCCCCCGCTGATTCATGAACCTAAAAAGTGAAGGTGATCAATTTTGTTGTGCTATCTGATCTTCATGATCAATCCCGACCTACCAGAAATGAATGTGAAATATAGGGAGACACTCCACCGTCTCAGTCGATCCATCTACCCAGTCAGAACATCGATGGCGCTGTTTTTAGTCCTCTCAGGACACTTGTTGCAACAAAGATCAAATTTTCCTCAGATTTCCATGATTGTCCTCCACAGGACTTAATGGCAAGTAGCTGCAGGGTCACTTTAGCAAGAAAAGATCTCAGTTATGCCTGAACTATAAAGGTAGATTTTGTAGTTTTTTGAAGGAGGACTTTTCTCTCTAATTTTTCCTCTAGTTTTGCTCTGCAATTCTAGTGTGAATTCCCCTGTGCCTCTGAACTGTCTGGTTCTCCATTTATCTCCTCCAGCCATTGGTATTAAAGTGCAAGAATTCCTTGCTTGTGCCATTGTTTTGTGGAAATCTGTAATTCGCATGACTGTATCTCTGCTGGCCTATGAATGATATATAAGTGAACTTCTTCCTTGTGTCATTCATCTTGGTTTTTTGATCTGTATGTGGTTATTTGATGAAAGCAAGCCTGGATGTGTATATCCTTAGTTTCATTCTGGTTCAGTAGCGCATGTATGGGCAAAGAATTGGTCCAAACATTCTATTTAGGTACATCACCTCCTTAGATTAGAACTAGGTAGATTTGCTTTTGTGCTCTCTTTCTCCCTTTTCCTCTCCAAGAGTAGATAGGTGCGCCCTGATAGTAAGAGGAAGTCGGCCTTCTCCGGAGACTCAACCTCACAGTTCAAGTCCCATAGCTTGGAGGTTGTTTCCATGTTTCACTAGGTTGTCCTCGCACATAGGCCTTGGACAAGGGTGCAAACCTAAGTGACAATAGTTTTTGGCACGCCCGGTGGGACACTTTTCAAATAAATTTAAAGTCTACTGGTGTCAAGAAGAAAGAGTTTCAGAGATTAATGCTGAAGAGGTAGTACTGGCTTCAATATTCAAGCCTTTAAGAGGCTGATCCTTCAAAGTACTTGGCAACTCTAAACATCAACAAATTCGGTTCCAGGCCAAAGTTGCAATGATTCATGCCTAGAGCTGGAACAAGGGCATTTTCTAGAGGTAAATTTCAATATCAAGAGCTTTCTCTTTCAAATCCTAGAAGAAGGAGGCCTAGAACTTCATTATCACCGGTTAGGGGTGTAATAACAGTTAATATACCTGTAAGATCTATCTCTACTCCTCCTGTTGCTCGAAATCAGCCTAGATTGCCATCAACACTCATCAATAGAACACTTGTCTACATGGCACAACCAAGAGCCCATGCTTTTGCCACCTTTAATGGTGGAAGTCCTCTATTGTTAGCCCAAAGACATGATATACCAGTATCTGCACTAAAAAGTATGCCTGATTTTACTAGTGAAACTTCCATCTCCCCTTTAGAGCATATCCAAGAAGTAGAAAATGTCTGTAATATTCATGGTATTACAAAGGATGATGTTGTTGTCAGACTTCTAGCCTCATCTTTAAAAGGAAAAGCATTACAGTGGTATAGAGGCTTAGGTCATGGTTCTATAACTGATTGGAATGGACTAGAAGCAGGATTATGCAAACATTTCAAGGATAGAAGTGACCATTTGTCACTTTTAGAGCAGCTGACTACTATTAAAAGAGCCCCCCATGAGTGTATGATTGATTTTAACTATAGATTTCAAAAGACATGGGATAGAATACCTACTATAGTGAAACCTACCCCTGGTAATGCCTTCTTGCATTACCTTAGAGCTTTTAACAGTGATATTGCCACTACAATCCAAACTATGGGAGGAGATACCTTGCCTAATGCTTATGAGATAGCCATAAAAGTTGAGAACATCCTAATACAAGGAGGAAAGTTGGCTCCAAGGCCCCCTATGCCTTTCTTTCCTGATGTTCCCAACCACCAACCAGCAATGGCCCCTCTTCCTACAACTTCTACATCACAAGCCCTTCCTCCAGTCCCTCAAGCTTCCACATCCTCAAATGGGATGGATGAGCTCAAAGAGATGCTCCAAGGTCTAGTGCTGAATACAGATAAAAGAGAGAAGACCCTGGATAAAAAATTGCAAGAGCAGGGGAGGGAGTTGAAAGACCAAGGAAAGAGATTAGAGGATAGTTTCTCCATGATACAAAAAATGAGTAACAAAGTGGTGGCCTTGGAAAGGCAGCAAGCTCAAGGTGGCAAGCCTCCCCAACTGCAATATCAAGCTCTAAATGGTGGTAGGCCCCCTAATCAGTGGAATAGCTCTTTTGATCAGGGTAGGCAAAATAGTCATGCTTCTACTTCAAGCTCAAATCAGAATAGAGCTATAGTCCCTCAAAATAACTTGGCCCAAGATCAAGATTTATGTCCTTCTTGCAACTATTCTTATGCCTACTACATGTGCCAGAAGGCAGAATCTTATTTGGCCCTAACTGCCCAAGAACCTGCAGCAAAGCAATTGTACAAGGAGGATCATTTCAAGGAGGCCTCATATATTCAAGGACATGATGATTGCTCTTTCATGAATCATCAGATTGGGGAGCATTGTAATGTAAACCAGGATTCCATTGCTCATAACACAAGAAGTAAGAAGAGAGCTATGGAACATGTTGTCCCTCCTTCTCCTAAGCAGGCCTTAACTTCAAGTGCTGCACCTCATGCACATGCAGCAAATGAACAAACAAGTACTTCACAGCAGCAAAAGCAAGATTCTAGAAAGAAAGATGCAAGTGATCCTTATGTTGCTCCATCTCAACCTCTTATAAGTGCAGCTCCCAAAGTTTCTACCAAAGTTCCTAATACACCATTCAGTGTGGTAGAACAAATGAAGAAGACAAATGTGAAAATTTCTATGTGGGATGTCGTTGCTACCATACCAATGCAGAAGAGGATGTTGCAGCAAGAATTGGAGAAGATTGAACCCAAGGATCAGCTATCTACCATAGAGAGTGCCACAAGTCTAGTACAACCAGTAGGGGATGTGGAGACAAATAAAAAGGTTAGACCTCCTCCATTTTATGTTTCTCTGATTATAGGGGGCAAATTAGTCCACAATTGCATGATAGATTCAGGGGCTAGTAGATCAGTAATGCCTAGGTGTGTTGCTGATACTTTAGGAATGAAATATGAGCCCATTGTTAGGGATGTGTTACAATTAGATGGTAGTATCGTCAAAACTGTGGGTATCCTCAGGAATGTGGAGATGGCCCTACATGCATGCCCTAGTTGCACTGTGATTCAAGACAAATATGTTGCTGAAGTCAAGCCTTATTTTTCCATCTGTCTTTCAAGAGACTTCACTACCCAAATAGGTGGATTCATATCTGCTGATTGGTCATATATGTCATTTAAGACTAGATATGGAGCCAATGCCTCAATTAGAGCAGAACCTCAAGCCCTTCATCACACTGAATCTTACACCCTCAATCCCATCAACATGAATTGCCCTATTCTAGAGATGGATGAAAATGACATAGTAAATGAGCCTGCCACTTCCATAGAAAAGATTTCTGATTTCTTCTTGGATGAGTGGGCAAATGCATATCAGTTTGAGCCTATGTTAGAGACTCTTGAGACAGGCCTTAGTACATATTGCATAATAGAGAAAGATGCTCAAGTTCCTGATCTTGTTGGGACTAATGATGATATAAATGGAACATGGAGTATGTACTTTGATGGCTCAAGGAATAGAAATGGATTAGGGGTTGGTGTTATGTTGATCTCTCTTGCACAAATAAGATACTACTTCTCCTTTAGGCTCCAATTCAGTTGCACCAATAATGTGGCCGAGTATGAATCTTTGATTCAAGGCATCCTACTTGCCCAAAAGAGAGGAATTCAAGCCTTGAGAGTATATGGGGATAGTGATTTGGTAGTTAACCAAGTGAGAAGCCAAAATATCACCAAAAATGGCCTGCTCAAGTCTTACAAACACAGAATCTAGGATTTGCTTGAGGGTTTCAATGCATTTAATATTCAGAGTATTCCTAGGAAAGAAAATAAACATGCTGATAGATTTGTAGCAATAGGTGCATCTTATGATGTACCAGGGAATCTTGAGGTAAACAAGAGGCAACAAATAAAGGTGGTGGTGAGGCCTGCCATCCCTGACAACAACACTCATTGGCAGGTGTTTGATTCTGATGAGCAAATTGTGAGTTTCTTACAGAATGAGGCAGAATTCTCAGATAGAAACCAGTCAAGACTGTAAGATCAGTATGGTGATCAGATCATTCATCTAAGTTCTAACAAGTTTCCCAAGGGTCTCATTACCTTGGAGAGTGTCTTTAATCCTGATGATCAAACAAGAGGCAAAGGAATGAATCTAGCTGCAGAAAAGGATGATTATGCCCCAGTTACAATTGCTGATGAAAATTTTTTGAATATGGGGAAGGTATGTTCCGAAACTGAGCAAAAAAACTTCATTCATCTATGTCAAGAATTTAATGATGTATTTGCTTGGACATATGATGACTTAAAAGGATTTTATCCGAGTTTGTTTCATAATACCATAGATTTAATTGATAAGGCCAAACCAGTAAGGCAAAAACAAAGGCCAGTGAATCCTAAGATTGAACCTCTAATGAGAAAGGAGCTATCCAAGTTGATCGAGGCTAATATAATTTTTCCCATCAAGCACTCATCATGGAGAAATCAGACTGTGTGTGGACTTTAGGGATCTTAATCAGGCTTCTCTTAAAGATCACCATCCTCTCCCTTCCATGGAGAAAATTCTATCCAAGGTCAGTGGTTCAAGGAGATTCTCTTTTCTTGATGGGTTCTCTAGTTATAATCAAGTGTTGGTTAAAGAATCTGATAGACATAAGACAACATTCACTACTAAATGGGGCACCTATGCTTATTGCAAGATGCCATTTGGGCTAACAAATGCAGGTGCCACATTTCAAAAGGCAATGGAGATGGCCTTTAAAAAATTAATTGACAAGTTTGTCTTAGTATACCTTGATGATATAACTGTATATTCAAAAAATGTAGAAGATCATTTTGATCATCTGAGACAGGTATTTCTAAGATGTAGAGAGTTTGGGGTCTCCCTTAACCCAGCCAAGTGTGTCTTTGCTACAAGCCAAGGAAAAATATTGGGACACATTGTATCTGAGGATGGGCTGACCATTGATCCAGAAAGAACAAAGGCAATACTTGCCCTTCCTCTTCCTAAACACAAGAAGGGGCTGCAAAGTTTCCTTGGTAGAATAAATTTTGTAAGAAGGTTTATTCCTAATCTTGCTACCATGGTGAAACCTCTTACAGCTATGCTTAAGAAAGGTATGGTCTTCTCGTGGACCAAGGAAGCGAAGGAGAGTTTTGAAGAGATCAAGGTAGCCATAGCCTCAGCCCCTACTCTCATGAACCCAAATTTTGAGAAAGATTTCATCCTCTACACTTTAGGTGGTGAGTCAAGTATCTTTGTTGTCTTGACTCAAACAAATGGCAAGGATGAGGAGCAGCCCATAGCCTTCTTTATTGAAGGGCTCAAGGAATATGAAGATAAGTACAGCTTTGTTGAGAAGCAGGTCCTTGCGATCATCAGAGCCTTGAAGAAATTCAAGCACCTCTTATCCCACAATAAGATCCATTTGTTGGTGCCCCATGCTGGTGTAAAGGATTTCTTGTTAAGCAAGGATATCAGTGAAAAGAGAGCTGGATGGATCACTAGGGTAATGGAATATGATGTTGATATTCAGATTACCAAGCTAGTAAGAGGGAAGGGATTGTGCAAAGAAATGTTATCAGGCCAGGATTCAGATGAAGAGGCTGCTATGGTATTAACAAAGCAGCAGGAGGAAGGAAATGTTAATGGTCCAAGGAGCTAGATAAATGACATGAAGAACTTCTTATCAGGGAATGGATACCCTCAGGGATTGGACAGAGCTAAAAGAAGACAATATAGACTGCAGTCCATTCCCTATGTTGTAATTGATGGTATCCTATTTAGGAGGGATTTTAATGGGACCCTGCTGAGATGTATTGAAGAGGATCAGGCTAAGAGGATGATTAAGGAACTTCATGATGGCCCTAATGGTGGCCATTTCTCTACAAGAACAACTGCCATGAAGATCATGAGGGCCGGTTATTATTGGCCATCTCTGTTCCATGATTGTTATGGATATGTGAGAAAATGTGAGAAATGTGCTTTCTTCTCAGGCAAACAGAGGCTTGCAGCTCTCCCCCTTCGTCCTATTCAGGTGGATCAGCCCTTTACTCAGTGGGGGTTGGATTTTATAGGCCCCATTAATCCTCCATCTAGTGCAGGTCATAAATGGATTTTGGCTGCTACTGATTATTTCACTAGTGGACAGAGGTAGTTGCCTTGAAGGATGCCATAGAACCATCAGTTGTTGAATTCCTTGATGGAATTGTATCTAGATTTGGTGTTCCTTCTACTATCATCTCGGACAATGCTAAGTCTTTTGTTCGAACCCAGATTTATGCATGGGCAATGAATCATAATATCTACCTGAGCACATCATCAAATTACTATCCCCAGGGTAACGGTTTGGCTGAGTCTTCCAACAAGAATCTGATCAGAATCATGAAGAGGACAATAGAAGACAATCAGAGGGTCTGGCATAAGAAATTAAGAACTGCTCTATGGGCTGATAGGATAACACCCAAGAGATCTGTTGGGAATTCACCTTTTGTGTTGTTATATGGTAGGGAAGCCAGACTTCCAATTTCATTGGAATTCCCATCCTTGGAGTTGGCTCATCAGCTAGAATTGATTGAAGATAATGCCATGTCAGTAAGAATGGCAGAGCTGATTGAATTAGAAGAAAAGAGAAATAAGGCTATGCAAACCCTAAAGATACATCAGCAATAGATGAAGAGGAATTTTGATAAGAAGGCTAGGGTCAGAATCTTCAGAGAAGGAGATTTAGTTCTAAAGTGGGATGCAGATATGGCAAAACCAGGAAGACATTCCAAATTTGACCCACTATGGAGTGGCCCCTATCTGATTGCCAGTTGCAAGCAGGCTAATGCATTTCAGTTGAGCAGGCCAAATGGTGAAGTTTTGCCCATTCCAGTCAATGGGATCTATCTGAAGCCCTATTTCTAAAAAATTGGGAATCCATGTACATAAGTAGTTTAGTTTCTTTTCTATTGTTTCCTGCTTTTCAAGAAGTGCGCGGGCACAGTCGCCTCCTTGTGAGGTAGCAGATTTTGAGGTGTCTCAGGTTGCAGAGGAAGTTTTGTTTTTTGTTTCCAGTTGCAGTTGCAGAGCTAGGGTTTTCAATGTTTTGATCTCCTCGCAAAGGGGTTAGGGTTTTGCAGTTCTTAGATTCATCCCTTTTTGACTCCATGGCCCAATGGATTGTTTACAGGCACTGGTCATACACATAGCAGGCTTGTGTCCCCTGTGAGTCGCCAGAAATGTTATCATTTGTTCACTCGCCAGGATTCAAATTTCAAACGTTCGGCCCGTCCAACAACTAATTCCCAAATTTAATGTTATTTTAATGCTTAAGCCTTATAACATATTTTTTGCGGCCCGCAAGTTCTCTGTCGTTAGATCCGAGGAAGATCGATGGTTGGCACTGTCTCGCCATCGAAAGTTGCACGATATTTATGTTCGCGACATGGTGCCCTGATGACACATGTCCGGTGGGTCCAACTTGCCAAATAGAAATGTTTTGAGGGGTCAGAAAAGTTCCACGGCACCGTGGGCGCTATGTCGCTATCATGTGTTGGTTGGAAAATCTTCATAGCGACATAGCACTCGACGAAAATGTCTTACGACGGGCAGGTTGTGTCACTGGGAAATGTTCACGGCGAGTGGTCAATTTCGTGAGCCGGGAAGTCAGAAATACCCCATCAAAAAACTCACAATTTTTTTGTTAGCGACATAGCGCCTGGAGGACACGTGTCCTCGTGGGTCCAGGGACGTCAGCGAAGATCCGTCAGACAATTGATACGTGGCCAGTTCCTATTCATTGATGCACTGAGGGGAACAATCTATCTTGCTCACCGTTAGATCGATTCAGATCAACGACAGGCGCCATCTCGCTATGGTGAAGTTGCGCAGTCTTTACCATGGTGACATTGCGCCTCAGTGACATGTGTCAGGTGGGGCCGTGTTACCTCGTAAACCTCAGGGGTGATGCCAGGTGTGCTGACAGTGGGGAAACAAGTGCAAAGTATAATGAGTCTTCACGATCATCAGATTAAGTTGTATCGACGGATGGCACCATCTCGCTATGGTGAAGTTGTGCGAACTTTACCATAGCGACATAACGCCCATCCGCCACATGGATCGGCAAGGCCAGGTCTCACCAAAGTACACCAGGTGTCATTCGAGTGTGGTGTGGTTGCTGAGGTGGCGCCAGATATGATGGGCCCAGGTAAGAATAGTATAGTGGTACAACGAGTCTTCATGATTGTTCGATTTTAAGGCCGATCAACGGTTGGCACTATCTCACCATCGAAAGCTGCATGGCAGATACCATGGCGACATAGCACCTTGCTGACACGTGTCTCGTTGGCTCAGCCAAGATTGGTGGTTAACAACTGGTAGTTAGTGTGATCGCTACAGTTAACGATAATAGTTTGAAGGGTGGTGCAATTAGTTCAATAAAAGGAGGTCAACCGCAGAGGACTTCCCAGGTGGCAGAATGAAAAGAAGTGATTGGTCTGTGTGGCCTAGTTGGCTTGTGAAATTAGGTTGAATTTTTGCCCTCGCAGATTCATGAACCTAAAAAGCAAAGGTGATCAATTTTGTTGTGCGATCTGATCTTCATGATCAATCCCGACCTACCAGAAATGAATGCGAAATATAGGGAGACACTCCACCGTCTCAATCGATCCATCTACCCAGTCAGAACATCGATGGCACCATTTTCAGTCCTCTCAGGACACCTGTTGCAACAAAGATCAAATTTTCCTCAGATTTCCATGATTGTCCTCCACAGGACTTAATGGCAGGTAGCTGCAAGGTCACTTCAGCAAGAAAAGATCTCAGTTATGCCTGAACTATAAAGTCAAATTTTGTAGTTTTTTGAAGGAGGACTTTTCTCTTTAATTTTTCCTCTGGTTTTGCTCTACAATTCTAGTGTGAATTCCCCTATGCCTCTGAACTGTCTGGTTCTCCATTTATCTCCTCTAGCCATTGGTATTAAAGTGCAAGAATTCCTTTCCTGTGCCATTGTTTTGTGGAAATCTGTAATTTGCATGATTGTATCTCTACTGGCCTTTGAATGATATATAAGTGAACTTCTTCCTTGTGTCATTCATCTTGGTTTTTCGATCTGTATGTGGTTATTTGATGAAAGCAAGCCTAGATGTGTATATCCTTAGTTTCATTCTGGTTCAGAAGCGCATGTATGGGCAGAGAATTGGTCCGAACACTCTTTTTTGGTGCATTACCTCCTTAGATTAGAACTAGGTAGATTTGCTTTCGTGCTCTCTTTCTCCCTTTTCCTCTCCAAGAGTAGATAGGTGCGCCCTGATAGTAAGAGGAAGCCGGCCTTCTCTGGAGACTCAACCTCACAGTTCAAGTCCCACAGCTTGGAGGTTGTTTCCATGTTTCACTAGGTTGTCCTCGCGCATAGGCCTTGGACAAGGGTGCAAACCTAAGTGACAACAGGTTGACAATCAAATGATATCATTAAGTGAGATATAATTGCCAATTGTGGTGTCCAATCTCTAAGTGAATGAGTATATGCTCCAAGCTATCATCCCTTTTTAGGACACAACACACCCATCACTTGTCACTTGTTGGAACTACAAATGTGGAACAATTGTTATGTTGTCATTTATGTCAAACCTTACTGGTAAGACATTTACTAACAATGTAGAGTGTCATATCATTTGATTGATGAATAGGATTTGAAAATAAGAGATCATGAGATGACCTAGTGAAAGGTTGAGTTAAGATGTGAAAGTGATGGAATTACAATGGGCACTTGATAACCTAGTACTTGACAATATAATATATTATTTATTCATTACAAGAACTAAGAAAATAAATCAATTGAGAAGCAAAAGAGTTGTGAAGAAACTGAGTATCTAAAGAAGAAGATTAAGGAACTTAAGCAGTGTCGAGAAGAACAAAGTTGGTCAAGTATCAATATTAGCTAAGTGACAAAGAATGTTGAGTGTCAGTAATGACCAAAATGCACAATGTAAATTGAGCAAGATAGATTAGTGATGATTGAGTGAGGATCGAGCAACATAGTGTAGTTATGACCAAGTGTTAACAAACTACAAGTTTGAGAAAGAATCAAGATTTGTGGCCGACATAGTTGAATTCTCAAAATAATCAAAACGCGTTCGCAATAAGGATTGATGACTTGGATTATTTAACACATGAAAAATATTGGTTGAGCAATCAAAGGCTAAGATTTGAGGGAACACTTCCAGAAACTTCAAGAAGGAAGAAGATCATAAGATGGCTATATCCATTGAACACTTTGAATCTTATCATATCCCTAAGATCTACGGTTATGTTTAAGCAAAAAAAGATTAGAGCTACCTATTTAAGTAGGCATATGAGATGTTTTAGAGAGTTGTTGGACTGGAATTTAAGAAGACAAGTGGAGAACATACTTGCAAAGGAGAAGTGTGAAGTTTGTGATGTTGAAGATTAGTTAAAGAGTTGACAAGTAGATCTGAGTTGTTGAGAGAGATGGAGTCTAGTCAATGAACCAGTATTGAGTTGAATGGAGATCTAAATTTGCAAAATGAGTTGTATGTTATCTGATCAAACCTAGTTGTTACTTTCTAATCATTGTGACAATAGCAAAATCCTTTTGATTAAGGTTGACCAAACAATCATTTATAAATTCTTTAACAGGGTGGCATTCTAAGGGAATGTTCTAAAGTCCTCTAACAAGACCACTCCTAACAAGGTGATTTAAATCCTTCAATAGGGTCAGACCTAACCATGTGTTTTGTAACAGGGTTGCCTCCTAACAAAGCTCACTTCAGAAGAGTGAAAAGTGGTAGGATGTTGGTGTTTTTTCCCAAATTGGGTTTCCACATTAAATACTGGTGTTGAACATTTGTATGGATGTTTGTTATGTGTTTATGCTACTTGCTATTTTTAAGTTTGAAGTTTATTGTTAATAGTGATATTACTCTGCTAGTCGGCACATACACTGAACAAAGAGCCCAGATGGAATGAATAAGTTGAATGGTGCTGAACAATTTTCTTTGATGTATTATTCATGAGTTTGATTGAGTTTTCTGGAGTTGTTAATTTTTTTTTTAATACATCTAGACCTGAGGATAACTAATTCACCCCTCCCTCTTATGCTAAATATTCTAACGGTCACTATCTATTATAGTAGTTGCACTATGAATTCACCAATCAACTAACTCTACTCTTGAGCAATATCAATCAACATATACTCTTCAAGAGACATCCCCAATGCTCTCTTGATGATCGCACTCACAAATCCTCACTACAATACTCTATTCATCATGATTATGCTCAACAACACTAGGAACACTAGGTCAAAGTTGACATCAATGACACCACAATAATTGATCATCATGCACTCAAATCTGTACTGATCATCACTCGTCACACCATCAGTTATGCAAACAAGAGTTAGAGTGAATGAATCATCATACTAGTGTTGTCATTGTTGGCAACACAATGGCCTATAGGTAATGGATTGACCATATCGACAGAAATTGATCAAATTGATAGAATTGTGAAGTATGTTGTGTATTGATCAATAAACAATTAGTCACAGTATTTTGGATGGATAGTAATCATATTTATGTTTGCAAGTATGTGATTGATATGGATGATTAATCAATGTTATTTTATATATTTTGAGAGTTTCATCTATTGGAGATACATACAGGTGAAGTTTTGATGTAATAAATTGGTCACAGTGTGAAGAATAGAGCAACTGGTAGATTTGGTACTCTGGTAATGTTAAAGTCAAAAGATGGATTAGTTACCTAGTAAATTATTTTGGGTCGACATTATGGCACTGATTTCTATGTAATGACACACGTTCTTGAAATTTGAATTGCATTTGAAGCCAACTACATGGTAACACATTTTAGAGATTTTCTACAACTTTAGGACAAGTTTGAAATGAATTGAAAGATCCATGTGTAGTGACTTATTGGTGCGATAATTGTTGTTGCGATGATAATATAAAAGATCAAAGTGCATTAGAAGCAATTCAAAGTGTTAGGATTAAACCACAAATAGAAATAACAATTACATGCAAATATAACCAATACTAGAAAATAATAGATCACATAGAAAAGAACACAAGACATCGAGATTTAACGTGGTTCACCCAATCCTTGGGCTAGGTCCACCAAACAACAAGTCTAATATTATTACGATCCAATGATTATAACCTAATTACAATATGTAATCCCTTATAGCTCAATGCTACCGCAAGAACCAATTTCACATCACAACTATGAAACAATCCCTAACCCTAAGCCCTTTTATACAAGTATTTTTACTGCTTTAGGGTTATAGTTAATAATTACATGTTGGCCCAAAATCTTGATAAAATAGGGCCCAATTTTTTTTTGAAGTATGTATAGTACTTTCTTGATCAATCACCACAATCTAACACAAAGCATAACATCGATTAGAGATATATTAGATTGTCATGCATTGAGTGTAATTAACAAATTGCTTTACACTTGTTGATTTTAAAATGTTGACAAGCAAAATCCCTTAACCGTGTCACTCCTAATAGGGTGAGCAGGATCTTAACAAGTTCGAAAGATAAATCCTTTTACAAGGCGACTCTTAGAATGAGTTTAAAATCCCTTAATCAGGTATATCCTAACAAGTCTTTGTATTAGCTCTTAACTAGGTTGAGATACTCTTAATTGGGTATACCCTTAACCAAGTGGATGTAATTTCTCTTAGCAAGACAACCTTATTACTGCAATAATGAAATTTGTGGGTACTAATTCCCACCCTATTTTTTTCCCTTTGACCAAGGGTTTCCACATGAAAAATATTGATATCTTTTTGTGTCTTGTGTGGATGCATGAATTTACTTTACTTCTATGTTATGGTTTTCATTGCATGTTTAATCTTGGGGAAGATAATAGTTAAAGGATTTGAATTTCCTCCCACCCCCAACATCTAGCATTAATAAGGTGGTCATAATGAAGAAAGACAAGAGGAAAATGAACGATGGGCCATTTATTATGCAAATTACCTCTCACTCCAAATACAATGTCAACGTGCTTTGTTGATTTAATTTTGTTACGCTCTTAAGCATAATTTTTCTATTTTGAGGATTTGGGGATAGTTTGTTAGGGGTAGCTAAATCTATGGACTCCTATGTGGTCCTACATAAATATGTAATCCTACATTATTTTGTTCTATTTTAGAGATTGTGAATAGTCTGTTAGGAGTACTTAAATCTAGAGACTCCAAAGTGTTCCTACATAAATATGTAATCCTATTACGGTGACCCCATTTTAGATATAATTTTGAGGTTTCTACCTTTAGGATGAGATTTTGGAGAAGAATAATTTTTATTGGTTCATTTATGGATGAGACCTGCCCCATATGCATCTATTTATCTATCTGAAAAATAGAATAAATGAAATTCTATATTTTATTATTTTGGTCACAAACTAACAAGGGGCGCAAGTGCCAAAGTTCCTTCCTTCATATTTTTATGGTTGACTGAAGTAGCTTTTGCAATGATCTCTATCTTATCAATGCCTTTGTGTTTTACTGATGGAAACTTATGGCTCAAGATTAGTTTTTTGTGTTTAGTGAGGAACTAATGGAAAATGTTGAAGTGCCTTTTAAAATGGAAACACTCATAACATTTTTTTGTATAAATACAACTAAGCTAGTGTTGATATCAAGGATGTTTATGGCCCATGGGATATAATGTTATATAAAGAGAGAGGTAAAAGATAGAATGATATGTTATTATAAGGACAAGTAAAGGTAGAATAATAGAGAGAGTTGAAGAGAATTTGAAAAATATTAATAATTCTATTATTTTAAGAAATATATAAATAACAATAAAAATTATATTATATGAATGAACTACTCACTTCTACCAATTCAATTATAAGTTGAAATAATTAATTTAAAAAAATTTGTTGATTACCAAAATATGTAGTAAGTTTGAGGGGTAGTATTAATGGTATAAAAAAAATTGAGCAAAATTGTAAAATAGTAGCTAGTAACACATAGTGTAAACTTTAAAAAAATAACATTTTACAATTGTAAAAAATAAACATCAATGTAAAACTAATAAGTGAAAATAAAAAAATTAATTTAAAAAAATAATATATATAAACATCAATGTAAAATAATAATAAATATATTTAAAATAAGGAATATAAAATATTTGACTCTATATTTGATTAAAATATCTAAATTATATAACTTAAAAAACATTTAACTCTATAAATTCATGTTACTTCTTCTCCATAAACTATCTTAAATAATAAATGTGTTTACAATAAGAAATATAAAACATTTAACTCTATATTTGATTAAAATATCTATATTTGAATAACATTTTACAAATTACAAAAATAAACATCAATGTAAAACTAACAATAAATATATTTAAAATAAGAATATAAAATATAAGGAAAATAGATAGAGATATAAATAACAATAGAAATTATATTATATGAATGAACTACCGATTTCTACCAATTCAATTATAATTTAAAATATTTAATTTAAAAAAAAAAAATTGTTGATTAATTTATTCAAACTACCAAAATCTCTAGTAAGTTTGAGGGGTAGTATTAGAGCAAGATTGTAAAATAATAGCTAGTAAAACATAGTGTAAACTTAATAAAATAACATTTTACAATTGGCAAAAATAAACATGAATGTAAAACTAATAAATATACTTAAAATAAGAAATACGAAATATTTAATTTTATATTTAAAATTATGATAATTAATATTGATTAGACATCCATTGATTAAATAATCTGAATTATATAACTTTAAAAATATTTAACTCTATACATTCATATGACTTCTTCTTCATAAACTATCTTAAATAATAAATGTATTTAAAATATAAAATAAAAAACATTTAACTCTATATATTTGATTAAAATCTCTATATTTGAATAACATTTTACAAATTACAAAAACTTAATATCAATATACAATTAATAATAAATATAAAACATTTAACTCTATATTTGAACTTGGTAAGGAAAATAGATAGGGATAATTAATATTGATTAGACATTCATTTGTGAGGTGGAAGATAAAAATGATTATTTTTGAAAAAGTTTATCTACTTGTCACAAATGTGAAAAAGATAAAGTTGTAATTATGCCGAGAGGCATATACAATGGGAGAAACACTTCCCAACACAAAGAATATTCCAAGGAATAATCCGTGTAAGGAAAAAAGATTTGGTGAGAGTTACAAACGAAATTAAAATATGGAATGCCATTTGGTAATCAAAAAGATTTGGTGAGAGTTACAAATGAAAGTAAAATATGGAATGCCATTTGGCAATCAAAAAGATTTGGTGAGAGTTACAAACGAAATAATAGGCCCGAAAAAGTAGGACCCAAAAAAATAGGGCTCAAAAAAGTAGGGCCTGAAAAAATAGGGGTGAAATAATTTCAATATGATTTTTTTTTTGTTAAATATAATTTTGCATGCACATTCATACTTGTTTTTTTGGGGGAGTGGGGGAATTTGAAACAAATTCGTGGAATGTGAAGAGACGTCTGCTGGGAGATATGAGGAGCCTCTCAGAAGTTATAAAACCAAGGCTCACCATTTCATTTTCATTTTATGTTTTTGTAGGAAGGAAGAGGTGGAGGTTATTGGAGGATTAGATTGGAGTTTTTGAATAGGAGTAGATTGAAGTTTTCGAGTAACATTTTTGTAGGTGAAATTTCTATTTTTTATTTACATTTTCATTTAGATTTAGATGTAGATGTAAATTGAAATTCAAAATTAGTTATAATATTCTACTTTGATTTAGATTTCAATTTTAATTAATTTCATTTAGATTTAGAATTTTGTTCATAACTATTTAGGCTTGCATTTAATAGTTTAGTCTTGCATGTTTGATTTATATTTATATTTATATTCAAAATCTATTTGATTTATATATTTTATAATACTTTTCATTTACATATTTTAAAAGTGCATGTTTCAAATTAGTTTTATATTTGCATGTTTCATATTAGTTTTAGATTTTCATATTTCAAAATAGTTTTGGTTTGCATGTTTTAGATTTGAATGTTTCACAATAGTTTTACATTTGCATGTTTCTAAGTATTTATTATGCCGAGAGGCATATACAATGGAAGCAAGAGGAGCTAGCACGAGAATATGCCAACAAATATTTCCGTGTAAGGAAAAAAGATTGTCAGGGAGTTACAAACAAATTGAACAAATTGGAAATAGCTATTAAAATTCATCACCACCTGTTACATAACGTCAAATTTGTAACTGGCAATTAATACCATATGCTATTAGAATCGTTTCAAATGCCATGCAAAAAATGCCACTTTGTCATGCGTTTCAGTTTATGGAAGTCGAACAGTAGTAGAATTTTGTATTTATAAGTGCCCAGCGCTCCTTTTTTACTGAACATTTGATCGAGTGGAGTTGTCTGTAGCGGTGTTGTCTGGAGTGGACGTCTGCCCTCAGGAAGAAAGTGAGTATGTAAATTGCGGACACCAAACTTCAAGCTATTAATTCTGTAGCCTATGTCTTTCATTCATGTCAATTATATAACAGGAATGTCGTATCTCTTCGTATGGCTGCAATGCCAAATCCTTCTCCACTTCTATTACTTGCACCGACTGGAGTAGCAGCTTTCAATATAGGAGCTTCAATAATTCATTCAAAACTGCGAATACCAATTAAAGATTTTACTCAATTGGAGGGGACACGACTTACAAGTTTTCAAGAAGAAATGGCTCACATTAGATATATTTTGATTGATGAAATGAGTTTCATTGGGAAAAACTTGCTGGAAAATATTGATTCCCGTCTCAGACAAGCATTCCCAGAAAATGCTGACAGAAGTTATGCAGGTAAAGCTTTTGTTGTAGTTAACTCTATTGTTGTGAACTAATATTTGTACATATTACAACCCATATGTAGTATTCCTAATACATTTTTCAACCTTTATTTTCTTTCTTTCAGGTCTATCTATTATTTTGGTTGGTGATCTTGGTCAATTACCTCCATTCAGTGATAAACCAGCATATGCTAGCGAAAGGAGAGCTAAATTATTGTGGCAAGAATTCAAAACAATAGTTACATTAGATAAAATATTTAGGCAAGATGGTCAAGACAAAGATCAAGAAAGATTTTGTGAGCTCCTAACAAATTTGAGAGATGCCAATCCTAAGATAGATGATTGGAATCTTCTTATGATGAGGATCCCTGTATGGCTTGATGCTCCAACAAATGATGACTTTAACAAAGAAGTACATGTGTTCTCAACCAATGATAATATCCACAATCACAATAGGAGAATGTTGCACTCTTTGGGGTATCTTATTGCACGTAGTCTTGCAACTAAGACACAGAATGGTAACATAGTTCAAGATGGTTCAACTGATGAACTTGATCTAGAGTTATTAATTAGTAAAGATTCCAAGGTCATGTTGACTGCAAATCTTTGGATAGAAGCTGGCCTTGTCAATGGAGCTCTAGGATATATTCAAGAAATTGTGTATAGACCTAGAACCAATCCTCCTGAACCACCAGCCTATGTCACTGTTGAATTTGATAATTATTCTGGAATACCATTTGATGACCACCATCAAAAAGTAGTTCCTATAGCTCCATTATAGAGGGGAAGTACCTTCCAACTACCATTAAGATTGGCATGGGCATTGACAATTCACAAATCACAGGGACTAACTCTTCAAAAAGCAACAATTGATATAGGTCCAAAGGAAAGAGCTGGATTAACATTTGTGGCTATTTCTCGTGTAAAATCTATTGATTGAGAATAATGCCACCATTTACATATGACCGCTATGAAAAAATGAAAAGCAGGAAGCAACTTTCAATTAGGAAGGCAGAGGAAATCAGATTGAGAAACCTTGAACATCAATGATGTAATAGTTCATAATTAATTGTTCTTCTTTTTAATGTCAAATTTTTGCTTTATTACTTTCAAACAATACATTGGTACTAGATGCTACAAAATTATGTTTTCTTATTCTTTAATGTATATGAATGGTCATTATAATGTTATGTTTCCACACACTAAATTTCATTGCATTTTTCAATGCAATATGGTTTTTACATTGATATACTCTACACTTCATAATGTTACTTAACTTATTATGTTATGCAAAATATTTTGATTTCAAATTTATATCCCTCAAATTAACTATTATTCACATGATTCTAATTTTAAATATATATCATATTTTCTTTTAGCAATGGCACCTTTTAACAGAGAGTTAAGGATAGCTGACATGAGCCCAACAACTTCCATAGGCTTGAACCATTTTATTGAGACAGAGTTTGATAGCTGCAAGCGGATAATTAAAGAGTCCTGTATAACTATGCTCATAGCTCTTGAGAATGCAGCTCTGGCAATTGATGATGTACAAGAAGTTGACATTATTGACATGGAAGATATTGCGAGATTTGTTCGTAATGCATCTGGAAAAGTAGATGCGTTTCCATCCATGATGAAAGAAGTTTACAATGATAAATTAACAAATGAAGGCCGCAATAGAAATTATATCTCTAAAGAATATGTCATGTACTTACATCATTATGGAGAAATGTTCTCCATGTAGTGAATTCAGATCTTCCAATTTTGTCATTTTACTTTATCTAAATAATTGTACCTTGAGATATAATTCTCATTTTATTTAATCTATATAATTTTACTATGAGATATAATTTTGTCATTTTACTTTATCTATATATTTGTACTATGAGAATAATGCCTCTAACCCTAACCTTGATTGTAATTCTAACTCTGACCCTAACTCTAATTCTAACTCTAACCCTAACCCTAATTTTAACCCTAACTCTAGCACTAATTCTAACTCTAACTCTAACTCTAGCCCCAGGTCTAACCCTATTAATAACCCTAACCTTCATTATAACCCCAAATCTAACCCTATTTTTAAATCTAATGCTAATCATAATCCTGACCCTAATCCTAACTCTATCTCTAATTCTAACCCTAACCCTAACATTCATACTAACTCCAACTCTACTCTAACCCTAATCCTAACCCTAACCATAAAATAAACAAATAAATCGATACTAACTTAAA
Organism: Cupressus sempervirens; assembly: GCA_028749045.1. NCBI lineage: Eukaryota > Viridiplantae > Streptophyta > Pinopsida > Cupressales > Cupressaceae > Cupressus > Cupressus sempervirens. Next base: position 695,884,913 of record CM053785.1, on the reverse strand, counting down.
AATATACATATATATTTAGAAAAATACTTATTTATAAATATAAATAAATATATATATATGTGTGTGTGTGTGTGTGTGTGTAAATTAATTTTTTAATTTAATAAATTAATATTTTAACTCTAACTCTAATCATAATCATGACCCTACTCCTAATTGTATCTCTACTTCTAACCATAACCTTAACATTGACCCTGACTGCAACTATAATCCTAACCCTAATCCTAACCCTAACCCTAACCCTAACCCTAACTCTTACTCTAACCCTAATCCTAACCCTAACCATAAAATTAAACAAATAAATTGATACTAATTTTATCAAAAATCAAAAATTAGAATATATATATATTTCTTAAATAAAAAATATTATCATATCCTCCATATGCGCGACGACTGCTACTAGCTTATATATACTTATATATATATAAAATGCCGAGAGTCATCCTTCTCCAGGCACCTATTTTAATTCAAATCGTATCCAACACAAAAAAAACCATTACGATTTAAATTAAGGTTAGGATTAAAATTAGTGTTAGAGTTAGGGTTATGGTTAGTGTTAGGGTTATGGTTAGGGTTAGCATTAGGGTTAGGGTTAGGGTTAGTGTTAGGGTTATGGTTAGGATTAGCATTAGGATTAGGGTTACAATTAGAGTAAGAGTTAAAATTAGAGGTAGTGTTAGTGTTAGTATAAGAGATAGAGTTACAATTAGAGTTAGAGTTAGGGTTCAAGTTAGAGTTAGAGTTAAAGTTAGAGATAGAATTGTGATCAGGGTTAGATTAGGGTTAGGGTAAGAGTTAGGGCTCGGATTAGGATTAGAATTAGGGTTAGTGTTAGACTTAGAGTTATATATAGTGTTAGGGTTAGGATTAGGGGTAGGTTTATAGTCAAAGTTAGGGTGAGGGTTAATATTGGGGTTAGGGTTACAAAAAGAGTCAAAGTTAGAGTTAGGGTTAGAATTGGGGGTAGGGTTAGAATTAGGGATAAAGTTAGAGTTGGAGTTAGGGTTAGAGTTAGAGTTAGAGTTAGATTTAGGGTAAGAATCAGGGTTACGATTAGAATTAGCATTAGAGTTAGAGCTAGGGTTAGAATTAGGGTTAGGGTTAGGGTTAGGGTAAGAATTAGAGTTAGATTCATAGTTAGGGTTAGAGTTAGGAATAGAGTTATAGTTAGGGTTAGAATTAGGTTAGGGTTAGAGCTAGAATTGGGGTTAGGGTTAGAGTTAGGGTTATATAGGATCGGGTTAAGATTAGGGGTATAATTAGAGTTACAATTAGAGTTAGAGTTAGAATTAGGATTAGGGTTAGAATTAGGGTTACAAATATAATTAGGGTTATAGATTGAGTTAGAGCTAGAGTTAGGGTAAGGGTAATAATTAGGGTTAGGGCTAGAATTAGGGTTACAAATAAAGTTAGGGTTAGCATTAGGGTTAGGGTTATAATTAGTGTTAGTGTTAGGGTTATAATTGGGCCTAGAATTAAGGCTAGGGTTAGGGTTAGGGTTAGGGTTAGAATTAGAGTTAGAGTTAGGGATCAAGTTAGAGTTAAAGTTGGAGATAGAGTTGGGGTTAGGGTTAGATTTAGGTTTAGGGTTGGAGTTAGGGTTAGCTTTAGGGTTAGATTTAGGGTTAGAATTAGCATTAGAGTTAGAATCAGAGTTAGGATTACAATTATATTAAGGCTTAGGGTTAGGGATAGAATTAGGGTTACGGTTAGAATTACCATTAGATTTAGGATTATAAAGGGTTAAGGTTAGGGTTAGGGGGAGAATTAAAGTTAGAGATAGAGTTAGAGTTAGAGTTAGGGTTAGGGTTAAACTTGGATATATATATATAATATTAAAATTATTATTATATCTTTCATATTCGCGGCGACTGCTACTAGCTTATATATATATATATAAAATGCCGAGAGTCATCTTTCTCGAGGCACCTATTTTAATTCAAATCGTATCCAACACAAAAAAACCATTACGATTTAAATTAAAATAGGTGCCTTGAGAAGGATGACTCTTGGCATTTTATATATATATATATATATATATATATATATATAAGCTAGTTCTATTTTTGTTAAAGAAAATTAAATTTTTTCATTGCTTTAGCCTATATAACTAATATGGAATCACATGATTCCATTAGTTTCCTACCAAACCATTTATGGTGAACAAAGGGATTCTATCTTAAAAAACCAGTGAACTGCGCCCGCCTCGGGGTTAGGGTTTTTGCCCTAATAGTGAATGTACTTCGTGGAAGCCATTGTACAAACAGGTGCGCTAATTTCAACTGAAAGGTAGGTTTGTTTTCGATACAACACAGAGTAGAGGCAAGGTGGGGAGAAAACAACCAACAGGAGTAGAAAGAAGATATTCTGGTGAAGGGAGAAATCATGGCGGAAGCACTTGTACTGCGCGGCACAATGGAGGGGCATTCAGACCATGTGACGGCCATTGCGACGCCCATTGACAATTCGGACATGATTGTATCCGCCTCGCGAGACAAATCCATCCTACTGTGGCAGCTCACCAAAGACACGAACTATGGCGTTCCCAGGCGTCGCCTCACGGGCCACTCTCACTTCGTGGAGGACGTGGTGATATCATCTGATGGACAGTTTGCTCTTTCGGGCTCCTGGGACGGTGAGCTGAGGCTCTGGGATCTCAACACGGGCCTCACTACACGGCGTTTCGTGGGGCACTCCAAGGATGTTCTCAGTGTGGCCTTCTCCATTGACAATCGCCAGATTGTGTCCGCCTCGCGGGACAAAACCATCAAGCTCTGGAATACTCTCGGGGAGTGCAAGTACACCATTCAGGCCGATGCTGATGGACATTCTAACTGGATCAGCTGTGTTCGTTTCAGCCCCTCCGCGACTAATCCCACCATTGTTTCTGGATCCTGGGACCGCACCGTTAAGGTCTGGAATCTCACTAACTGCAAGCTCAAGAACACGCTTATAGGCCATGGTGGATATGTTAACACTGTTGCTGTTTCGCCCGATGGGTCACTTTGCGCCAGCGGCGGGAAGGATGGGGTTACTATGCTCTGGGACCTTGCCGAGGGCAAGAGGCTTTATTCGCTCGACGCAGGGGACATCATCTACGCCCTCTGCTTCAGCCCCAACAGGTACTGGCTCTGCGCCGCTACGCAGCAGTACGTTAAGATTTGGGATCTCGAGAGCAAGAGCGTTGTTGCAGATCTTCGTACCGATTTCATGCCCACCAAGAAATCCCAGGTTGGTTGTTGAAGATAATTGTTTTTTTATTGATGTTTATTAATCGCCTCTTGTAAAATTCACGATTCTTCAATTCCAGTATGGTATAATCTGTTTTAGAGGCAAGGATTAAGCTATTATATGATCCTAGATTTGCACCCTGTCTCGTCCTTGCTGTAATGCATGGATGATAAAGATCTTTTTTTGCCCTTTCAGTTAGAAAGCGAGCACTTTCTGGATGTTGTCATTGTCTTTTCATTTTTCGAGCCGGATGTGGCAGGACATCATCCATCCGTCATGGGGTGACCTATTTAGGAGGGAATTATATCTGCTGTCCCTCCCTATATTTCCTTATTCACCTACACATGATTGCGTGTGGGTAAATAAGTAAAACAATGAATAGCATTTCATATTAACACATGATTGCTTGTGGGTAAATAAGTAAAACAATGAATAGCATTTCATATTATTGCCTATACAGAATGTACGTATTAAATATACCACCACAATGCATGCCACAATATTTTCTATACCACAAGAATTGCTGAGTGAGATTGTAGGTTTTTGTAAAAGAGATAATATGCTCTGAATTACTTTCTCTTGTTTGTTCTTCCTTGATGCCTTCCTTCAAATGTAGGCCTCCTTTCTATAGACTTCAATTGGTTGCTTCCTACCTTAATGATCCCTTTTAAGAGTGGCGACTTTTTTCACTGTGTCCTTTGCTTCTTAACAAGTTGCTTATGTAAACATCAGATTGTTGCCCTAATGGAATTGCTTGTGAACTATCGGTAATAACAAATCTCTAGAGTCTTTTGTAATCATATGAGGTTGCTTCCCTAATGAACTTACTCCTTAACTACAAATAATATCATCTGTGCATTGCTTAATTGAAATCACTGCATACATACCATTCTTTATAACAATGCGAGCTCAGATCAATCACTTGCTCTTTGCTGTTTGTTTGGGTTTGTTTAGATTTCAGAAAACTGTAAAGTCTTTGAAGCAAGACAATATTTTTTTGCTAAGAGTGGTGGTGGGCATTTGGTGTCAAAAGGAGCATTGCCTAGATATTCATGTTTTTCGTAAAGGAGGGCCCCAGACTTAATTATTATTCACTAAATTCAATGAGGGAGAAGCTTTCTTGTTCTTGTAAATTCTGTGCAATTAATCAAGAAGCATCATTTTATATTCAAAAGAAGCAGTGCGGCTGAGTACTTCATTTTCTTATTGTTTTGTCTTCTTTTTTGGTGCATGGGAATTTAGATCCACGTAGAACTATATTTTAGATTGATCTGTGGGCATAGATGATATCTATTTATTCAATGTTGTATTGAGCATGTAATGTTCTTTGTCTCTTTATTAAAGTGGAAAAAGTGGAAAAAGATACTTTGTGAATGAGACTTTTTAATAATCTGTTACAATGTCAACACTTTCTACCTTCCTTTATTGGTTACAACTATAGTTCTATAATTTTTCTGGTAGACTGTGTCTTTTGGTGATTGCATTTTATTATTTGATTCTTACCTACGGTAAATACATTCATGAAAATGGCTGTTACTATTCTGAGAGCCATTTCTAATGGGTTTAGTTGCTAGTTAGAATATTTTCTACCAAAGTAACGAGAATCGGAATCATATCGGAATCGGCACAGCCAAATCGAATCGTGAATCGGGGGTGAATCGCCGGTGAATCGGCAATGAATCAGCAAATTTGAAAAAACCCTTTAAATGTAGAAAGTAAAAAAAGCAAGTTATTTTTTTAAAATTTACAACTCCATACTTTTCTGGCCGCGGGCGATTTCTTGCCAATTTTTTCATCCGATTCATGCGATTTTTTTGATGAATCGCCGATATCGGCGATTCATGCAATTCATCCAAAAAAATCGGGTGTGGTGATTCCCGACTCCAAAAAAATCGCCCACCTTGAATCTTATCGCTGAATCGCCGATTCATGCGATTTTCGAGCGATTCTCGTTACTATGTTTTCTACTATATTTGTGATAAAACAGCGAAATTATAATAATCACAATGATTGCCAACTGTTGATTTATTTAGTTAATTGTAACATTTTTGCCCGGAGGAGCGGAGTCTGATTTCTAGATGAAGAATTTAATTCTGATGCTTGTGGGGAACTTTCTCTTATATTGACCATTCACCTCTTCAATTTGAGTTGGCAAAGTCCTCATTGGAGTGAAATCTGCTAAATTCATGATTGAAGAATGAACCTAATTTCCTGGCGATCATTTAATTTGCAGTGCCAGGTGTGTTTGCTATTGTGCTGAATCCTCCTGTTTCATTCTTTGTTACAACCTTGGCTTTTTCCCCTCCTTTTCTTCTAAAGGTGTGATCATTGCTAACAGAATCTACTTATATTCTGTGTTTTCGTGTGCCTATGTTTGATTTGTTCATTTTAGTAACAGACAGATGTAAGGTTTTGTTTGCATATGATGTGAATGCAATTTTTTTCCTGCATGCACTTGACTATCGGAATCATTCATTTTAAATTTTTGTTGCCCTTCTTTTGAAATATTCCAACATATCTGTGATAAACCAGTGAGGTTATATGTAAAAAAATAATTTTTCTGATTTCTATGTGAATGAGTTTCGCAGTGTGATATATTTTAGTTCATGTCTTATGAAATATTCCAACATATCTGTTGTGATAAACCATTGAGGTTATATATGTAAAGATATTTTTTCTGATTTCTATGTGAATGAGTTTCGTAGTGTGATATATTTTAGTTTATGCCTTTAATGCTGAAATAGAAATTAATATCTTTGACTAGAGAAGATGAGCCTTGTTTCTATGATGGATAGTTTAGTTGTGATGGCATTCTGACTGGGGTGCACCTTCATAGTTTGCCTTCCAAGCATGAGAAGCATCTATTCAGCTGAAGTTTGCATGATCAAGTACTTTGTATACCTTTCAATTTATAGAGGGACAGGCTTCTTTTGGAATAAACTCTTGTTAGCGAATTGAAAGTCTTCTCTGTTGATTATTGAAGCACATCACATCTCCAAAGATTTTGGGAGAATTTCCCTTACAGTGCAGCTGTGCTCAATAATGCTCTTTCCTCTTGTAATATTCTCTGTTGCAGCTTCCTTCCACCTGTCACTTCCTTGACAGTTACAATGACTAGTGGAATATGCTTGGCAGTCTGGGCCTTTGTGTTCTTAAATTTAATTTTCATTTCTTCAACAGAACTAAACAATTATATTTTTGTTTGTATGATGTGAATGTATTTCTCTCTCTTCATGATCTTGCTATAAGTGAACCATTTCATATTGATTTTATTGTTGTATTTTCATGGTGATTACTAGCACTTCTATGATTAAATAACTAGAATGATTTTATGATGCCAAAGTGCAAGAGAGATTTCACGATTGTTTTATTTTGTTTATGCCTTTATGTTGTAATTTCTTTGACTGGAGGAGATGAAGTATCCTTGGAGGAGTTGAACTAATGAATGGTAATGTCATCCAAATGATATTATAATGGCTATTGGATGTTTGCCAAACTCTGGATCTTTTGTCGAGTTTTTGATATGACTGTCATTAAGTGATGGTCAAGATAGTGTAACAATGTATCAAGGAAAAACTAGTCAAGTAATAGTATGAGAAATATTTTCTATGCTTGTAATAAAAGCTGTTGATACTTATTTTTAGCATGGATTTACCTAACTAAATAGTCCAGGGACCTTGATAATTTAAATCATTAGGGAAAATTTAAATTAAAATTTAATAGAGAAGCATATCAAAATTTGATTCATGAGTGAAATTGGGGCTGCTTTCTTATAATTGAATATAATTTTCATTCCTATTTTTATGCTATGCAGGATGCAATTATTATTTTACCATTTGTAAGTCCTTCCCAGAATAAATTGTGGATTTATGACGGACGGCATAAACTAAATGATATGGAGAAGGCTCAGTAGATCTGGCTAATGTTTGTGTAGAATGATTGCAATAGGACACATGTTTCTTTAAGAGTACACTGTATTTTTATTAAATGGGTACTTTCTCATGGATAATGTTTGGAGAAGACTTTCACCCAAATGCTGTTGTTTAATAATTTTTCAATTGTTATTTCTTGTTATATTGCAGATTCCTTATTGCACATGTTTGAGCTGGAGTGCAGATGGAAGCACATTGTTCACTGGTTACACAGATGGGAAAATCAGGGTCTGGGGAATCGGACATATTTGAATTCAAAGCTTTAGTTGAATTGTATGCACACTTGAACTTCTGTGACAATTTTTTTTTCTAAAGCCCAAATTGTTTTGGCTTTAGTGGGGTTAACTGTGTTGCTTTTGAATTTTGATAGCTGTAGCAGAGTTTTCTCTAAACATGCAACGAGGGATGTAAAATGAAGGCACTCTAAACTTCAGATGAGTAATCTACAACTCAGAATGGGCATATTAACCTTTGTAATCAAAACAGTTTTTTTGAGTCTCTTAAATAATTAAAAAAGTTCTGAGGTCCTTTAATATAAATATGGCTCTCCAAGGATTTGATTTTTATCCTGAAAAGGGCATAATGATGGTTCTGTTAAAATGCAAAATAATGACTAGATCCCCAGTGAACAGTTTTGTCAATTACCCGCCATTAAGCTTAAGCCAATGGTTCTAGTGCTCCATTTTCTGTCCCACACATTATATCCAATAACGTCTTAGTTTTATTGCAAGTTTAGATTCAATTTTTTTTTAGTTGAAGGTTCAGCGCCTTTGCCTCTTTGTTTAAGAACTGAGGGGTATCCATCCTGCCAAATTTCTCTGGGCCTCATCCCTTTTTGATGTTGGGGGCCTTGCACTCAACAAGTGTGAGCCATTCAATTTCACCAGTAGACCAAGGGCCCCTTTGACAGATTCAAATTTTTAGAATGACAGTAATACTTAATTTTTAAATTATATCATAATTTTACATCAAGAATTTAAAAGTTTGATAATAGTAGAGGAGGCACTGTATTATTATCTGAACTCTGCTGACACCAGATCATTCAGGATCAATAACCAGTCGATTTATTTTGTTAAATGTGTAGAATGATCATTGCAAAGGCATTTATTGAGGTTTTTGATGAGAACCAAAGATTCATCAAATATTTAGATAGTCGTTAGACAAGGTACTCTGGTAAAGACAATATTTAAAAAAGTAAATTATTATTTGAAATTTGAAAATATTAAGCCTGGGCCATAAATTGATTAATTGGGTAGGAATTACCTTAAACACTTACTAGCTGCATTCCAATGTTCTTTTTCATGTTTGATAAATATGAAAAATACTTAATGAAAAAGCAATATTTTAGAAATTTTGGAAGTTTTCTCTTGATTGTTTGAGAACTTATGCACTTATGAGCTCTTTTTCAAATTTTTTTAATACTAATTAGAAAGGATTGATGCTTTTTTGGGTGGCACCAATTTTTGATATTCAGGATTCAGATTGCCAGCTTTTAATTTTTATTTTGTTTTGGTAACATTTTATGTTAATTACACAGTGACAAATGTGGCTTCCAACTTGTATTTGATATTGGATGCAAATCACAGATGATGATAAGTAGAGTTGCGATGCATTTCCATACAGTAGTGTGGTAATGGTACATTGGTTTTTAAAACCAGTATGGTACTTTGTTTCTTATTAAACTTGATGCTAGTCCCATTTTACGGTTATGTTAAAAGATTACGTAATCTAGTTGCAGAATAGTCTTCTTATAAAACTCACAACATTACTTGTACATCTTTGTGCTTTAGACTGCTACATTGATGTATGTAAATTGTGGATCAATAATCGTAACAAACATTGCTGCATTTAGTCAAACCTAATCTATTGTAAGCTATAGAGATCATAAATTATTGACAACTTCCTATGTCTAGTTGGCAGCTTGCTGGAATAATTTAAATTAGCAGATTTTACAGTAAGGCAGGCCAATAATGGAGTCAAACTTTGGTCTTTGTAGTCAAATTCATATGTTAGACATCCAAATTGCCATTTGAGAACTTGGCAAGTCTAATGTACGCACAGGCATTGATATATATGGTCATTAGTAGACCTGAAATAAAATCCATTGATGCAGTTTGCCTAGTCTTAGTGTGTACATGCTCTAATAGAACAAGAATCAATGGCTTCTAGAGCCCCAATTTTATTCTGCAAGTGTCTGTTGTACTGCTCATAATGAACTTTGCGTTGGTCTTCCTTGTCTCTTTGGTTTAGTGATCATGTAATATGCCTAAGTGTTGGATTCTCACTATTTAAAACTTACGTACGTGCATACTACAGAGTTAAAATTAGATTCTGAAAAATGCTGCTCTTTCTATTACTTTCCAAAGATGAAAGATGGCAGAAGTGGGATGACCACAAGAGATGAAAGATGACATTAGGTGGATGATCACAAATGATGAAAGGTGCCACAAGTGGATAGGCACAAACGATCAAAGAGGTCATTAGTGGATCCACAAATGGTTTATTTAAAGTTCATGGTATGTTCATCATCAACAGCAATTGGACGTTAATTTCTCTCCCAAAAAATTCCATGCTGGATTTATTGGTCTGATGGGCACACATCAAAAACTTTGAGCTTCAATCTTTAATTTCTTTGGCCCTCTACTTCTTTGAGTAAGTTTACGAGGGTATCAATATAAGAGATCAACGTTCTTGATTGTGATCTTGTATGAAAGATGTGTTGCATGTCTTTCTTGACAAAACTAGAAAACTGATATGAGATTAAGAATGTTGGTGACACATGTCTTAGCTGCTAAATTTATTGGCTACATCATCATTCTCCATGATTGGTCGTCTATTCTGTGATGTAGTTGGGACTAGTGAGATTTTGCAGTAGACAATTTAGAGAGGTGTGTTTGGCGGTGAACATATCTTTTTGGCTACAATATCCATGTGCTTTTGTTGTATTCGGAGCTGATGACATGACATGTAAGAAGTTGTCTTTACATTCTTTATTGTAATTGATCAAGTGCAGGATAAATCTTTGGAAAACCAAATATTGACAGTGGCTTCATGTTGATTAGTGCCGTGATGCTTTTTACATAGGTGCATTCAATGCCTGTGGCTATACAGCCACAAAAATGCACTTCCTTTACATTGTTTTTTTCCAACTTTTCAAAAAAAATACTAAGTCCTCTCCTTCGTAAAGAAGTGCATTTTTGTGGCTGTATAGAGGTTGCCGCATTCAATGGTCTTGCTATAGAACACCTCATTGCAGCTTTGAAGAGTTCAATGAAACAAGATAGGACAACCATTTGCTTGCATTATGATGTAGATGGGCATTTTTGTAGCTTAAACGTCTCCCATTGCATTGATATCAACCAAGTTGAGCAGGGGAGAGATAACAAATTGTATGGTCTTTGTGAGCATATGTAATGGTTATTTGAATTTAGCATTGCGAAATGACATCTTATATTGCTACAGCTATGGTATAGAGGTTTGATTCATCACACTATTCACCACATTAGCATATCCATTGAGCAGTGAGTAGTGTCCTTAGCATTATGGTTAAATAAAAAAAAGAGAACTCAATCATAGGATCATATTAATAGTTGAACAAAAACATTATTTATTGTTACAATGGTATCATATTCTTACTTAAAATATACTTTATAAACAACTTAAATGGGCTCAATACTTTTTTGCCCTCTACAAGACTTCCACTAGGTTTTCAGTTAGATATAATCTCTCAACTTCCTTTCATTTATTTATTTTTTAATGCGCAGGAGGTATCACATGACCTAGTCTAGTGGCCAACATCTCATATCTTGCGTACTTAAGAGTTTGCTAGCGCGAGACTAATCTCCCCATGGTTGAGATACTCTGTCTGCAAGTCATCTCACCTCTTTAATCGAGAGTAGAGTTAGAACTTCAGACTAATGGAGATCAAACACATTGAGCAAGCTAACTATGCTAACTATGTGGGCTAGATAATCTTCATATCTTAGTGCAACCCTTTAGAAGGAGAAGATCACAACTAAATTCTCAGATATCTTATAAAACTAGCGAACTCATTGTCGAAGTTGGCAGTTGATATGACCTCCATTGAAATTGATGAGGTAGCAAGTAGGCGGCTAGTTGATGCAACAATAATGACCTCTTGGAAAGTTGTGAAGCAAGGCATTTTGTACTCAAAATTTGTGCTATCTTGATGTAGGTATGTAGGACGTGACCCACATTTAATGCCAAAAAGATTTGAATTGACACATTGCATAGGTCAAAGGACAAGAGCTGATGAAACACATTGTTTGCAGAGAAATAAATTACAAGAAGATGTCTCATCTTCATTGCAAACATTCACAAAGAGCAAAAAAAAGAGAAGTCATTGAGAATGGAAGCCAACTTCCGTCTACATAGATAAACAACATATGACCTTTTGGGGGAAGGTGACAATAGAGTTGATCAAACATGTCCTCACCCATAGATGACCCATATCTCTTGATGATGGTTTGTGGGTTGTTAGGTATTAATTTCATCATCACATACTACAGAACTATAGATTACACAAACATTTCTTTCATTTTTGGCACACGTGGTTTGAAATTCAATTGAATTTGAAGGCTTTAAACTAGATGCATCAAGTCAAAGTGGCATTTGGAGTTCAAAGGTTTCCTCCAAGTTGTAAAACCAAGGATAAAGTTTAGAATATCAAGGAGTACCCCAAGCATCTCCATCCTTTCATGCTCTTCAAAGATGGAACAAATCAAAGATGTAGGTGGGCTGATGCTAAAAACATGTGGTGGGTTATCTGAGACTCATAAAGGATTGGGATGAGGTTATAAAACTCAGAACAAACCAAAATGGAATTTGACAACCACTTCACAAATTCCAAGCAGTAAACTATTCAAAGCAACAACAAAATGTACAAGGAGAACAATAGAAAGGACAAGCTAGCAGACATGGAAGAAGGCTATGTGGCAGAGTCCTTCCAAGAACAGGAAGGGGTTGTCGGCACAATATTGTAGATGAAGGTGGATGCGGTCGCAAGAATGCATAGGAAGGTGGGTGCATGTGCAACATTGCAAAAGGTGACGAGTGAGGAAGGGGCTCAAATGAGTGGGGGAAAGTAATGGACACACTCCTTGTTGTCAAGGTAGAACAAGGTCACCAGTTAGAACTTGAGCTCGTCAAATCCCATGATGTGATTCTCTACATTTCTCTGCTTCTAAGTTTTGCTATTGATAGCATGCCTTCTCCAAAATGAAAATCTCTAATTTTTTGGTTTCTTTGAGCAAAATGTAAATCTTGGTTACTATTTGTCATTGCTCTACGTGTACAAAGCACTACGAGTGTCATATAGGCCATTTTGGATTGGGTAGATGCATCAAGGTGCAAATTTGGATACGACTGCATGATGTCAACAATCATGTTCCTGTAGGGTATACTTGAACATTTTGTATGTGGTAATATATAATGTACTTACTGATTTTCTATTAATAAAATATAAACAACTTTACCTATAAATTTTTTTAAAAAAATTTCCCTTCACAATTGTCCATTACTACCAACCAAAATCCTACACAGAGTAAATTGAAGGTTGTTTTGTTCCTCTTAATCATCCAAATTACTCTTCAACTAGCTTTCTCAACTCAATCATCCTTCTAGCCAAGCTCAAGGTAAGAATAACACAAACTTGCAAAAGAGACATCTACTAGGCAAACACCATCTAATTCTTTAGTAAGATTATTAAGTACATGCACTTAACTCGTAATGCGCAAGAAACTTCATGCACAATTTATTTATCTAATTAGATAAATAAAAAGAATGATAGAAGAGAAGTAAAATAATGAACGTCAAATGTTCAAATTGAACAAGCACTCTGTCTTCTCTATTTTCAATGGGTGTTTTAAAAAACTTATTTATTTTAAATTGGAATATATAAACAAGTTAAACTATTTTAAGTATATTTAAATGGTATATCCTTAAATAAGGGATGAAATTCTAATAGAGACACCCATAGAATCGCATTAGATTTTTCAATAATATTGTTAAGCCCAAATTAAGTCCACATTAAATGTACCCCTCCATACTTAGAATGATTGAAAATATGAACCCTAAAGCTTATAAATAATGAATAAGCATAATCATCACACAATAGAAATTCTAAATTCAACTCTAAATCAAACCAACGTTCTTCAAACCATACATCAAACCCAAGTTGTTCTACCTTTATATTAAACACATTACCTTTAATATAAAGGATAAATTGATGACTCAAAATGATATAGTGCTCTAGTTCAATAGCTTGTAATGTCTAAGAAGATTGTTAATTCTTTATGAAAAAATATGAACATAATGATAAAGTAGTAAACTAGGGATTCCCCACGAAGAGTAAGGAATTCTTCGTATCTTAAATTAAGCCAATACTCCCATAAAATTACTTTTGTGGCCAAAAAATTATCAGCCCTTCTTGCTAATTATTATTGTTATTTATTTAGCGTGAGTAGACTCGAACTAAGGCTCACAATTTACCATTGTGTTGTAGGCTCTTGCCTCAGTTTTAGCTCTTTTTTTTTCCTATTTATTTAACTTTTCATTTTTAAAATTGATTTAAGTTTAAGGTTTTAAATTATTTTAATTTAATTTTTAATTTAGTTCAAATTTCCACTTTCAATATTGATTTTTAGTTTTAATAATTTATTCATACGATAGGATATTTATGGGAGGAGTTATTATTTTTTAAATTTCTCCTATTAATTTTTCATAATAGAATTTTTTGGAGGAGTTTTTTTCAAAATTAATTTATTCATGTATTTCACATATGATAAATTGAATATAAATAAACAATATTTTTAAATCTATTTAAAAGTTTATTTTTTAAAAAAATATTATTTTATTCAAATTAAAAATTATTAATGATTTAATTTATTTACAAAAGATTATATTTTAAATAATGATTTTATTATCAAATATCTATTGACTTATCGTTGCAAGCACAAAAGTGTGTATATCTATCTTGACATTAGTCCTTTAAGACATTACCTTTATGTAAGCTACTAACTACCTTTAGCACATGTAGATTCAAAGACCTCACTAGAAAAAATAGGGGGAAACTTGTCATTGGACCATGATTATTTGTTTTTTAAAACTAGGTAGGAAGTAAGAACAATGACCCCTTTTGAACCCTCAATGCTTGGGAATAACTATGCAACTATGAAATTGGTCAATCATAGCAAGGTTTGTACTTAGTTTTCTTTTTCCAAAAGTTAAAAAAAAACCTACATAGAAAAAAGTCACTAACCAATGTACAACAGATATCCATAGAAGTTGATGAAGCGGTTCTTACAACTCTTTGTGACTTGTCCCATTTTAGCAAGATAATTATTTGTTTATATAACTACACGACCTTTAGACATGAATTTCCTAACAACCTATCTTAGTTCATGGTATTCACTACAACATTAAAAATATTCATCCAAAAACTATGTAGAATAGAGAGCACACTAAAAGTATAGGAGATGATGACTACATTGGCCTAATAATTGATCTTGGCTTTTATCTTATAGGGAACTTTTCAAAATTTGAGGGTTCGGTAGCAATGCAAGAAATATGAAATCTTAGATAGAAAAAAGAGACATAATTACAAGATTCTAAAGATGACAACAATTTCCTTGAGATGAGAATGAGAGAAATAGATTAAATTTTCATTATTAAACAAAAATCTAATAGAAGTAGCGACTTTATGTAGAATTGGACAAAATTACTGCACCATCTTCAACCCATAAGAGTTGCATCATCCACAAATTGTGATGGTTGAGCTCTTTCCCTTGTTGGTGTGTGGGAACTCCAAGAATAATTTTTATGTACTTTTGAATTTAGGAATGTGGCTAAGTAGTTCCACAATGAGAACATACAAGGAAGGCTGAAGATGATGCCTTCACACAATCTTTTGGAGAGATTGAAGAAATTGGTAAAGTTTTCATTAAACAATGAAACAATTCATGAAGAAATAACACATTCTTTTATCCACCGTACCATATATCTCCAAACTCAAGCTTCTTGAAAGTAAAATTGCTTTTTAATTCAAGTTGCCAAAACTGTTACATTAGTCATATTAAGTTTAATGGGCATGCATATTACTATACTCATAAGAATGAGAAACTTCCTGAGTCAAGATGATACAAAAGTATACACACATGTGGAATACAATTAGTTTTCCTTCAAAAACAAGGGAGAGAATTGAAAAGAATCAAGGTATGTGAAAACATTTCATTAACCAAAATTTGAAGTGTTGTGCAAATTTCAATCCATTAACAATTATTAAAAGTAAAAATACAAACATAAAATATATAATATACAATAACACAAGGTTACACGAGGAAAACAATTTCAAGGAACACCCCAGTGAACAATGTAATTAATGTAGTGGTATAATGAGCCTTTACAATAGTGTCACCGATAAGAAATATAGAGGAATTCCAATAGTTTAACATGTATCAATAAAACTCTACACATAAGCTCCATGTCAAACAACTAATATATAAGAGATACGAGATATGAAATTGCCAAAGTACAAGTAAACAAATTTGAGCTAAAACTAGACCAAAATGACATCCAAATCCCAAAACTCAAGATAAATCATTAAACTAAAAATGACACATTCTTTTCATACATTATATTCTTGTTATAGCCCACTCACCAAATTAGGTGTTTAATTTCTAATCAAAGACCTAATATGGTGTGATATTTGCATCATACGTTGCTCAACATATGTAATCCTATCTTGCAACTTTTTAATGTGTTCAACGTGCTTTTACATTTCTTTTGCAAACTTCCAAAGATCATAACCTTTTATTTGAGAGGTGAGTTGGGCCCAATATTTTTCTGAATCATAGAGTTTGAAAATAAATATAGAATACACCCCCTTGGCATTGTTGAAGTACTTGGAATATTTATTTCGGCCTAAAACAAAATTTACAACCCATAAATTGAGTTTTTATTTTTTCTAACCCAAAATCTCATTATTGTAATTATCAATAGAAGCATTGTTGAGACACATTTCTTAGCAAGAATAACATTGGCATGCATTTTTAAAAGTGTTTTGGCAAACAATTTGTAAGGTATTGTATAAGGAGATAGACTTGAAATTGTCAACATTAGTTGCTTGAGCTTCTGTGGGATCCAAGCCAAAAATGAAGAGTTAATTCCTCCATGAAGCCTATGGTGTCTTGAATCCTCAACAATATTGGAAATCTTCAATAATATTCAGATTCTCTATTTTGGATTCTTAGGTGTGGTAGTCCAAGGCAACTATGGTGGAGGATGGTTGGATTCGTGTGACTAGAAAACATTTTAAAAAGGCCTCTCCTCAATTTGATACGACTCTCCAATCCTAGAAGAAGGGAGGTGAAGGAAAATCTTAGTTATTCCTTTTGGGTGGCAAGTTGTGGGTTTCCGTTGTTTAAAAACCTGTCTCATTAGTGTGGACGTAATGTTTATATTATGCTATGTTTTCTCTTATTGGACTTAGGGTAGTGTTACTCTTTGCATTTATTTTCGTTTTGTTGGGGCTGCTAGACATTTCCTCTTTCTGTGGCATCATTAGTCTTGTTGAGGTGTTCTTGTCCACACTATTCCCTCATGAGACTTCAAATCCCTTCAAAACTTCTGTTTGAGTCCTCTTAAGGATGATTAGGTAAATTTTAATATATTTTGTATGAAGTTGTAATGGGTTTCAGGTCCCCTCAAAAACTTTTTTTTACCTTAATCCAAAAAATAATATTGAAAATATTATGTTTAACTACGTTCTAGACTTATTGATAGAAATCAAGGCATTGAAACTATTTAGACCACGAGATTTGTCTATACTCATGGTAAGAAATATAGGCTCAAACTCTTGTCTTGATACCACCTTGTAACAATATCAAATTGTTTTTAGAAAATAAAATTATTTGATAAGTAGGACATAATTTTCTATGGTAAGTCAAATTATGCTATTGCTATCAGGATTTAACGATGTAGTTTTTGAGTCAAACTCATTGACTCATGTTTCATGAGTACTAATTCACATAGATCCATCTCTCATGAGAATAAATGAAACACTTAGCACTCATGAGACCTAGGTCATGATGCTCACAAAGGTGAAGCATCGAGACTTCCCGGGAGGTCACCCATCCTAGTACTACTCCAGCTCGAGTGCACTTAACTACATAGTTTTTATATTAAGAAAATAGGTTTTGAAGGGCCCTTGAAGTCCTTTACAAAGAGATCTTAAAGATTAGATAGTAAGAAGATTAGGAGAAACAAGAAAAAAAGATAGAGCCAATAACTGAATGAAAGCTAGCTATGAAAGGACAACACACTAACCACTAACAGAAAACACAAAATAATAAAATTGGTATCTTGGTTGAGCAAGAAATAAGATTGTATTTCTCAGAATACAGTTGAGGTAAAGTATGTTGCAGCAACAAATAACTGTAATCAAGTTATTTGAATGAAACAAATGTTGAAGGATATTGGGATTGAGTTTACAGAACATGTTATCATTTACTGTGATAACACAAGTACAATAAGTATGTCTAAGAATTCAATATTGCATTCTAAGACAAAGCACATATCCAAGAGAGAAAACCACAAAATGGGAATTAACCATTTTCTTTATCGGTTCCGTTGTGTGCTCCTCCAACTGGTCCATCTTCTCTACAACCTCCTTGATTTGGGTGATGTTCGAAGAGACCACTTGATGCAAGAGCATCCTAGGTGTAAGAACAATCTTGCATCACCCAAAAATCTTTCCTTTCAGTTGTTTCAAAAGGGTTGTCTTAATGTAGAGTTGTTGTCTGTGGAGGCTTGCTACATAGTAAGTTAGTCATATGAGTGTTAGTTTGTGGTGATCGATCAAGGAAGTACTGTACATACTTCATAAATTCTTTGGGGTTATAATTTTTTTGGGCTACTATTTGCCAATTGGCTATTGTTTATATTCACCAATTTATGGCCGACATGTTGTAACTAATTTTAACCCTAAAGCGGCAAAAATACTTGTATAAAAAGGGCCTAGGGTTAGGGACTGTTTGATAAGGTGTGATGTGAAAATTGGCTGGTATTGAGCTGTAAGAGATTATGGATTGTAATAAGGTTGTAATCACTGGATCATAATAATATTGGACTTGTTGTTTGGTGGATGTAGCCTAGGGTTTGGGTGAACCACGTTAAATCTTGGTGTTTTGTGTTCTTTTTTGTGTGAACTATTGTTTTTATGATATTGTTTATATTTGCATGTAATTGTTATTTGTGTCCATGGTTTTAATCCTAACAAGTGGTATCAAATCAAGGATTTTTTTTCTAGTTATCCTCTCCAGGAAAGTCTCACGGTTGAGTGGAAACAATGGCAGACGAGGGTAAGTTGAGGGTTGACAAGTTTAATAGGCAAAACTTTTAGTTATGGAAGATGCAAATGGAAGACTATCTTTATCAGAAGGATTTATGGAAGCCATTGGAAGGAAAAACCTAGAATCAAGGATCTATGACAAATGATGACGGAGATCTTTTAGATAGAAAGGCACTTGGAAGTGTTTGATTATGCCTGGCACCATCAGTGACATTTAATATTACAAAAGCGAAAACGACAGAAGAGTTGATGGAAACCCTAAAGAAATTGTATGAAAAGCCCTCCACTTCAAACAAGGTATTTCTCATGAAGCATTTATTTAATATGAAAATGGCAGAAGGCGGATCTATTGCAGATCATTTAAATGAGTTTAATACTATTACTAGTCAGTTATCTTCTATGGGTATTAATTTTGATGAAGAAATTAGGAGTCTTTTGATTTTGTGTTCTTTCTCTAAAAGCTAGAAAGACTTGGTAATGGCTGTGAGTAATTCTGTTTCTAGATCTAATACTCTAAAATATGATGATGTGATTAGTATTATTCTGAGTGAGGAAACTCGTAGAAAAACCTTAGGCGGATCTACATTTGGAAGTGCTTTGAATGCACAAAGTAGAGGCAAAACGACTGAAAGAGGAAATAATTCTAGAAATCATGAGAAATCGAGAGGAAAGTCAAAGGGGAAGAGGTTTCAATCTAGAGGACCGAGAGATTGCTGGTACTGTGGTAAAACAGGGCATAAGAAGAAAGATTGTTGGACTCGAAAGAACAATGAAAGAGATAATCCATAAGGGAACAAGGAGGCAAATGTGGTAAGTAATAAATCTAAAGAGGATGCTTTGCTTCCATCTTTAGAAAGTGTTGATGGTTCATGGGTTTTAGATTCTGGTGCTTCATTCTATGCTACACCTCAGAGAGGTTATTTCATTGATTATGTCCAAGGGGATTTTGGGCTTGTTTATTTGGGGAATAATGAACCTTGTCAGATTGTTGGAAAGGAAAAAGTTAAGATTAAGTTGCAGAATGAGAATCATTGACTACTTCATGAGGTAAGACATGTTCCAAGGCTGAGTAGGAATTTAATTTCAGTAGGGCAACTCAGTGATGAGGATTATGTAGTTACTTTTAATGATAAAAATTAGAAAGTTTCAAAAAGTTCCCTTGTAGTAGAAAAATGTGTGAAAGTAGGCACCTTATATCTTTTTACAGGTCATATTGTTCCTTTTACTTTGGTTGCTTCAGAGAAAAATGAATATTCAAGAATAGTTGCTGTAATTGAGCAGGGAGAACAAATAGCTGCTGTAGATTTTGATACACCACTATGGCACAACAGACTTGGGCATATGAATGAGAAAGGTATGAAAGAACTTCATTCAAAGAAAGTTTTTACCAGGTCTGAAATGTGTTAATATGGATTTATGTGAAAATTGTGTGTATGGAAAACAAAAGAGAGTGAATTTTGTGAAGAATGGGAAGGAAAATAAAATGGAGAAATTAGAGCTTGTGCATATAGATGTATGGGACTGACTCAGGTATCTTCCCTCGATGGCTCTCGTTATTATGTTACATTTATTGATGATGCAACTAGAAAAGTATGGGTTTATTTCCTTAGACAAAAATATGATGTATTTCAAACTTTTAAGAAATGGAAATGCTTGGTTGAAAATGAGATTGGTAAGAAATGAAAATGTCTCAGATCTAATAATGGTGGTGAATATTGCAATCATGAATTTGAAGATTATTGCTCCACTAATGGTATTCATAGACAGAAAAGTGTTCCAAGGACTCCACAAGAAAATGGAGTGGCTGAACGCATGAACAAGACTATAATGAAGTGTGCAAGGAGCATGAGGTTGCATGCTGGGTTGCCCTTACACATGTGGGTAAAGGGTGTCAATACTATTGTATATTTGATTAATAGAGGTCCCTCTACTCCTTTGGGTTGTGGTATTCCAAAAAAGGCATGGACTAGTAAGAAGATGAGTTATTGTTTTCTCAAAACCTTCGTTTGTGAAGCATTTGCTCATATAGATTCTGAAAATAGAACCAAACTGGAAGCTACGTCAAAGAAATATGTATTCGTTGGATATGGCATCATGAATTTGGTTATAGGCTTTAGAATTTTGAAAATCATAAAATTATAAGAAGCAGGGATGTCATATTGAATGAGAAAGTGTTGTACAAAGATCTATTGCAGAAACATGAGAAGAAATAAGATGATTATGTAGTACTGGATGATACTCTAAAAGATGAATTTCTAGCCATACCTCATGATGTGCAACAACCGAAACAACAAATACCACATACACCAGTGCATGTTAGACAATCAACAAGGTTAACTAGACCTCTAGAAGATTTTCTCCTTCATCGTATTCTATTTTACTTACCGATGCTGGTGAACTTGAATGTTATGATGAAGCTGTGTAGGTGGATACTAAGATTTAGTGGGAGTCTGCAATGAAAGATAAAATGGACTCTTTGCTGAAAAATAAGACATGAGATTTATGCAAGTTGCCTGCAGGTAAAAAGACTTTACAGAATAAGTGGGTTTGCAGGTTAAAAGAAGAGGATGGAGGTAAGAAAAGATTTAAAGCTAGGTTAGTTGTAAAAGGATTTGCACAGGAAAAAAAGGCATCACTTTTGATGAGATATCTTTTCCTGTTGTTAAAATGACTTCTATTTGTACTATTTTAAGTATTGTGGCTACTGAAGATTTGCATTTGGAGCAACTTGATGTTAAAATCATTTTTCTTCATGGTGAATATATATATATATATATATATATATATATTATATGGCTTAGCCACAGGGATTTGAGGTCAAAGGTAAGGAGAACTTAGTCTACATATTGAAGAAAAGTTTATATGGCTTGAAGCAAGCACCTAAACAATAGTATATGAAATTTGACAGTTTTATGAATGAGCATGGATATAGTAGGTGTTATTCAGATCATTGTGTTTACTTTAAGAGGTTGGATGATGATAGCTACATTATTTTATGTTTATATGTTGATGATATGCTTGTAGCTGGGTCTAACATAGATCACATTAAGGGGATGAAACGCCAGTTAGCACATGCATTTGCTATGAAGGATTTGGGGGCAGCAAAACAAATCCTTGGTATGAAGATTTGCAAAGATAGGAAGAACATGAAATTGATGCTATCTCAAGCTGATTATGTTGAGAAGGTGTTGCAACATTTCTCTATGGAGAATGCTAAAGCTGTTAGCACACCTTTATCTGGTCATTTGAAGTTGACTAAAGAGATGTGTCCCAAGACACAAGAAGAGGAGGATAAGATGTCAAGACACCCTATCCTTTAGCTGTAGGAAGCTTGATGTATGCTATGGTATGTACAAGGCCAGATATTGCACATGCAATGGAAATCGTTAGCAGGTATATGAGTTATCCAGGAATTGAGCATTGGAATGCAGTCAAATAGATTCTCAGATATTTGAGAGGAACATCTAGTAAGTGTTTACACTTTGAGGGCTCTACTATTGACTTACAAGGATATGTTGACTCAGATTTGGCAGGGGATATTGATACTAGGTGGAGTACTACAGGTTATGTATTTACTATTGGTGGGGCAACCGTGAGCTGGGTTTCTAGGTTGCAGAAGGTTAATGCTTTATCCACTACAGAGGCAGAGTATGTTGCTACTACAAAGGCAGCCAAGGAGATGATATGACTTTAGTTCTTCTTGGAAGAATTGACACCCTTAGAGGGATAATTAATTGTTTACAGATAATCAAAGTGTCATTCATCTTGCAAAAAATTCAGCTCTGCATTCAATGGCAAAACACATTTAGTTGCGATACCATTTCATTCGATCAATTTTGGATGATGGACAGTTAAAGCTGGACAAGATACATACAAATGAAAATCTAGCGAATATGTTTACAAAGGTAGTGACAAGGGAGAAGCTGAATTCCTCTTCAGCTTCAGTTGGTCTTCTAGATTGAACAAGAATAAAAAAATAGCATAGTCCAGGGTGGTTTGATCCAGTGGGAGCCCCATATGGTTGTGGTATTGCTACAAGATCAGTCTCCAAGTGGGAGATTGTTGTTTAGTGTGGAGTTTGATTAGTCCCCAAGTGGGAGATTGTTAGTTTGTGGTAATTGATCAGGGAAGTATTGTACATACTTCATAAATTCTTTGGGGTTTGGGGCATCAACCTAAATTTTTTTTGGGCTACTATTCGCCAATGGTCGGCTACTATTCGCTAATTGGCATTGCTTATATTCGCCAACTTATGGCCGACATATTCTAACTAATTTTAACCCTAAAGCGAGAAAAATACTTGTATAAAAGCGATTAAGGTTAGGATTGTTTCATAAGGTGTGATGCAAAAATTGTTTCTTGCAGCGGTATTGAGCTATACGAGATTACAGATTTGTAACACCCCGCCAAGGGATCCAAAAGAATTAACCTAAAGTTTTACTAAGTTTGCTAAACTTTTTTTAAAAAAAAAGTAAGAATGTATAACATACACATCAAACACATAGTAGCGGAAGCAATAACATGTAATCATCAACAAACATACATAACAGGTTACATTCCTTAAGGATCCCAAGACGTTGAGTCACTTTTAAATTTAATTAATTCTAAGTCTAACAACTACCACATCCATATGAAAGAATAATAAGAAAGTCCAATGTTCGTAAAATATACAATTGTTCCGAATGCCTCTTGGCAAATTAATTCGGAATGCTCAATCATCCACTGTACATGTCACAGGGTATGAAAGGCTTAAAAGAATATACATATGTAAAATAAAGATACATCATCCTCAAATCCATGATACAAAGTACAATAAAATAAGTGAAACCATTCACCATACATGATACATCCATACATCCATAATGATAAAACATCTATCATAAAATCTAACCATCCATCATAATAATCCAAGAACATAGTGAAGGTAAAAGCCAAACAAGAAAGCTCCAGCCACGACAACTACAGACGGATCTCAATGGTAAGAGTGAAAAGCACTACCACCCGACCACGTGGAACCTAAATGGTCCACTCCCACCGTGCTGAGGAGATAGTCTCAAGTCCCAAACAAGGTATCAAAACACAAAACACAAGTACTCTCTAAGTCTGGGAAATTCTAAAAGTATACTAACTCAAAGGTTCCAACATAGATAGACATCTAGACCCAGAGGCACACAAAGACACGTAGGAAACCTGCTATGCAAGCGGGAAAGTGTCATCGCAAAAGTCACGTAGAAGTTACCCGAGCAATCCCTTAGGAATCCCGGGTCCCTAGTGATCTTGCGGCCACTAGTATCCTCTCCTACTGACGAGGCATACTACGGAATGCAAGGTTGTAACCAAGCGTTCTCTCTACCCCATCCTAGCCTATACTAGCACTCAAGGTATGGGAGCTAGAATCATATTGCTCTAAGTGATTTAAAGTAGTATGTGTATGTTTATGATACCATCTTGTATCTGGATATTATTGTAGGATGATATCTGGGGCGAGATCTTCTGTTATAAGCCATAGCCCAGACCATGGTGAAGGCCATGGACGAAACAGAGCTATTAGTTTCCATGAGTCTATCCATGAAGAACCTATCCAAGATGGGAATAGGGAAGAGCATGTCAGTGAGCATTAGGAAGAGTACTATAGAGAGCAACAAGTTGTCTCTGAGGAGGATGATCTAAGGCAAATCTTGCAGACCATCATTGATCGCCTACCTCCTGTTCATGACCATGATAGAGTACCTCGGGCAGGACTTGAGCATAGACCTAAGAGCACGAACTCTCATCAAGCTCGTAATGCATGGCGTAATAAGAACCACCAGCGTTACCAGCCATATCTGGGTAATCAAGGTGTAGGTGGCAATAGGAAACCTCCTTCTGGGGGTAATCAGCGGCAGGAAGAAACTTATCCTCCAGCACAGTGTGGTGGCGATGGTTCCAATGCTAGGAACTATCACAAGGTTCATCGCAACAAGCCCAACCAGTATGATCGACTGTCTCAGAGTGTTCAACATTATCCTAGTGGGGGTAGTTTCTTGCAGTCTAGTGCACCTAAAGTTCAGAGGAGCTTCGAGGGAGAGTGCTTCATATGTGGACAACGTGAGCACAAGGTGTCTCATTGTCCTCAAAGGAAACCTCAACCCTTGGATCAGAGACCCGCAACTTCAAAACCTACGGTTGGCGATATGGGTAGATCCCAAAGAGTGTTCTCAGTGGAGACATATCCTCCTGCAGGGGAAGGGTTCCCATGGGACCCACACAGTGAGACCCTTAGTTTTATCGTTCATGTACGCTTCTAGGAGTAAGCTTAAGTCTAGGGGGGGTGGATGTAGTGCCTGCCCCTAGTTCACATTTTTTGTTTTAATTGCCAAACTCTTTTAGGCCAGTTTTATACTTGATGTTTAGTAGCATTACTTTCAGATTATCAGATGTTGTTTTACACTCAATTTATTATATGATGAGATTACTTGGTACTCTATATTTCATGCATGTATGATGATTATTCAATGTTTTCAATTATCGATGATGATTAGTTAGATGGATTATTATCACATGTGCTTTCTTATGGATACTTACCCCATACTGCACGTGTATGGTGTGCGTATTTTTTTTCTTTATGTATGATGTTTCTGATGTGTTTAAGGAAGGGAGTCGTAGTTACCTGCTAGTCAGGATCTACACGATGCACCACTTCCTGCCATTGTCTGTTTAGCTTAGAATATTGTGTTTGTACATGCGTGGATTTTATGCAGGTTGCAAGTACCGGGTATCGACTTCCCTAAATTGTCAGGATGAGTGTACCCTATCGCATTGTCTCAATGGTAAGAGAGGGGAGATAAACTCTTAAGTCCAATTCCTAAACCCTTTAGCCAATTGTCCTAATTGATAATTAGGGCAAGTATCTGAGTTAAGTACCCTCCGAATGCATCAAATGATGTAATTTCGTGATTATAACCTTTTTGTTTGTTTTAGTATTTATTTTTTCTATGATGAGTTTTCGTATGTTGTTATATGAGTCCTTGATGTGTTTTCTATTAATTAAGTCTAATTAAAAATATTAATTAATGATTTAATTTAATGGAGAATTAATATGATATCTTTAATATTTAATTAATTGAGAAATTAATTAAATAAAAGAATTAAATTTGGAGATAAAAGTTTAAGGATAAATTTAGAACGTGATAATATTTATTTAATTTAATAATAATATATTTAGAGTTAATTTTTAAACAAATGCTAAATATTATTATTAATTGAATTAATAAATATTTTATCAATTAAAGTTTCTAAAATAAATTAAAAGTGGAAAAGATATTAAATTATTAAAGGTTTTTAGATCGCATGATCTAAGCATGAGTTTAAATAAAAGAAATAAATTAAAAGATAAAATAATAGAAAATACTAATGTTATTTTAAGTTCATAAAGTGTGCATGGGATTAAAAGTAATAAAGATTAAAAATAGAAGTCAAGTGGAATATTAAATAAAGTCATTTAATAATTCACTTAATGTGCATTAAAAAGATAAAGCAAAGATTTAATAAAAGTTAATTTTGAGTTAACTCAGTTGACCAAAGAGTCATCTTGGGTGAACACACAATTAGTGCCTCGATTTGAGGAGAAAACTCTTTATCACAACTTGGGGGTTCATTTTTCAAGGGGGGTGAATTTTGAAGAGAAAAATTTTGGACCGTGAATTTTAGAGACACGAATTTTGGGAGACGAATTTTGGAAGCGAATTCAGAAGGAGAATTCTAGGAAAGGTTTTTCAGAGAAAAGTTTTTGAAGAGGATCGAATTCTCTCACACTTTTCGGGGTTGCCTATTAGCATCAGGCTCAGGTAGGGTCTTGTGTTTTGATCACTGATTAATTATGCAAATATCCTTTCCTGTCTTCTTCATGTCTGTGGATTGTAAATCCAAATTCTCTATGATGAAAGTTTAAACTTTTCAATACTGTAAATTATTAATTGCTTGTCCATAATTTCTGTGTATGTGAAGAATAGTAGAGTTATTAGAAACCCTCGTTTTCTAGAATGAAGAAAATTAGGATTTAACTTGGGATGGGTTTGAAATTAAGAATGAAAATTCGGTTGGTTAATAATAATTTCTCTATTAGATTAATGTTGAAAATAATTAAATTAAAATATACTATTGGAGATATGTTTTATTTAAATTTTATAATTGGTAAAATTTAATAAAAATAAATTTAATTAAAATCGATATATAACAACTTAATAACAATTACTATTATATATATATATATATATGTTTTAGAGAAGGAGGTTTTGTTTTGTAAAAATGTTAAATATAATATAATTTAAAAAAAATTATAATGAAAAGTTATATTATATATATATATATATATATGTTTTAAAAAAAAAAAAAAAAAAAAAAAATTTATTGGAGGGTGGGCAGTCACATCCCACCCCCTAGCTGGCAGCACTGTCCACGACAGTGGACTGCCGGCAGCCTTAAAAGCTGCGCGGCAAGCCATTGCTGTGGTAGAGCC
Organism: Cupressus sempervirens; assembly: GCA_028749045.1. Taxonomy (NCBI): domain Eukaryota; kingdom Viridiplantae; phylum Streptophyta; class Pinopsida; order Cupressales; family Cupressaceae; genus Cupressus; species Cupressus sempervirens. Next base: position 695,857,888 of record CM053785.1, on the reverse strand, counting down.
GCACGACCACCCTTATTAAAGGGTCGGTGATTGTTCTTTGTAACAACGCCAATATTAAATTAAAACATGGGTTTGAAACCCTTTTTCTTTAATTCATATTAAATGTATTATATAATATGAATTTTAAATATGGGTTATTAAATGATTATTATTATATTATGTTTTAATTATTAAATTTTAATATTATTTTATATAATATTTTAATTATTAATATTAATATAGTTTTGGTGGGTTAATTAATTAATAATTAATGAAGGATTAATAAGATTAATTATATAATTATTAATTAACTTAATTAAATAAAATTTAATTAAGATTAATTAGTTAATAGAAATATGGAGTCATGGAAGGTTCAATGATTTTTGGTTTTAATGATTTCGGTAGATACTCTATTTAAAATCAATGACGATTAATTTAAAATAAATGTTTATCTTCTGATTCTCTATAAGGTAATCATTCAATCATTTAAATATAGAAAGGGTTTTATTTGTAAGGGTAGACTATGAGTTCTATTTGTTAAGAAAAATTACGTTCGACTTGAAACGGAAACTTCACATTTGCTCAATAGTATATTATCAACAAATTTGAAATATGAGACTATTTATTTGAACCCAACATTGAAACTGAAACCCTCTTGTTTAACTCAAACCATGTGTTTTCTAATTCAACCAAACTATGGACTATCCTATTATGTGTTCTTTGTACTGTGTATGTTTGGGGGTGTTGCGGTTGTTTTAGCTTGACCAGTTTAGGTTGTTACCAGAGGCTCGGGGGTTGTGAATTGTGATGATATGATGAGTTGGTCTTGATCTTTCTTAACCCAACCATGGTAATGTGATGCTATGCTCTATGACATGTTTGTATTTACTGTTTTTATTGCTTATTCAGTCTTCTTGTGTGAAGCTGAGGTGTATGTTTATGAGATACCTGACTTAACCATTTTCGAGTCTCGATCAGTTATATTTGATAACCATTTTTTAGTCATCGATCAGTTATACTTGGATTTCTTTCCAGTCGCTTTGAGAGGACTGAAGTGTTTGTTATGTTCTTGATGATGTCATGTGGTGACATGTTTTGACTTGACCATTTTGGAGTCTTCGATTAGTATTGTGATTTATTGTGGGGTACTTTTCGGTTGTTCATTGTAGAACCGATGGATATTGTAATTTATCATTGATGCCTTCAGTTGCTGATATAGAACTGTTGTGATCATATAATTATTATTTGATGCTTATCATTTGCTCATGAAGAACTGATGTAATTATTGTGGCTTATCTTTTATGATGTTTTTCAGTCACTTGTATAGGACTGAGGTGATTTTATTATGATTCTTTGATTGAGATTTCATGAGCCTAGGGTAGGTTGTCTATGTGTAGTGTCGGGAAGTGGCTTGCAATGGGGATCAGGGCCCTAAGAGGCTGCTTGGAGTAACCCATTGTAAGTTGTTTTAACAAGTGAAAACATCTCACCTAAATACTGACTTAAATGAACCTAATAAGATAACTGTATGTTCTCTCCCATACTTTGAGTGCTAGTACAGGCTAGGATGGGGTAGAGAGAACGCTTGGTTACGACCTTGCATTTCATAGTATGCCTCGTCAGTAGGAGAGGATACTAGTGGCCGCAGGATCATTAGGGACTCGGGATTCCTAAGGGATTGCTCGGGTAACTTCTATGTGACTTTTGCGATGACACTTTCCCGCTTGCATAGCAGGTTTCCTACATGTCTTTGTGTGCCTCTGGGTCTAGATGTCTATCTATGTTGGAACCTTTGAGTTAGTATACTTTTAGAATTTTCCAGACTTAGAGAGTACTTGTGTTTTGTGTTTTGATACCTTGTTTGGGACTTGAGACTATCTCCTCAGCGCGGTGGGAGTGGACCATTTAGGTTCCACGTGGTCGAGTGGTAGTGCTTTTCACTCTTACCATTGAGATCCGTCTGTAGTCGCCGTGGTTGGAGCTTTCTTGTTTAGCTTTTACCTTCACTATGTTCTTGGATTATTATGATGGATGGTTAGATTTTATGATAGATGTTTTATCATTATGGATGTATGGATGTATCATGTATGGTGAATGGTTTCACTTATTTTACTGTACTTTGTATCATGGATTTGAGGATGATGTATCTTTATTTTACATATGTATATTCTTTTAAGCCTTTCATACCCTGTGACATGTACAGTAGATGATTGAGCATTCCGAATTAATTTGCCAAGAGGCATTCAGAACAATTGTATATTTTACGAACATTGGACTTTCTTATTATTCTTTCATATGGATGTGGTAGTTGTTAGACTTAGAATTAATTAAATTTAAAAGTGACTCAACGTCTTGGGATCCTTAAGGAATGTAACCTGTTATGTATGTTTGTTGATGATTACATGTTATTGCTTCCGCTACTATGTGTTTGATGTGTATGTTATACATTCTTACTTTAAAAAAAAAAAAAGTTTAGCAAACTTAGTAAAACTTTAGGTTAATTCTTTTGGATCCCTTGGCAGGGCGTTACAAGGTTGTAATCAAGTTGTAATCACTAGATCGTAAATAATATTGGAATTGTTGTTTGGTGGATGTAGCCCAAGGATTGAGTGAAGCACGTTAAATGTTAGTGCTTGTGTTCTTTTCTGTGTGATCTATTATTTTATGATATTATTTATACTTACATGTAATTGTTATTTTTGTCCATGGTTAAATCCTCACAACGAGCTCAAAATGTTCTAATTTCAATGATGAAGGTTCATTTTAGTTACATCAATTTGTTAGTGGAGTTTCATGGCCAGATTCTATGTATTTGTGAAGTTGTTGTAGATTTTCAATGTGTAATTTTGGTATAAAAACTTTAGGCTCAATTTTGAAGGCCTTAGAGGCCTTGGATAAGGCTCAAAAACTTGACGAATGGGTGCTTGCGCATGTCTAAGTATGTAGATCAGGAATTGAGGTTTTCAAAAAGTGGTTATAATAGTCAATCGACGCAATAGTTTGAGAGTTATGGTCTTTCAAAGTTGGGCTACCCAAAATTTCTAAAATAAATGTCAAAAGTGTATTTGGTCAACTCTATATGTATTATTAGGGTCTATTGGCCCTAGGTATTAAGTTTGAGTGTCTAGAACCTTCTTGAGTGGCATAAAATTGCCTATTTAAGAAAGGCTCGAACATTGTCTAGGACAGCTTTGGGTGATAGTTCACAGCTTTGTCTTGTAGATTGTTGTAATGAAAGCACCCATGTGGGTTAGCATATTGTAAATCTAAATTCTATAATTTCACATTTGCGGTCATAATAAGAAGCTCATATTGTGTTCTTGCAATTGCAATTGTTTTTTTGTTTCTATTATATGTTTATGGTATTGAGGGGAGCATCTTCCATCAAGTGGTATTAGAGCTGGAGTTCCTGAGTGTATGGACAGATCGCCAACTATGAGGTAGTTCACACCATGACCATGGTTTGGGCTGAGCATGTAGATAGATCGCCAATTGTGAAGCAGTTTGCACTAGCGTTTCAATAGAAACACAAAAATACCTCCATGAAGAGAGCATGGTGGAAGATGGTAGTTAAAATGAAGCAACAATTCATTTCCATAGAATATGAGCTTGATCTATTGAAGAAAATGCAAGGGCTAAAGCAAGCGAGAAAATCTATTCAAGACTATACCAAAGAGTTCTATCAAGTTCTAATTAGAACCGACCACGCAAAAAGCTAATAAGGAGAAAGTGGCCCATTATCTTAATGGGTTAAGGGCAAGCATTCAAGAGGAGTTGAGTGTTGTTCAAGTGACTAGTATTGAGGATGCGTATCAGTTTTCCCTAAGAGTTGAGGAGAAGCTAAGCAAAAAGTTTGATAACAAAAATAGTGGTAGAGGTCGTTGTAGAAGATCTAGCAGATAGTCTTATGGAGGTCGAAATGATGATCAAAAGAATAAGGATGAGGCTAGAATTAGCAATTAGAACCAAAGGGGAAATAATTCCACTCATTTCCATGATCAAAATAATAAAGATCAAAGAGGAAGAGCCAGAGGACAAGGATTTGGAAGAGGAGGCTTCCTTGGAAAATGTTTTCATTGCAAAGAAGAAGGGCATAAAGCATTTGAATGTTTTGAGTGCTAAGGAAGGACAGATCGAAGAGTAGAAGGCTATCTAGAGTTGTACATGTTGATGAAGATGCTAGATCATCACATTCTAAAGATGATGAAAGAGGAGAAGTTCTAGTTAATAGAAGAGTCATGCTGAGTGGTGAGAATGAACCTGATCAAAGAAGGAGCTTGTTTCACACAAGGTGAAAATGTGAAGATAAGTTTTGTGATGTGATCATTGATGGTGAAAGTACCAACAATTTGGTGTTAGAAATTATGGTCACAAAGTTGAAGTTGAAGAGACAGAAACACCCGTGTCCATACCATATTGCTTGGGTGCAAGATGACCACAAGGACATGGTCAGTGAACAATGCTCAGTGAAGTTCAAGATTGGAAGCTACCAGAATGAGGTACTTTTTGATATCATACCTATGGACATATGTTGTATGTTGTTGGGTAGGCTGTGATAGTTTGATAGACATGCTATACATGATGGGCAAGGAAATACTTACACTTTGACAAAGGATGGAGTGAAACATAAGTTGAAGTCGTTGAAGGAGAAAGAAGAAAATGTATGTAGTGCTACCAGAATATGTTTTTTTGATGGAAATAAGTTTCTCAAAGGTATGAAGTGTGAGCATATGTTATTTTCCATAATTCCAAAAGATGGGAAATAAGAAGTAGAGGAGGTACCTGAAGAAATTGCAGACTTGTTGGGAGAGTTTTATCATATTGTGTTAGATAATGTACTTGATGGATTACCCCCAATGAGAAATATTAGTTATTAGATGGATTTGATTTTAGGAGCCAATTTTCCAAACAAGGCAGTGGACAGAATGACACCAGCAAAAAGTGAAGAGTTGAACAGACAAGTTCATGAGTTGTTGCAGAAGGGATTGATTCAAGAGAAATGACCATTACTAACTAGGAATAATTATCATGAGAGAAATCACCTTTACAAGATCATCATGAGAGAAATCACCTTTACAAGATCATCATGAGAGAAATCACCTTTACTAACTAGGAATAGTTAAAGCATCCTTTCTATGCAAGTAATCATAATCATTAAATATAACTTGTAAAATATAATCAACTAAGTAATCATCACTAATATCCAAGTCATGAAATAATATCATACCAAATATCTCTAAAACTAACACATGCATGAAAAAGGCCTAAAAGATTCTGACAATTAGGACAAAAAAAAAAAAACTACAGGTGGGCACTACATAAAATTATATTGAAGATCTATCAAGTTGATGCAAAGAAGTCAGAGCTTGTTGCATATGAATCAAGACATCAAGTACATTATAAAACATTGTATCAAGTCTTTGGCACTGTAATGTCAAAGAGGGAGAGGTTTATCATGTCATAGATTCATTAAGGACGAGATTGATGTGCTCTCTACTCAAGGTCCAATAGGACAATCTTAATTATTTTTAACTTATCTTCAATTATTTTTAATAATATCCTTGATGTAATTGCAATTAAAGAGCTCTTTTAGCCAAAACAAATTAGCTATTTATTTTGTTCTATTCTAAAATGATTCCATTCAACAACATTGAAACCAAGATTATTCTTCCTTGAATTTTTATGTTTTTGATTATGTAAAATAAGTTTTAATGGGTGCTTGAAACCCAATGGATTACAAAAGATACAGACATTAAGTCCTCAACCAAAAAAACACCAAAGAAGCAACATGCCATTAAAGGCCAGGAGAGCCTAACTAAAAGGAAAACTTCTAAAAGAGCAAGCACCAGGTTTTGAAAGGACTCGTAACCTTATTCCTTAAAAACCAAATAGATTTCCATTTTGGTCCCGTCTTTTGAGATCATAAAGGCATATCAAACGAAGGTTTGGAGGACTTAACTTTTTTCCATTTTGTCGATGTCCATCCATCCTCCACCTTCCTAGTAGCCTTTTGCCAATTTGGGCAATCAACCCCACAACCAACCCCCAACACCCTTGCAGTAGGAGATAAAACATCTAAAACAACACGAACGATAGTGTTCTGGACAACTTCAGAAGAAGGGAAAGCAACACCATGCTAAAACAAATCTTCCAAAGGGACAACATTCAGACCAACAAATCCAACAACAGAAGAGGGGACACCAACAACAATCTGAGTCACCACCATAAGGACAACTTTTGAATCATCAGAGAAGACAACAAAATCTTCCATTAAAGAAAGATCAATCTGAAAAGAGCTTTCCTTCTCATCCGCAATAGAGGATACATTCTGAATCGTGTAGTGATCATTTAAAACCCCCAACCACCATGAAGGTGATTTCTTCAATCTAACCTTTCAGAGGAACATCTCACTACGAGATGACCAATCTTATGACATTTCCTGCATCTGAAGGGAATTCCCTCATAATCAAGAAGATGAAGCCAAGAACCAGAAGGAGAGGCCAACATAATCATCTCAGGGAGCCCCTTGGAGACATTAATCTCCACAAGAATATGAGCATACATTGTTCTATACACATTGGAAGACTTCAAATCGACCAACAAAAAGTCCCCAAGGGCCTCCCCCAAAACCTCCAAGACCGAATCCAACCATAGGTGAAAGGGAAGATTCGACAATCAAACCCACAAAGGAATCTTATTAAAGGATTTAGTAGTCAGGTCAAAATCCTTATACCAAGGTTTGGCCATCAAGGGGAACCTCTCCTTCCAAGAGAAACCATAGCACAAGATAGACTTTCTATCTTCAACATTTGCAAATTTCACAATTAAAAAAACCCCTTGCCACAGGGTATTATTGAACTAAATTTAAAATGATAGGTTCCCAATATTTAGAGATCCAAGCATGCAGATCCAAGAGAGAGGGCCAAAAACACCTTAAAAAAATAAATAGCAGTTGTAGCAAAGTAATCCACCTCATATGTCTTGATCTCATCAATAATATTAGAATCTAGGTGAACCACAAGTGGGTTACTTACAGGCACAGCCGGATGGGCACCCCCCTTCACCACAGGACAACTAGATCCAACTGCCTCGAACACTGTAGGACCTCCAATACCTGCCTCATATGCAAAAACATCCACATAGGAGATAGCAACTCTCCCCATAGCATCTTGAGACCCACAAGTAGTAGATGTTGAAACAATAAGAGTAGGAACAACAAGGACAACCCATGCCATTGCAGGAGATCATCCAGAGCCACACTCTGGGGAATGAAGAAACTCCTCCCATGCAACCAATGACTAATGAGCAAGAGAAGCAAAAGCTGGGGTTTGAAATCCACCATGAGTGAGAACCTTCATGGGAGCTTTCATAGGATCCATTGAAAAGGAAACTTTGTGGGAAAAGTCCAGTCCTATACCCCAGACCAGCAAAGTAGGTACTTGGCATGAAAATCTTGTAAGGGAAACTAGCCTACAAACTTTCTCCACTACAAAGGAGAGTTGAACTTGTGACCTCAAGGAAGTAAACCACAAGGTACATAAAAAATCACTTACAAGTGGCGGCTTAATCTTTTGGGGGAAAAGTCTGCTCCTATACTCAGGCCAGTGGAGCAAGTACTTGGCATGAAAGTCCTATAAAGGAAATTGGCCTACAACATTTCTCCACTATGAAGGGGAGTCAAAACTGTGATCTCAAGGAAGTAAACCTCAAGGCATAGACCAACTCACCTACAAGTGGTGGTCAAACTTTTGGGAGAAAAGTCTAGTCCTATACCCCAGGCCAACGGAGCAAGTACTTGGTATGAAAATCCCATAAGGGAAACTAGCCTACAACCTTTCTCCACTACGAAGGGGAGTTGAACTTGTGACCTTGAGGAAGTAAACCTCAAGGCACAGACCAACTCACTATAAGTGGTGGCTTAACTTTTGGGGGAAAAGTCCAGTCCTATACCCCAGGCCAGCGGGGCAAGTACTTGGCATGAAAGTCCCATAAGGGAAACTGACCTACAACCTTTCCCCACTATGAAGGGGAGTCAAACTTGTGACCTCAAGGAAGAAAACCTCAAGGTATATACCAACTCACCTACAAGTGGCGGCCTAAAACTTTGGGGGAAAAGTCTAGTCCTATACCCAAGGCCAATGGAGTAGGTACTTGGCACGAAAGTCTCGTAAGGGAAACTAACCTACAACCCTTCTCCACTACGAAGGGTAGTCGAACCTATGACCTCAAGGAAGTAAATCTCAAGGCACAGACAAACTCACCTATAAGTGGTGGCTATAAAATTTTGGGGGAAAAGTCTAGTCCTATACCCTAGACTAGCGGGGTAGGTACTTGGCATGAAAGTCTTGTAAGGGAAACTAGGCTACAACCTTTCTCCACTACAAAGGGGAGTCAAACTTGTGACCTCAAGGAAGAAAACCTCAAGGCATATACCAACTCACCTACAAGTTGCGGCCTAAAAATTTGGGGGAAAAGTCCAGTCCTATACCCTTGGCCAGTGCAACAAGTACTTGACATGAAAGTCCCATAAGAGAAGCTGACCTACAACCCTTCTCCACTACGAAGGGGACTCAAACCTGTGACCTCAAGGAAGTAAATCTCAAGGCACAAACAAACTCACCTACAAGTGGCAGCTATAAACTTTTGGGGGGAAAGTCCAGTCCTATACCCCAGGCCAATGAAGTAGGTACTTTGCACGAAAATCCCATAAGGGAAACTGGCCTACAACCTTTCTCAAGGGAGTCCAACCTATGACCTCAAGGAAGTAAAACTCAAGACACAAAATAACTCATCTATAAGTGGCAGCTAAAAATTTGGGAAAAAGTCCAGTTTTATACCCCAAGCTAGTGGAGTAGGTACTTGGCACGAAAGTCCCATAAGGGAAACTAACCTATAACCCTTCTCCAGTGTGAAGGGGAGTCAAACTTGTGACCTCAAGGAAGTAAACCTTAAGGCATAGACCTATTAGATTTGAGAAAATACGCAAATCAAATACACAAGCCCTTGAATCACCTGCCCGTAGAAAACCTGTCACAGAGAAGAAAAAGACAAGAAGAGGCAAAGGTTTGGTTTGAAAATAAGAAAATTGTATTATCAGATAAAATGTAAATTGCTATACAATATGATGTGAATTTACTATGAGAGAGCCCAAATATAAAGGCCTCTAGGAAGCTTGTAGAACAAGCTTAGAAAGTGCTAGAAAGTGCTAGGAGATAAGAATGACAACTAAGCATACATCCACAAAAGGTGGGATATCGTCAATCAAAGTGAGAGGATAATTATGACTTAGATAGGAACAAACTCCCGTGTTGTCAACAACTCCTAGACTACAACTAATAAATAAATGCATTTAACTAAGTAAACTTAAGTAAAAGAATAAATAATTAATAAATAAATAATTACTCTAACAAGACCAACTCACCTAAAAGTGGCAGCTATAAAAACTATAAACTTTGGGGGAAAATTCCAATCCTATACCCTAGGTCAATGGAGCAGGTACTTGGCACGAAAGTCCCATAAGGGAAACTAGCATACAACCTTTCTCCACTGCGAAGGGGAGTCGAACCCATGACCTCAAGGAAGTAAACCTCAAGGCACATACCAACTCACCTACAAGTGGTGGTTAAAACTTTGGGGGAAAAGTCTAGTCCTGTACCCCAGGCCAATAAAGGAGGTACTTGGCACGGAAGTCCCGTAAGGGAAACTAGCCTACAACTTTTCTCCACTACGAAGGGGAGTCGAACTTGTGACCTCAAGGAAGTAAACCTCAAGGCACAAACCAACTCACCTAAAAGTGGTGGCTAAAACTTTGGGGGAAAACTCCAGCCCTATACCCCAAGCCAGCGGAGCAAGTACTTGGAACGAAAGTCCCGTAAGGGGAACTGGCCTACAACCTTTCTCCACTACGAAGGGGAGTCAAACTTGGGAGTGAAATTTTTATGTTGTATTTTAAATTATAATATTTTTTTAAATATATATTTTAAAGTAAACTCCGACTTGCTAGTATTGCAAAACACTTCTAACTACACTTAATTGTTAAGAATTAAAATAATCATATAAAATATTAACTAAATTTTTTTTTTTTAGTTATATGGGGGGATGAAAATATTTGGTATATATTCATCACGTGTATATATATACATATATATGTATATGTATATCTACACACACACACACACACACATATATATATATATATGTGTGTGTGTGTGTGTGTGTGTGTGTGTGTGTGTGTGTGTGTGTACATATATATGTATATATATATATATATATATATATATATATATATATATATATATATGTAGTATATATATATATATATATATGTAGTATATATATATATATATATGTAGTATATATATATATATATATATATGTAGTATATATATATATATATGTAGTATATATATATATATATATGTAGTATATACATACATATATATATGTAGTACATATATATATGTAGTATATACATACATATATATATGTAGTACATATGTACATATGTATATATATATATATATATATATATATATATATATATATATATATATATATATATATATATATATATATGTGCATACATATATATGTACATATATGAATAAACACGCACATGCACACGCGCACGTGCACACGCACCCACATGCACCTACGCACACACACGCGCACGCGCACCCGCACACACATACGCACGACACATGACACACGCACACACACGCAGACACACACGCACACACACGCACACACACGCACACACACACACATGCACACGCACACGCACACACACGCACACACACACACACGACACATGCACACACACGCACACATGCGCGCGCGCGCGCACACACACACACACAAGATTCTTGATTTCTCAAGGTTTTGTTGAATGAAATATGAATAAACATAATGTGAATATCATTTGGAGGTTGGAGGCTGGTGCAAATTATTTATGTAATTATTAAGAAGATGGAGATTTCATTTTATTTCATCATATTTTAATTTATTTTAAAATATATTTTCTATATACATATTTCTGTCAAAGGTGTTTACTTTTTTAAGTTCTCCAACCTAAAAATACATGTAAGGTTGGATATGTTCAATCGAGGATGCAAGACAATTGAAAACATCTCAATCATCCCCATCTTTTTAGAAGAAATATGTGCACTAGTTTTTTTTTTATTCATCCACATTAGATGTCATCACACATACACATATGATCATTTGATTTAGCTATTCTTTGTTTATGTTTCTACAATGAACTATCTTCCATGTATTAATTTAATATATTTACTCTATTGTACATTGTTTGCTGCCGAAAAGTTTTTTGGATTTTCTAGGATGATTTTCATTTCATATTTGTTTATTCTCGAGTAAATTAGAGACGAGATAATTAAAAGTATTGATCATGATATGCAACATTTCCCTCATATTGCATATGCAGATCATTTCAAGGGTGTTTTAGAACATTATATGGTGAGTTCTTCTACTAGTCATCACAACATTCTTGGATGGGATCAGCAAGTGAATCAAAATTTTGAATCTAGTCTTAGCCCTTAACAATCTTCAAGAAGGAGATCATTTCATTCTCTTAGCTGTGACGAACTTTTAAAGATGGATTCAGATGAAAATTCCAAAATTCTAAATGATGTTTTGCATAATTTACCTCTTAATAATAATTGCATGAGTGATTTAAGACAAATTGAACAAATAGATCCATCTTTGCCTTCGTCTTCTCCTATTAGACTTCATAATATCTCACAACAATTTCAACAACGAGCGAATAAAAAATTTCCAAATTCTGGTCGTACTCGTCAATATGATTCCGAATAAATTTAGCAATGACAAGGTCACTTTTCTCCCCATCTTCAATTTTTGAGCTTTGAAAAAATCTCAAGGAAATACTAAATTATAATTTATAGAGTTCACCACAATTTCAATGACTAGATTAGACTGTGCCACCATCTCTTCCTCATATTATAGGGGACAATAGTTCACAACACTTTCAACTTCAAGGGAATCATGTTTGCAAAAATTTCATTGTACTTATTAGAATATTTTGAGGGGTCATTCTACGCGACAACATTTTCACTATAATTTATGTTCGCCAATTTATCAATTTTGCCAACATTCCCCCTTCTCCTCTTTTTATCATTCTAATTGTTCTCATTAATGATTCATCATGATCTCAAATAAGCAACAAATTTACAACAACAATATAATAATTTAACAATTCACAATTCACAATACTAATTTAAGTTGTCCCATTAGTTAATTGTCTTTTCCTTTTCTATAAGAAGTGATAAAAAATAAACACAAACTTGTATGACTTACATGTTGAATTTTGTACGTCAATGCTTAGTGAATATCAACTTAAATATGCACTAAAAAAATTTGCAATCAACATTTTGCGTTATAAAATTTGATTTCTAGTAATGAGTTTCTTGTTTTTATATAGTTGTAATCTTGTTCATTAAACTCTATATATAATTTTCATTCAGGATGTGGATAGTTGCTATCATTTGAATCCTCGTGGATTGATGCTATCAACCGTGCCCACTTAGCACTATACTTTTATATGTCGAGTGTACAAAAAGGCTAGTATATGTAGATTACAATTGCATTTGTAAAAGTTTATATATACACACATTTGTGTGTGTTTGTGTATGCATATCTATGTGTGTGTGTATGCATATCTATGTATCTGTGTGTATATGTATATGTATATATATATGTGTATATATATATGTATGTATATGTGTATATATATGTATATCTAACATACATACACACATACATACATATAGACATACATACATACACAAACATATATACATACATATAGATATACACATATATATGTATATGTGTGTATATATGTGTGTGTGTGTGTGTACACACACACACACACACACATTTCAAATGATGTTAATCGTAAATACATAAGAGTATTAATGTTGAAGTTGATAAAAGTTCAACCCCACAACTCCCAAGAATCACCTGCATGCAAATACCTATTATAGAAAGAGAGAAGCAAAAACTATGGAGGCTGGGAATTCCCAGATCCACAAATGAGACATTCTTGATGAACAAAAAAAATATTGCTATTATCAAAAGTGAATGAATGAATCACAAAGAGATCAATCCTTATAAAAGGAGATCAAAACCCTAAATAGGTAACTAACCTAGGTTGCATGATAATAATTAATAAAATAATTAATTATTATATGCCTAAAGTATAGCTTAAGTAAACTAGAGATAATAAGTGACTTAATAATTAAATCAATATGATTTAATTAATAAAAAATACTTTATTACTCTAACGCCCCTTTTTAAGATGAACTAAGGGGGGTAGCTAAAAGCCTAGATACTACTATTGAAAGGAAATTTGGGTCTCGTCAATGAAACCTAATGAGGTACCCAAGCACAACCAAATCTTTGAAAATAGGAGAAATAGAGAAAACCACATGGGAAAAACCCTACTTCAAAAAGAGATGGAAATAATGCTAAAAGAACTAGTGAAGGACTGAAGAAGCCTCCAAAATAGGGAATGTCCTAGAAGATAGGAACAAAAGATGATCATGGAGAACACCACTGAAGCATGAAGCTGCAAACACTGCCAAACTGCTGATCTGAAGAACCTAAAATGTATAGAACATGACTAGGAAGAGAAGACTAAGTCTGAAGAGTTGATCAATCAAAGATGGAAGGTATCTTCATGGCCTCCAAAAATAGGAATGAAAGAATGTTTATATGGTAAATGACCCATCTCATTGAAATGCGTAGGTATCCAACCACCACAATCGCCTAGTACATAGGATCAAACACTGGATACATAGCTCACTCTATCGAATCAATAAAGAAATAGAACCAACATAACTCTCCTATAAAGCTGATAGGTAAGACATGAACACTGAAACTCAATGCAATATCTCCTATAGAAAAAAGAACCAGGAACATTGAGAGTGCAAATGAAGTACAAACACCTATAACGACACATGTCATTGACACATCATGAGGCTAATGTCGTGGAAGGAACACTCACTTGACAAAGGAAGATGATGAATATGGCCAACATGAAACACCCCAAGACATTTTATAATATAGTACAAGTACAACTAAACACAAAGATGTGCAAGATTCCAAAATGCAATAGAGTGACACTTTATCTTAGCGCGTTTGCAAAAATACTACAAAACGATGTCAACAAAGATCAAAAGAGACATAAGAATTATATAAGAGATAATACAACCCATGAAAAATTATCTGAAGTAACAAAATTAATCTCCAAACTTGAAACAACCAAGATATCCACCTGAATGCAAAAAAAAAAAATCGAATGGGATGTGCTTGGAGCAAAATTTGGAAAATAGAATGTCTCAAGATATGTCTCCTCGAGTGCAAAATAGAACCTTTGACTTTGACTGCATAAAATGGAAAGCAAACAACACCAAAAATCCAAATAAATTACACCATCATAACGGGCTTAGAATCATCTTTTTGACGATATCTCGTTTGCAAAAAATGGAGTCAAAATGAGCAAGTTATGACTAAAAAACCATAGGCATGTCAAAAAAGAGTTGGAAGGGAAAAATAAAAAATCATTATCTCAGGATTTGTGCCAAATTCTCTGGTAAGTGTGCCCACCACTATTAGAAATTACCTCAATTTCATACCAAAATTGTCTTGAGAAGTGTGCAGGTTCTGTACTAAAATTACCTCAAAAGGCATGCTAATTTCGAACCAAAATTGCCTTGGGAAGCATGCCAATTCCATACAAAAAATCATCTCAATTTCTACTCCAAAATCGTCGATTTTCATTCCAAAAATGCTCGACTATCACATCAAAAAATCTCAATTTTTGAGACAAAAATCTCGATTTCTATGCCAAAAACACCAAATTTTGTTCAAAAAATCTTGATTTTCACACCAAAAAATCTCGATTTCAATGCCAAAAATCACAAAATCACCACCTTGGGAAACTTGCACAATTTGGGAGCAATATTTTTTGGCATAAAAATCCAATTGTGTCGAAATTGGATAAATTTTATATGAAAATATGGGTTTTGGGGGTGCTCTGAAATAAACGATGAGGTCTATTTAGGCTCAAAGTGCACTGAAAAATGGTGACCCCTAGATCCAATAGAAAAAAAAAAAAAAAAAAAAACTCTGAAAAATGTAACCCTTTGAAAGAAAAAACATAGATTTGAAAGCCAAGCCAAAACTCTCATAAATAGAATAGGGGCATGAAGATCTGGAGCTTTGATACCATGTTGAAGTTGATGAAAGATCAACCCCACAGCTCCCAAGAATCACCTGCATGCAAACAACTGTCACAGAAAGAGAGAAGCAAAAGCTATGGAGGCTGGAATTCCTGGATCCACAGATGAGACATTCTTGATGAGCAAAAAAGAGATTGCTATTATCAAAAGTGAATGAATGAATTACAAAGAGCCCAATCCTTATAAAATGAGATCAAAACCCTAACAAGTAACTAACCTAGATTGCATGATAATAATTAATAAAAGAATTAATTATTATATGCCCAAAGTTTAGCTTAAGTAAACTAAAGATAATAAGTGACTTAATAATTAAATCAATATAATTTAATTAATAAAAAAATACTTTATTACTTTAACAATATATGTATTTAGTGACTTAAATTTAAATCAATATGATTTAATTAATAAGAAAATACTTTATTATTTTAACAATACATGTATTTAGTGACTTAATAATTAAATCAATACGATTTAATTAATAAGAAAATACTTTACTACTCTAACAACATATGTATTTGTTATTTTTTTTTTATTTGATGTTAAAAATATTTTCCATAATTGAAAATATCATTTATTGATTGAAGTACATTTGATGATATTTCAAATATTTAAAAATTATATTATAAAAATTTATTTTATTTTAGCTTTATACATATTTTTTACTAGATAACAAGAGCTCTTGGTGAGATAGAGTCCCACCTTTTGAACAAATGAGAGGAGGGATGAAGTTAGAACACATAAACAATTAGATTTTAAATTTTGAAATAAGTAGTAAGAACAGTTAAACTATATATATATATATATATATATATATATATATATATATATATATATATATATATATATAGTAATTAAACACATATATTGAATAGTAAAACGTTAAACTAATTGGTATATTATTGTCAAAATAATAAGAAAGGAAATTCTAAAAAAATATTATTAATTAAAAAAAATCCTAATTTTTTGATATTTGAATGTAAGTTTATTTTTGCATTACAACTTGTTAATATTTCTTAACGTGTTACTTTATCTTGATTTGTTTATATTTATGTCATTTTATTTTTGTCACTGTTACTTTGACATCTTAATATTGTATTTCTTAATCTAACAATATATAAATGATTAATTAAAAAATAGACACACAAAATCAACTTTTAAACATCATTCAATATGTATTTACAAATAAATATAAAATTTATGCTAAATAAATACATAATATATAAAATTAAAAGAAATAGAAAAATAAATATTTTTAAAAATAGTATCAAATTATGTGAATGATAAAAAACATAAAATATATTATACAATCTTATTTTTAATTTTATTTTATGTCTACAAATTCTTACAAAAGACATAGAGAAAATTAAATTTAAAAATTAAAATAAGATAATCTAAAATCATTATGATGAAAAATCAAATGCTTAAAATCATTATCATAATTTTTTTTAGATAAAATAAATAGGCAAAGCAAACCATTGTACCTCTCGTTTATTACATATAAATGATACAAATTATAATTTCTAAAATTCGTTTATGAATATAGGTAAATGGAAAGGAATTTTTAACCATTGTTTAAAATAATTTTTGTGATTGTGATGTGTCTAAAATAGGGAAAATAATTAGGCGTGGGGCCGTCTAAAAACTTCGTTTAAGAGAAATAATTTTTTATTCCTAATACATGCCACCAACACAACCTTAAGCATTAATTAAAATTTTAAGTATTCATAATACAAACAATTTCACATTATTATATAAATTGTCTAATTTCACATAATATCACTTTTTGTTTCAATGCCTTCCACACTTTCTCAAAATTTACAAAGAAAATAGACAGATTGAATCAAAGCTACATTGTAAAATTTTAATATGTCCCATTTATATAAGTGTATTACTTCCACAACTCACATGTGATGACTTTTGTTCATTTTAAGAAATGCATGAGGAGTGAAGATGATGAAGGATGGAAAATAATAAATAAAAAACATTAACATTGCTTATAATAATAGCGAGATCACTTCATTGACACGAGTGCCTCATATTTAAATTTTATGAAGTATCTCGATCTCAGGAATTTCCAAAAGACTCATGAATAAATAAATTTTAGTGGATTAAACAAGATAAAGCCCCTCTTTACAGGCCGCCACATTCAACTTTTGGAGCTGCCACTGCCAAAAGTAGCGGGACTTTCACCAGAAATAGAGAGCACCGCCGATCTCCCAATGCATTTGACACCTTTGTTTAACACAATGGTGGATGGATTGGAAGCCCTGTTTGAGAAGCTTTTGTGGAGATTTGTCCAGACTGTGTGATATTCGACTTTTTGCAGTGGTGGGTAGGGAGAGCCGCCGCCAAATTTGGTGCATCTTTTATCGTTTTCTCTACATGGGGTGCTGCTTTTACTAGCTGTACTATGCATCCCATTTGGCCGCAGTATGAGAATAGACTTACAATGGAGGATTTGATGGAAGAGCCAAAGGACTACCCCTCACAGGCGGTTAAATAATATGCTCGTACTTGATTGGCTGTTCCTTTTTTTTAGAATTTCTAAATTAGAAAAAATAAAAAACCACTGGCAAAAATATCCGTCGCCAATCAGAAAAAAAGAAATATGCGAACAAAATTAGAAATAATAAATTACTTAGCTGAAGTCTTTACAAACATTGGATATCTGTTTTAATTTTTCTGATGGCACAATTTTCAATGTGTGAACAAATGGTAAAAAGTGATGCGAAAACAATAGTCTCTGGCTATAGATAGGTGGGACTAACAATGGTAAGTGATTAATTTAAAATGAGTAGGATTTATTGATAATAGTGCTTATATTAAAATGCATTATATTTATAGTTTAAGTTTTTTTTATAGAACTAATAAAGAATAGTTCTATGCTTCTCTTACAAATATATAAACATAGAGATTCACAAAGGCCAAACTAAAGATAGGTTTGTTGATCTTGATAGATTCTCAAACATAATATGCAAATTCATTAGAAAAATGTAGTTCCATTGATTTGTAGTGGAAGGATATTGAAGTGAAAATCAATTTCACTATCTATTATATCACGTCACAAATATAATTTTAATAATATGTAGTACATATTTATGTTGCATATATACTTACTATTATAATTATATTTTAAATTCATATTTAATTTACATAACATTATTCAGATTTTAGTTTTAATAATTTTTAAAAAGAACTTTTTAATTTGATATATTTTTCAATTATACATACATACATATATGTGTGTGTGTGTGTGTGTGTGTGTGTATATATATATATATATATATATATATATATATTATATATATATATATATATATATATATTATATATATATATATATATATATATATATATTATATATATATATATATATATATATATATATATATATATATATATATATATATGTATATGTATATATACATATATACATACATATATGTATATCTATATGTATATATACATATAGATATACATATATGTATATATACATATAGATATACATATATGTATGTATATACATACATACATACATATATATATATATATATATATATATATATACATACATATATATACATATACATATACATATATGTATATACATGTATATACATATATGTATATACATGTATATACATATATGTATATACATGTATATACATATATGTATATACATATAGATATACATATATACATATATATATACATATATATATACATATACATATATATATACATGTATATACATATATATACATAGATATACATATATATACATACATATATATGTATATATATGTGTATGTATATATACATATATATACATATATATATATATACATATAAAGAAAACAGGTTTTGAAGGATCTTGAAATCCTATACATAACATAAAATTTTCAATGAAGCCTAAACCAACAATACAACAGGCCCAAGAGGGAACAGGTCAACAACTTAGAACAAGCGACCAGGGTGGCATCGTAGATAAGCAATATTCTCTAGCCACAAAAACAAGTTTTTATTGGGCACCTAAAACCCCATGGTAAAACAAACCATAACAAACTATAGCAAACTACAGGCCAAAAGAGCCAGGAGAAACAAAAACGGGACAATGACGAAAGGGAATCAACCTTTTCCTTTCAGTCCCATTTTCTGAGAACATAATGCCATATCAAAAGGAGTGGATGGCTTGACCTCTTTTCCCTTTACTGTGGTCCATCCATCCTCCACCAGACTAGCAGCCTTCTGCCACACAGAGACATCATCACTACAACCAACAACATCACGATCAACAATAATCATGGTAGAAGCAGGGACAACAACATCAATAGACTGGGCATCACCATCTGGAGACAGAGCAATAGGATGGGAAACAACACCAAAGCCAGAGGCAGACAGGGGTGGAATAGAGGAGGCCACCAACGAAGGGGCAACATGAGTGCCATCTAGGACAATAGTCGTGCCTGCCACCAAAGTGTCATGAGAAGAGTCACCGACTCCAACAGAGGGGGCTTTATGAACAGTGTAATGATTATCCGAAACATCCTTCCACCAAGAAGGAGACTTCTTCGGTCTAGGTTTTTCAGAGGGGCAACAAGTAGCAAGGTGCCCAATTTTATATATTTGTTATTTATTATTAGATAATTGAGTAAATTCATTAAATAATAAAAAACATATAATGACAAGTTGATACATAATAGGTACTATTACAGTTAGAGTTAAGATGTTGATTCTAAAATTATATTTTAGGGATTGGGATTAGTGTTGATGTTTGGTAGTTTCTGATTAGATAAACTTGTATAAAATTATATACGAGATATCATTTATATATATAAGTTTATTGTTATATGAGAGAAATTAATATTATATATTAATTATCCAATTCATGAATAGACATGTCCCATTCATGGGACATGTCTTTTTGTGGCTTATTCTCAATTTAAATAAGAGGTCATTTCCATTTGGAAAACACATATAAGATATAATGACAGTGCTTAGTACATTTGTAGCAATCCTTAGAAAACAACATGGTATTAGAGTCGCCTACAAATGTAAGGAGTTTATGTTAGAATGTTTAGAATAACTAAGAGGGGAAGGGGGTGAATCAGTTACTCAAGGTCCATTAGTACTAATTGAACAATTAAACACTTAAATACTTTTATGTTATGCTTATCCTATTGCTCAGTCTCTACTGTAATCTGAATAACAATATTAAC
The DNA here is from genome assembly GCA_028749045.1 of Cupressus sempervirens. Lineage (NCBI taxonomy): Eukaryota > Viridiplantae > Streptophyta > Pinopsida > Cupressales > Cupressaceae > Cupressus > Cupressus sempervirens. The sequence continues at coordinate 695,837,409 of CM053785.1, read as the reverse complement.
TAGTAGTTCACTATCCTAATATAACAAACTTGCATAATGTAAACATTTGAAAATGTAAAACACCATAAAAATATTCAACATAAGTTTGACACTAGGATTTAACGTGGAAACCCAATTTGGGAAAAACCACCAGCAACATGTTGCAACTTTTTCACTCTTCTAAAGTGAGACCTGTTAAAGGTTACAATATACACTGCTAAATGTGACTTGGTTAAAGGATTTAATCACCTTGTTAGGAGTGGCCTTGTTAGAGGAATTTAGAACATTCCTTTAGAATGTCACCCAGTTAAAGGATTTGCATAGACTATTAAGTCCTTAATGACTGTTAGGTTAACCTTGATTAAAAGGATTTCAATACAAACTGTTTGCAATGATTAGAAACAAAACAACAAGGTTTGATTTGTATGATTACAACTCACTTTGGAGTTTTAGATCCCTGTTTAGTTCAAGTGTTGATTCCTTGATAAGCCTTCCTTGTCACCTATCTTTGACTTGCTTGGAAACCCTTCAAGAAATCACCCTTCTGTTTACAAAAAACTTAAGCCTTCTGCTTAGATTCACTTATCAACCTCAATAGCTTTGTTCCATCTCACTGGAAATCATTCTCATGTGCATACAGCCTTTGGACTTGGATATCCTTGATCATCCTCCACAAATAACTTCTTTATTATGTCTGTATCTCTTCTACATGCATCCTCACACACTCTCTCTTTCTCTTCGCATTCCTCTACGAAGTTTGCCTCTATGCCTTCTTAAATAGATAATTATGGTCTTTTGCTAGTTCTCACAATCACCGTATATCTTAGGGTTTGCAATATGATCCAATAGATTCATTGTATCTAATTGCCATTATGATTATCTCTTTTTCTCTTCTAGAAACTTCTCCTTGAATTTATCTAGATTGGGTAAAAGCACAAACCTGTGTCACCCTTTTGTAAAGGAAAAGGCTAACAAAAGTATATCTCTTCACCTTCAATCACATAAAATTGGTATTATTATTTTGAATTTGGAAATGAAGTAAACTAATGAAATGTGTAGAAATGGATGAAGTTTAGGATTATAATTTTTAATAATTATTTGGAATAGGAATTGATATATTTTCCTAATTTTTAGAGATAATTTTTAGGTGTTGAAAAATGCTGAAAATTAGGGGTCTAGTTCCCACCACAAAACTATATGAAAATAAAATATCTAGAACAATCAAAAATAAAAATTGTCTTTAGACCTATATTTTCTCTTTTATAAGTTTGAAATCTCAACTCACCTGAAATCGATAGTTTTCATCTCCCACCACATTTTTCAAAACAAATCTATTCTAACCAGGAGAAAAATTATACATTCTAGAGGAGGAATCTCTCCTCTAGAACATCATATAGTTTTTAGATTTTTTTTGATACGATCTAATATTTTTTTCTTTCTCAAAACTGACATCTTTTCGAGTGTTAAAATACGTGGTTGTAGAAATTTTTAATTATAATATACTATATCTAATTAAAACACTATAAACTCTATATGACAATATTCTTGACTTCGAGTTCTATAAAATGGTGTTTAAATATTATTAAAAAAATATCATAAAAAATAGTAAGAGTTATTGCAATGCCACTTTTATGAAATAATTTTATTTCTTTAATAATTGGATACAAACTAGTATAAAACATGCATTTAATAGACATTTCCAATTGGAAAAGTGTGAGACTATATATAACTTAGCTAGAATGAATTTATCTAGATCATATGTTTAAAAAAATTAGATTTTTAGATAGAAATACTCAAATTTAGTCGTTCTAATAAGTAAGCCTAAAAGGTGACACAACTTTGTACTTTTACCCCTCTTAGATCGTTTACCTAATCCTCTCCTAGAATTAAATGATTCAACGTGTTAATCCTTATCTTCAACACGCTTTCCATATCCCAAGAAATCAACCAAGTTAGCTGAAAATCACAATTTCTCATACGCATTCAAAATGTTGTCACATGGTAATCATTTGGTTCTAACACTCAATCATCACTTGGTTTCTTGCTTGACACTTACATTGTTTACTTGGTCAAAACTGATGCTCGGTCAACACTAAGTTTTACTCAACTTGTATTGGTGCTCAATTTGCTCGATTATGGTGCTCAGTCAACACTAGCATCCCTCGGCATGAACTTCAAGTTCTTTAATCTTCTATTGTATTCCTCGATCGAGCTTATGCAATTTGTCGGTCTCTTTTCATGTCTTCATAATGTAAACAATCAAATTATCTTGTCAAAGTCTAACTAATCAAACATCCATTGTAGCTTCCTTTTCATAACTCAACCTTTCCTCTAGGTGCTTTTGTTATGAGAAACTTCTCAAATCCTCTTCATCAATCAAATAGATATGATTTTTAGATCATATAGCAACATGTCTCATCAGTAGATTTGACATCAATGACAACATACCAATTGTTTCAATTGTAGTTTCCAATAGTTTATAACATTGAAACAAATACAACTGGCAAGTCGATCGATGAATGAAAGGTGTGAGAAGACAATATTAAATAATATGCATCCCTTACAAATGCCTGCTAAGTGGAACACATGAGAAACTTAGCAATTTGCCAAACTCGTTGAGGTGTTTATTTGATAATAAGACAAGATTCAACCAATCCATTATTTCATAAATCCAATAATTAATAGAGATAAAATAATTAATAAATAAAGAATAGGAGGAAGATTAGAAGAAAATGATCTTGACACAACGATCTTTGGAGGATTCTAATTAGAAGATAATATGATCCAATCAACATCGAGTTTGAAACATGTTTTAACCTAGTTAACAATAAACATAGAAAATATAATCACTTTGGATAGAGTATTTGTTGGTAGATACTGAGTGATAGAAAGTGCATACATAAACAAAGACAACCACTAGAATCTGTGGAATATAGAGGAAAAATGAATAAGAAAGCACGAACAATAAAGGGTGGTTAATACAAAGGAAGTATAGTAAGAGTATTGTTTCAAACTACAATACATTCACCATATATAGAAGCATTGTTCTTTAATATAGAAATCATATTCTTCATACAAGCACCACATAACACTTACTTTCTGTAGAGTATCACATGATCGGAAGAAGAAAATATGAATCTTATAAAGGGTACACACTACTCACTATCACCATTGTTCGGTGGATCATGAGCACATAGAAAGCTATATGTTGGACCATATCTCAGCAATAAGCTTTTCATATATCTCTAAAGATATTAACTGATAGTATCCAAGGAGTGACATGAATGCATTGTAAACTTTGAGTATCTCAATATATCTTGCAATCTGCAAAGAGAATGAAAATGTTCAATCAAGGATCTATAGCAGAGCAGGGATAAGCTTGTAGTGAATGTGAAATGGAGGCTTTACAAAGATAAATGCTAAAGAAGCACTTAGACACATATCATTAGCTATGAATTAACTAAGTCTTCCATTCAAGCATTCTACAAAGGAAGCGGATTGGGGTAAGGGAGAAAGGAGAAATAGATATACTTAGTAGGAAATAGTAAGTTGACACATTCACCAAAGAGGGATAAACTATGAAGAACTGATAGTAAAAGAGAGTATAGTGAACTAAGACAACAAGAATATAGTTGTAGAAGTAGAATCAAAAGAGGAGCGACATTATTTTAAAAGGATCAAACGACACACTCATCATCGATATTGCATGCAACAAAGATAACTAAGTGAGATGTTTGGTAAGTATTTTATGTCCCATGAATAAGTAATTAATACTAACGATAGGTTGTATATAATTAAGTCAAGCACCTCTAAGATAGATTGGGAATGGAATAAAAGATAAATAGACAATTTATATTTTTTTTAAAAATTATTTAAGAAAAGGTATGAGGAATATTCGACTTCTAGTGAATCTCACATCCTTTGTAGGATCATTCTAAGCCAACCTAATACAAGGGGACATAAAAAATTAAAAAAAATTGTTTTTTGATTACACTATTAATGTCTAATGGCATGAAAGATTGTATAAAAGGATATTGATGTATAGTTAAGTATTTATCCTTGAGTATTTTATTTAACTAATCAATGTAGTTTCTCTTATTTGTATATACTATAAGAGCTATTTGCCTTGATTTTTTCCTTCAAGAATGTTCTTGTAGGAAAAGGAGGATTGATATCAAGTTCAGAGGGAGCATAACACTCCATCAGAAGCATTAGTGGATGAGGAGGTCAGGAGATTGAGATTTAGAAGGAGCCTAACATTTCATTAGAGGCAACCTTGAAAGAGGAGTAGATAGAGAATATGATTTAGTCAACTTTTGGTGATCTCAGTCATATTGATTCAGAGGGAGTAAACCATGTTGAGATGGATTCTCCAATGATCAATAAATTGTAGCAGTCAAGAGTATCGTGATTCATGAATATACCTCATGACTATCTAATTTTAATGGGCCTACCCCCTGTGTACATCATGAGGAAGTGACGACTTCCAAATGATGCCACTTGTATTTGTAGAAGTTATTAATTAGGTGACAATCTTACAATAACTTAATTTTTCTATTATGATGGATATCTTATGATGTCTATGTAGATCATAATAGTTTATACTTTGATGGTGGATGTTTATATGGTAAGCATTATGAGAATGCAAGTGTGCATACCTTATAATTTTGTTTTGAATGCATAGTGAATGTTATGCATATTGATATTCTAGAAGGCCATTACACAAAGTACTTGGTGAATATCACATGTCTTGATGTTCTAGAAGGTCATTACTCACACAGTACTTGGTGAATATCACACAACTTGATGTCTAGAAGACCATTACTCATAGTATTCAGTGAATATCTTGCATGTCAAAATTCTATAGGCCATTACTCAAAAAGTATTTGGTGAATATCATTGATATTCTGGGAGGCCAATACTCGTGATATCAAACATTTTTGAGTATTTGGTTAATATCATGTATTCTAGGAGACCGATACTCATGATATCAAACATGATATCAAACCTTATCGAGTATTTGATGAATATCATATGTTGATATTCTGGAAGACCAATACTCTTGATATAAAATGTGCTATCAAAATGATCGATATCTTCTAATCAAATATATCCTTAATCTTGCTAACTTGATATTACTTTGAGGTAATATGTGTGACTATCCTCCCTAGATAAGAGGGAGTGTTGATGTTTGATAACTTTTGCATATATACATGTATATACATATGTATACATGTATAAACATGTATGTATGTGTGTGTGTGTGTGTGTGTGTGTGTGTGTGTGTGTGTACACACACACACACACACACACACACACATACATATCTATCTATCTATATGACAATGATTAAATGTTTATTATATTAATTATCTAATTCATGAATAGACATGTCCCATTCATGGGACATATTTTTTCATGGCTTATTCTCAATTAAAATAAGAGGTTGTTTCCATTTGGAAAACACATATCAGATACAATAGCAGTGCTTAGTACATTTGCAACAATCCTTAGAAAACAACAATTAGTATTATAATTAGGATTAGAGTTTATACAATAGTTATTATTACTATTAGGGTTAAGATCAAGGTTGAGGATTACAATTATGGATATATTTAAGGTTTATATCATGGTTGTAATTATGATTAGGGTTAGGGTTAGGGTTAGGATAAGAGTTTAGATTTATGCCATGGTTAGAGTTATTATTATATTTAGAGTTGTATATGATGTTGTTTACAAATAAGGTTTAACGTTTAAGCTAAGGTTAGGGTCAGAGCTAGGGTTGGGTTTATAGTTGTGAATATGATTTAGGGTTACAATTATGGTTAGGGTATGTGATTACATCATGGTTAGTACTATTACGGTTAGGATTTTGATTAGGGTTCTAGTTAAGGTTAGGATTAAGGTTGAATTTAGGAATATAGTTAGTTTTATGGTACACGATAGGTTTGTATCTATAGGTTGGATTATGATACTCTTTATAATTATGATAATGAATAAAATTATAGTTTAATATTTCTCATAAGGTTCATGGTTACCATTTATGATAATGGTTAACATCATTCACTAAATAGTACATACCAATCAATCTTATTAGTTGCATTAATACATGCAAAAGAAAATACCAATATTTTAATGTAATTAACCTTCAATATCTTTTTGACCTACCCATGGCACCTTAAGGTGAGATTGCTAGTTAAATTTATTTTAACTAATTATTAAAATTCATCAAATCAAATAACGAAATAAGTATAAATAATTATTTTTGTATATTATAATTATTTTTAAAATAAGATTTTAGTATACTAGTAACTAGGAGAAAACAGTTAGTAGTTAGACAAATTTAAAATAAATAATAATAGATCCATTGTACAAATTTCGAAGTAGTCAAAATAAATAATTAATAATATAATAAAAAATATGCATAAGATGTCAATCCAAATCCAAAATGACAAATTTTACATTCCACATTTTACAATATTATTTCCCTATATGTAAATATTTTTATAGAACTTCAAGAGAAATCCCTTTCCCACTATTACACAGATTTGTATAAGAAGTACTCTTACCTTTTCTATATATAAATATATGTTTTTAAATTGATCTCTCTCATAATTGGTATTGAAGGAAAATATTTCTCCCAATATTAAAAAGGTATGACAGTTATGACTTAGCAAAAGCTGATTCCCTAAGTAGAACAATTCAAATGAGTTGTGGGAAAACCTAAAAACAAAAATAGGTCCAGACGGCACGTTGACACTTACAGGCTTACAGCTATACGAGACGAGCCTTCTCGGATGGATCCCGGAAACTCCCAAAATCCAGATTTGAATAATTCGCCAGCAAGGCCGCCATTAGAATTAGTCCACATTGAAACCATCGACAAATCTCAGATAACTTCTTTCTTTTTATACGCGGCCGGCGAACATTACTATCCGAGTCATAGAAAACCCCACACGCACAATAATTTCTTTCTATTCCCAGAAAAATTCGAAACATTTTAGACTTCACGATTTCTGTTTCGTGCCATTTTGCTGAGTAAGATTAGCTTGAAACCCTAGATTCAGTTTCTATGTAATTCAGGTCTCAGAGACAGCTTAAACTGAAACCCTAGTTTCTATATATAATCCGTTTCTTTCAAGATTTCCGAGGAAGATTTTGCACAGGGAGCGAGCATGGGGTCCGAAGATCAGGGCAAAAGAGTTTCAGAATCACAAATTGCAGAGCTCAAAGAGATCTTCCGGAGATTCGATCGCGACGCCGACGGCAGCCTGACGGTGCTCGAGCTCGGCGCGCTTCTGAGGTCATTAGGGCTCAAACCGAGCGGCGAACAGTTGGACTCGCTGCTTGCCAGTGTGGACGCCAACGGCAACGGCCAAATTGAATTTGTGGAGCTATTGAGCGTCATAGCCCCTGAAATGGCCGAAAATGTGGATATCTGCAATAACCAGGAGAATTTGCTCGAGCTTTTCCGTGCCTTCGACAAGGACGGCAACGGCTACATAACGGCGGCTGAGTTAGCTCACTCCATGGCCAAGCTCGGCCACGCTCTCTCATTTAGGGAGCTAACGGAGATGATAACGGAGGCTGATACCGACGGTGACGGGAAAATAAGCTTTGCTGAGTTTTCAGCTGCCGTTACCTCTGCATCTGCTGATTATTTCAAAGGCTCAAGGCTTTGAACTATTGATTTCTGTCTGTTAACAGAGCCAGAGATCTGATTCTGAGAGGGTTTGTGGTGCTCTATGTCTTTGTAATGTATTTGCTTAACTGCACAGGTTACTGTGATTAATGAATGGATTGTCACTGGGTTAAATTCTTTTCACAAAGGTTAGGATAACGCAAGGGCTTCGATGTAGTCTTTGGGCCCTCCTTTGAGAACAGAGTAGTTCAGAGGGGTATATTCATCACTATGGTTCAGATCTTGATGGCCATGGATAGGTTAACCGATATTCAATTCTGATTTAATTACATTGTTTTGTTAGGGCAATGGCTGTGGTTAACTGAGATTCACTTTTGATTGTACTTATATTTGTTGTTGTGGCCATTGCCACGTCAAATCTGATTCCGATCTTAATTGTCAGCACATTTTTGTTTTATTTGTCGATTTCGAAATCTATCCTTTAAGAAATTATCTCTGGCTTTGTTTCTGCTTTATGTAGTTGATTTTTTTCCTCTCCATTGTTTGGCCCTCAACCAAACTTGAATTTTTCAGCACGAAGTTGGTTTGCGGGATCCGATTTTTGATCATGGAGATGATTCGAGACATCCATGTTAAAAAATTGGTACAGCTGTGTAGGGGCGCAGGGTTTCACGGCCTGGCCAAGTTGTAGATGGGATCGATTTGCTGTAATGAGTTGTTCAAGTTGAGCATATGCAGTGCTGTTGTCAAGGTGTGAATGGGCAGCGCGTGTGGCAAAGTGGAAGTTGAACATGGTAACGTGTAAATAATGGGAGTTGTTGAAATCTGGACATCTATCGATCAAGAAAAGAGGTACCTACTCTATATATTTAAATTGAGATGATTTAGCAGTTTGACAATGATGATGGTCAGACGAAACCTGTTCTTCATAAATTTTTACCCGTGAAGGACAGCAAGGGCCCCCAGGAATACGTGGGAGGGGGCGGCAGGGTTTGATCTTGTATCAGTAGAGGTGGCGGTGGGGTTTGAACTTTGGTGGTGAAGTTTAATTGTTTGAATTTATTCATATGTAATATCACAGTAAAATTGTTGCATCAATAGAAGAAAATAAACTAGCACTTGTATCAAATAGAATATTATATAATGTAATTGGCCAAGGAAGTTGGAAGGAAATATATTTATGGAAACATCAGAGTTGGGGAGAGCGCCGGTGGGTCGAGATTGAGAAGATGAGGAAACCTTTCAATTTTTACGCTAGATAATTGAGGCCTTTTCAAATGTGTTGACGTTTTCAATGATTGTGATTGTGATTGTGATCTTGAACCGATTGCATGTGGATTGATAATTGGTGTATTGCAGGGGTTGAGTATATTAATAAGAGACCCCTCCCAAATTAGTATTTGGAAAGATGCTTGAGATATTAGATTGAGATATTAGATTAATCCAGTTTAGATCATACTTGAAAGGAATGCTTGTAAATCGAGCTATTGAATTTTTTTATACAAAATCTATATTTATCTGAGGCCTCACAAGAAGGAATGATTTTATTTAAAATAATCTAAGGTTTGTCAAATTGGTCACCATTTTTAGTGAACTATTAACAAACACAAATTTAATTTGTCCAACCAAGGTGAGAATTGAACCTTGAAGTGTTAGAGTGACATTAAAAGCTCATAGCTAGCACTTGTACTACAAGGAGGTTTAAGGGTCATGCTGATAGAAAAGCATATAGATGTTAGAATGTAATAGGGTACAATTTGACGAATTTATTTAATTTATAAATGAATTTAATGAATGTCTCATTATTCAAAGCATGGAAGTAGCCATGGTCGCATATGTTGCTTAGTGTTCATAATTTAATTTTGTTATAGAATTAGAGGTTATAGAAAGAGGGAAAGAGAAATAATGAACAAACCTTTGGCAACCACTTTACAAGGCCTTCTCTCAAATGGTTCAAAGTTGTTGTCATGTACATGATCTTGTATGGATTGTATAAGATTTGTCAACCACCATCTAAAAGCCATTTAATACACCTTAGTAATACAAAGACTTAATTGTGTTATATATACCATCCAACATGGACTAAATTGAATCAAACCTACATCACCAAAGGTCAACTAGAAATTATTTAAGTCAATTTATAGAGAATTAATTAATGATTGTGTCAAAAACATCAATTACTAATGAAAATGAGAGATAATTGCACACGAACAACATTTACTTGTCATATTGCAATAAACAATTAAATCAATGCATGTGTCACATCAAAATTTTGTAGGAGGAAAATCCAAATCCCTTCCTCTTCACTTAAAAATATTAAATTATTATTTATACACTAGTTTTTTTTTATTATAGAAATCAACTATACCTTAGACTAATTAAATTTAAAAAATTACATAATTGCACCTATAACAACTGGTGAGCAATTTTCTATTTAAATTTTGTTTGTCCTCCTTCTTATGTGTTGATGCATGTCAAAAGTTACTGTCTGGATAGTAATCTTATTTTGCCAAAAAAATTTAAAATTACATTATAGAAGTCCTTTCTAGATTTCGGTTGATGTCATAAAAATAAAAGCTTCATAGACATAAAATGGAAGCCTTTTATTAAAAAATAAAATCACTACACACAAAGTGTCAAATTGGTTATAGAGTTGTAAACTAGCATTGTGGAAATGATCATAAAAGGTGAAAACTTGCTTGAAGACTTTTCAATACAAAACTTTTTAAATAGGAAACATGACATCACATTAATTCATGAATGTAGATTATCACTTACATGTGGTCTAATGTTTGCTGAGGATTCAATAGGAGTTGCATTTATGTCTAGGATAAACAATGTTGAATTTAGGATTTAAAACATCAATTCCATGAACCACAGGACAATGACTACGAAGAGCTACAACAATGTGCCTTTCATATTGTTCAATAGCGTCCTTCATGCACAACAACATAACACATCCTTATTTAGCACCTTGTCTAGTAGCTAATAGTCTCAAATAAATATATTACATATTAATCTTTAGACAAAAAAAAATCTTGACCTCCTCATTTTGCATTGCTAAGAGACTCTTGTACTGAGGTAATTTAAAATCTACATCTACAAACATTTTAAACACATTTCTATATTTGACTTGTACATCATGCTTGAACACTATATTTGCATATTTCTGTATTTGATGTACATCATGTTTGGAGGCTATATTGCATTTTCAGTACTTGAGAAATAATTCATCATTAAAGGCATCATTGATGCTCAAAAAAATGCATAGTCAATAAAAAAAAACTCAAATGATGAAGAGGAAAAATATAAATTAAGAAACCCTTAACACAAGTGTGAAGACTACAAGACCTACTTGCAATTCCTTGGTATATGCTTGTGATAATGAAATCTGCAAGGTTTGTTGCAATCAAATCAACAATTAATTGATAGGAGAAACACTACTTCTCTTTTTAAAATTGTCAAATCTATGCTAGAATCTGGGTATTTGGTTTGTCACAACATGCATGCTCACATGATAATCACTAGTGAAAAGGCTTGAGTGGTTCCTTGTTTATGTACAATCAAAGATGCCACTAAATTTTCATTGTTGTAGTTTCCAATGATCAAATCAGGTTGACATGGTATGCATCCTAAATCAACATAGAGGAAGCTAGTGAGTTTCATATGTGTATTGAAGGAACAAAAACAATATTAATATTTTGTGTATCATGAGCTCTTTCCTTCATTCAATGAATTTTATTTCAAAAATAATTTTGTTTCACCTTCAAATTTTCATTGAATTATATCATTTAATTTTTCAAGAGTGTTGACATTTTTAAAAATTATTTTTGTCATAACTAGGCAACTTCAAAACTGTTGGGGTATCATACATGATCATTAAATTCCAATACACAAAATATTCCCTATCATTAAAACCCTAAACAAGTGAGTGCACCAAGATGGTGTACAAAAAGGGGGGTATAAGTGGACACTTTTTTTCTAAAATTAGGTAAACCTAAACTTGGACAAGATGTGTGAGGGTCATCCACTCAAAATGACAAGATGTGTAAAATATATAAATTATAGTACTCTAAATCTACTTCCTAAACTACTAGAGTTTTTACAAAATGGATAAGATTAGGTGGGCTAAATCCCATGCAAACGAAAAATAGTTCCTCAATTTTTTAGAAAGCGTACTGTAGTTACTTTCATGTGCAGAGAAAAATAAATAGTTATATTTAATATTTTGCAAATCACTTTGGTAGAATGATAATAAAGAGTGAAATATAGAAGCTGTGTATTTTTTTTTGTAATTTTCTTATGAATATTTTTTTATTTATGAATTATTTAAGTGTCTACATCTTGAAATGTTTGTACCTATTCATGTTCTGGACATAATTTGCATCAAAATAATCAAGGGTAAAAATATAATATGTAATTTATTTTTAATTTGTTTAAGTATATCAAAAGTCATTAAAATAAAGGTAGACATATGTTTGTGAGAACTGTCAAGACATTGGTAAAAATAATTAAATTTTACAATGTTGATGTTGTCCAAAAATAGAAAAACTTATATGGTTAGAAAGATAAGAAGATGACTAAGATTATGGTGTTGATTTTAGAGGTACCCACTTTTCCATTAACAAACCTGATGAAGCAAGCAAAGACGATAATTCATCTTAGAAGATTAAAAAATGTCTAAAGGGAAAACAATGGAGAGAAAATAGTCTCTCAAGCCTTTGGGTCATTTCCCTACGATAATACCAAGCCATAACTTGATCGATTTTCTAGGATTCAAATAACCTAGTTAGGTTATGAAAAGAAAAAATGTGCTTTCAAAGCCTGATCGAGTTTCGAAGAAGTGAAAATGGGCTCTACTCTAGAGGTCATGACTTTCACATTCAAAGTCTGGTTGACTCCGTTCAAAATGTGTTGGGAAGATATTGAAGAGATATACAACATGATATAGATAAAACAATCCTAGGACATGATTTTTTTTATTTTTTATCCATTTGAATTAAGCAAAGTATAAACTAGGTAGTCATTGTTTCCCAAACATGCAACCAATAGATAAACATGAATGCTAACATATTTTGAATCCTCTATCTCTCCCTCTCCCTTCCTCCCTCATTCACTTACCAACTTGTAAGATGGAGATAAGAAGAGAGAGTGGATAGGAAGAGAGATATAGGATGGGATGAGAGTAGGGTATAAGATGTAGAGAGAGAGAGAGAGAGAGTGGATAGGATGGAGAGAGAGAGAGGATAGGATGTAGATATAAAAAGAGAGAGTGGGTGAGTGAGTGAGTGTGTGTGTGAGAGAGAGAGAGAGTGTGTGTGGATATGATGGATATAGGAAGAGAGGGGATAAGAGAAGAGAGAGTGGATGTGATGGAGATATGAATAGAGAAAATGAGTGAGTGGAGAGAGATAACAGGGGTTAGGAATCTAGAGAGAGAGGATGGAGATCGAGAGAGGATAGGATAGAGATAGGAAAGGAGACAATGAGAGAGAGAGAGAGAGAGAGAGAGAGAGAGAGAGAGAGAGAGAGAGAGAGAGAGAGAGAGCATGGATAGGATAGATATAGGAAGAGATAGTGGATGGTGTGGAGAGAGAAATAGAGAAAATGAGTATATTGAGAGAGAGAGAGAGAGAGAGGGAGAGAGGACAAGGAGAGAGAGAGAGAGTAGAGGATAGGAATAAAGAGGTTGGAGAAAGAATGTAGAGAGAGAGAGATTAGGATTTGGTGTGTGAGAGAGAGAGAGAGGTGAGAGAAAGAGGGAAAATATGATAGCACTCTTATCTACCTATTCATTCCATGTCTGGAAAATAATGACTACCTATTTTAGACTATGTTTGATTCAAATGGATGAAATATAAAATCTTAATGACATTGGACTATTTTAGTTCCATTATGTTATATTAATTTTCAATATCTTTCCAACACATTTTGAATGGAGTCAATCAGACTCTGGATGTGAAAGTTATGGCTTCCAAAGTAGAGCCTATTTTTACTTCTTCAAAACTCGATTGGGTTTTGAAGAAGTAAGATTTTGAATAATCTTCTCCATAACCCAATCAGGTTTTGAAGACATTTTTGGCCTTGGAGCCTCATCGAGGCTTTTTTTTGGCTAGTCTTGGTAACCAAGCCTGACCATTTTTTAAAATTTTAAATAACCCGATTGGTTTATTGATGTTTTTTGTGTTTTTTTTTTGGTGATGTCCACTTTCTTGTATGCCATCTCAGTGTACACAACCAAATGCATAAAAATACTTTCAAAACAATATAACATACACAAGAGAAACACTTATGAAATGACATTTTTGTAGTTGCTTCACTCCACCTTTTGTGGGAGTGAACTTACAAGCAACCTAGAAATTAAAAAGATGATTTTTTTTTGTTATACTCAAAATTCCATTGACAACAAAGAAGCCCTAAATTGAAAACCTTGACACAAACCAACGAATCATGAATAGCAATAATCCTTGCCGGCAACTTGTCTCCTAGATACCTTCCCTACAATGGACTTATGCACGATCTTTGTCATATAAGTCATTATAACTTCCTCCCTTCAAATACACAAACACAATGATCTACTAATGTAGAGAGTTTTTAATGAAAATTTCAATTTCTAGACTATATTTCATCATTTTACATGCTATTAGATTATGATATTTTCTATGTTGAGATGAAAGGTTTTATTACTAAGAGGAGAATGAACATCATATTATTAAAGAAAGGAACACGATTTTTATTATTATGCACACTATTATATTTATTTAAATTTTATAAGTTTTGGTTTTTGGATTTTTTTTTGTTGATAAAAGAGGGAAAGAAAATGGAAACCAAAAATATTATTGGAGTAATTACTCGAGCAATTTTTTGGAGTTCTTATGTTTTGAATATTTTTGTTGTTTTTCCATCAATGCTAAAGGTGGAGATTGTTATACATATTGATACATTCTTGGAATTCTTGTCATCAATGCCAAAATCTCCATACCATTTATTTTGTGGTATCCATTGGTTTTAAATAGTATTAACTAGACATCTAAGGTTGTTGGCTAGAAATTAAGGTTTTAGTTATGTATGTAGAATAGTTTTTGTATGTGCAATTTTGGTGCATGGCATCAGATGTACTTGTTTCTATTGTTGGAATACATCTTCTGGTACATTTTCTTGTTTTGGTGAAGTATAGGTGCATTGAGTTTCTATTAGTATTTGTTGACTATTGTTCTTATAGTTTTTTTTTTCCAATTGTAATTCAACATATGGTTCTAGTATGTCATTATGGACAAGTTTCATCAATTCTTATCTATCTATTGGATCAAATATTTTGTTGATCAAGTCATGAACTTGGTTATGGTGCTCCAATAATTCCATACTCCTTAAGTAAATGTAATATGAAATGAATATCTTAAGTCTTACCTATTTTTGGCTCCTATGATAGTGTGTTGTAAGGTTTTTCTTAAGTATGACCCAAATTTAGGATTAGGGGTACTGTGTTAAATACAACTGTAATTTTGTGCCCAAAATGTTTTATAGGTTGCATGAAATATGTGTCTGTCTTATTGACACAAGGATAGAGAGTAAGGAGAGAACCTTCCATATAGCCTTGATAAAAGTTACACATGGAAGCCACCAAATAGAGAAAACACTAAAAATTATAGAGGAATCAATGGAGTAATGAATAAATAATCTTCATTCAACATGCATGGCATAAGGCCTACTTGGTTGTAGTCATATACATTTAAATTGAAATTAGTGAGCTTAAGAGCACATGCTTATAGAACCAAATCTTAGTATTCCTCCTGTCTAAAGTTTCATCTTGATTTTCCTTATCCTAGATCTCTACTTTTATAGCCAACATAATTACAACTCAACATGTTGGGAAATTTATTACAAATTATAGGTCTTGTCTAGAAGGAGAAATCAGAAACCCATCAAAAAAGAAAATTAGCATATGCGGGGACAAGGATATGTCCACGTGTATCTCATCAAGAGAATCCCAAGAATACGAAACTCCAAGTGGTTATATTATACTGCATCGAATCCAAACCCACACGTTACCTGAACTGCTAGGAAATCAACACACCTCGAACAAAATAAGGAATACTTCTACAAATGATGGAATTATGTTCTGTGCTCTTAGACCAAGATCCATGATAGGTCCACATTAAGTAGATGATTGTGCAAAAAGGGAAACCATGAACAATAACAACCATTCCAAAATAGCAAACATGAACAAAAGAAAGGAAATATTTTTGGTGATGCAAGATTTCCAAGGTACCCAAGATGCTCCTACATCAAACACATGGGGTAAAAAAAGAACTAATAGCAACATTAGGAAGGCCTAATTCTTTGAGAAGTATCATAAAGATCCAAATCAGCCTTTGTGATCCAATAACTATCATCAATAGGCTTATTCTTCCACTGAACCAAATATTCCTTGTAGTCCTTTCCTCTAGTGTGTTGGTCCCTCAAATTGTTGGTTGAAAAACATATGATCATTGCTTTCTCAATGATGGGTAATTCAACACAATTTGGAAAATGACTAGGGTTGATGTTTAATGATCAAATCCTCTTCACTTTAGGCTCTGCCAACCTAGGTAGGTATACCTTATGAAAATTGATTTATCTTGAGATTGCAAGTTATTCTCAAGAATAAATCAAACTTTTAAATGCTCAGAATGCCTTCATGTGTATCTTATGATTTGAAAATGTAAAGCACTTGAGTACAATAGAGAACTCCACCAACTTCAATTAATAACAACCCTTATTGAATTAAATCAAACTTGTTCCTTATTCCAAATGGGGAAAATAGATTCAAATTAGTGCCAAATTCAAGATCATCAAAATCCTTTAGAGAAAACATGTGCATACTATCAATAACTAGATAGTGAAATTTAACACAAAACCCTAATTCAATTGTTCTTAACTTCAAACTCAAAAGATCAATTGAGCAAAACACACAATGCTTGTGATTTTTTATTATCAAAAGATTGCATGAAATTTTAATCTATCAATGACAATATGAATCTGAGAGGACAATCCATTGAGTACTAATGAGGATTATTTGCACAATTCCTGGAAGAGAAAATATATTATTTTTATTAATTTCAAAAAAAGTGTACAATTGAGCTATGAATGGTTGTAATATCCACTTAGAATGTGCACAGATCATACATTTTTGCACTATGCTATGATTATATCTGTGTGTGTGTGTGTGTGTGTGTGTATTTCTATATTCTATCTATCCATCTATCCTAGGGTCTTGGTACCTTTTCTTGTAAAACTATTAGTGAACAATTTTTCTCCTTTTTACAATATTAAATAATCTATAGACTATATCCCCTTATCGAGAAAAACATACACACTAACTATTTAACTTCTTTCTTAGCAAGCTATCTGCATTCACAAGTTGCAACTCCCTTGAAATATTATACAACTCAACTCTTATTGTAAAAGAAAAATTTTAAAGGGTACTTTTAACCATAAATCATAAGGCATTAACATTCATTTCATCAATATGAAAATAATGTGAAAACATAAAACCATTCAACTCTACTCCATGGAAAGCCACATGACTTGATATTACAAGAAGTTTTGAGCCAATAAGTAATATAATCTTCTATGTTACTAAGGATATCACTAGTCTTTCACTGCATAATAAAGATCATCATCACACATAATTTATTTCCACAAGAAAAATAAGCCATATGGATTTATGGACCACAAGATTCAAATATTTAGATAACCAAATATATAAAACCATAGGATCTTATATATATTCCACTATAAAATTTTGAAACAATATCCATATCAAATAGTAATTAATTCCTACCCCCTGTAGCCACAAGACTTCTAGAAAAAGAAAAACCTGAATTCCCCCCATCTTTTTCCCTTGTTGGGAGTTTCTAATTTCCTATCCATAACTGATTCTTGAAAATTGAATACTTTCTACAGTTTGAATAAAACTTTTTAAAATCCCCTTCTAATATTTGGTTATGAAAAACAAACATTATTACCTCCAGCATTGTTAAATGATATTTAATTAAACATTTGGGCCAACATGCATATGTGCTTGACATGTGGCCACACTTCATTTAAACATCACCTTGTAGCATGTCAAAATAAAATAAGCCACATAGGACTATTACCACTTGGACTCTTATACACAATAGGAAAACAAATTATCATGTTCACCCTCTATAATTTCATTGCCATTGAAATGGAGTTGTCATTTCCAACATATCTTCTATCAAAATAAGAGGTTGTTGGTCTGTTTAATAGACCCATACAATATCCATTATAACTTTTGAATCAGACCATATATCAATAATTGAACCATTGATTATTTAGAAATTTTGACTTTGGACAACATATGCAAAAATCAGAAAGATCCAATTGTGGAGCTAAAAGTTATGCCCCACACACTGAGACCCATTTTTTTAGTTTTTAGAAAATCTGTTGTTACATGCTGCTATGTTGGAAATGTTTTAGAATAACTGGGGGGGGGGGGGGGGGGGGTGTTGAATCAGTTATCCAAGGTTTAAATGCCCTAATAATAATTTTTCACTAATTATAGTGAGCCCATTAAACTATTCATGCATCTAAGCTTAAAACAACCATCTTAGCAAGTTACATCAAATCAACATGCAGGAATAAAACATGCAAGATCAACACATGACATAGTGATTTATGTGAAAACCCAATTTGGGAAAAACCACCAGTAACATGCTACTCAATTTTCACTCTTCTTAAGTGATGCCCTATTAAAGGCTTACAACACACTGTTAAATGTAACCTTGTAAGAGGATTTCGCCACACTGTTAGGAGTGGTCTTGGTCAAAGGACTTTTGAAGATTCACTTGGAATGTCACCCTGTTAAAGAATTTACAACATGGCTATTAGAACAACCTAAGTCCATAGAATTTATACTAACTATTACAATTTCTAGAGAGTAACAATAAGGGCTTTTGATCTGATACAACTCACAACATATCTTGCAGATTTCATATCATACTTCAGTTTAATCCTTTGCTTGGCTTTAATCACTGCGGCTCTGACAGCTTGTCTTCCTCTCAAGCTTCGTTTCCTTGAGTCTTCTTGCTCATCATACCAATGCAATCATCTCTGTGGTCACTTATCGAAACATAGTTTCTATGCTCTCTTCCTCCTTAGCACCTTCTTCAACACTTCATGCTTTCATACTTGACCAACCTTTTTCTTCGTGACCTTATGAATCCTTAAATAGAAATTTGAAATAATTTTCCCGCTCAATTCTCCTTCTCCAATTTTAGGGTTTCAATAGATTAGGTAGGATACAATGTATCTATCCCATATCTCATTTTTATCTAGAAACTTTGTCTAGAATCTAGTTGTATTTGCCCAAAAATGTTTTACATAGAGGTCTATGCCACCAGCTCATCATTCTTATCTTCTATCTAGTTCACAAAATTCTAGATAAAAACCGTGTCGGCTCAGATCAAGCAAATCTTTGACTTTTCAAATAATGCAGCAGCTCGACACTTATTGACTTTCTGATGCTCGACACATGAACATAACTCGGCACTTGATCTTCACTCGACACTTGATCTTTACTCGATATTTGTTGAAAATTTTCTCGGCTTGAACTAGCTTACTCAGCTCCCTCTGATGAATTTAATCAAGCTTTTTCTAAGTGTAGCCAACCTCTTCATCTTCAAGTATATTGTCAATACATCACTTTATCATTCTCTTAACTGATCTTTGCACTTTATTACAAAACCATAACTCAACCTTTCCCTTAGGTGCTTTTGTTACATCTTATTGATTCTTCATCAATCAACTAAGTGATAGTGCTTGGATCTTATAAGAGATTTCCATTCCAGTAAATAGCAGGTTTGACATTAGTGACAAAATAATAATTGAACACATTCTGTAGCAACAATATCTTTCATACAATGATGTTTTTCAATCAGATTACAACAATCTCTCTTCTTTGGCATTGATGGCAAACCAAACTGATCAACCAAACCAAAGCTGATTGATCAACCAAGTTAACAAAATTCTAACTAGGCTAAAATAGTAAGTCAAATGCCAAAAAGAAAACTTGCTGACTTTTGTATCTCCCTCTGATCTTATTCCTTTTGATCTATCTGTTGATTGAATCTCCTGAGCTGCTCCTTCTAAGATCTGTCATCTTGATTTCTTTCTTTGATTCTGCTCCTCCCTTTCATATCTCCTATCCTTTTCACTTCATGATCTGATTAGTTTTTTTTATTTCTCTATTTCAGGAATTTGACCAATTGTAGCTATTTCTCCCTCTTTTCTAGATTTGACCAGTTTCTGCTATTTCTCTATTTCAGGGATTTGACCAATTGTAGCTATTTCTCCCTCTTTTCTAGATTTGACCAGTTTCTGCTGTTTCTCCCTCTTTGACAACAATGCCAAAGACACATTATTTCAGCATCTTATCATGCATGTGTAGCATTTACAAGAACTTCCAATATCTCCCTCTACCACCTTGCTTGTGACTTGTATGGAATGTCACTACTTTGATCACTTCAGGCTAAACCTAAAGTAAGTATCCTCTACATCAACTTATATCATCTAAACAATCAACTCATTTGATATAGGGAAGTCTTTTTGGGGTATCATCCCTAACTTACCTCTAAGATATTCAAATGCATCTTTAGGTAATGGTTTTGTGAAGATGTCAGCAATTTGTTCTTTTGCATTGATATATTCCATCTTCACTTGCTTGTCTTCCACCAATTCTCTTACATAGTGATACTTGGTTGCAATATGCTTTGTTTTGGCATGCATCACAGGGTTCTTTGATATGTTGATAGCACTTGTGTTATCACAATAAAGTATCACAGGTTTAGTTATTTCTTCCTTCATTCCTTTCAACAAATGCTTGATCCACACAATATTGGTACAATCTATAGCAGCAGCAACATACTTAGCTTCTATTGTGGACTGTGATATACAACTTTTCTTTTTACTAGTCCAGGTGACTAATCTTTTTCCTAAGAAAAGTGCTCCTCCACTGGTGCTTTTTCTATCATCTATGTTACCTCCCCAATCTGCATCAGTGTAGGCCTTCAAATCAAATTTTTTAGTCTTCTTATAGTACAAACCAAAATCATATGTACCTTTTAGATACCTCATTATTCTCTTGAAAACCATAAGATGATTTTCTCTTGGGTTTGTAGAAAATCTTGCCACTATTTCAACATATAAAGCAATATCTGGTCTACTATGTACAACATATTGTAGCTTTCCAATCATGGATCTGTACATTGTCTGGTTTACTTCAGCTGAATCATCATTCTTAGATAACTTATGTCCTGTCACCATTGGTGTACTCATTGGTTTTGATTCATCTAAACCAAATGTTTTGAGTATTTCCTTGATATATTTTGATTGGGTTACAAATATACCATGTTTTAATTGATGTACTTGCAATCCAACAAAAAAATTGATTTCTCCAAACATTGACATCTCAAATTCTTGTTTCATCTGATCAACGAAATCTTTGCATAGAGCATCTTTTCCTCCAAATATTATATCATCAACAAAGATCTCAGATATCAAAACATCTTTACCTTTCTCTTCCTTGATATACAATGTGCTGTTGTCAACTATTTTCTCAAATCCTATCTTGACAAGATATTTGTGAAGTCTCTCATACCATGCTCTAGGTGCTTGTTTCAAACCATAGAGTGCTTTATATAGTTTACAAACCATATCCCTGTCGTTCTCATCAACAAATCCCTCTGGTTTTTCAATATAGACTTCCTCTTCCAATATACCATTCAGAAAAGTAGACTTTACATCCATCTGATAGACTTTAAAACCTTTATATGCAACATATGCAAGTAAAGTTCTTACTCCTTCCATTCTAGCAATAGGAGCAAATGTTTCCCCATAGTCTAATCCTTCTTCTTGAGCATAACCCTTACATACTAGTCTGACTTTATTTCTAGTAATCTCACCATTCTCATCTAGCTTGTTTCTGAATACCCACTTGGTGCCAATCACATTCTTGTCAGCTGGTCTAGGAACTAAACTCCAAGTTTTGTTCTTCTTTATTTGATCAATCTCTTCTTCGATAGCTTTATAACAATCACCATCTTGTAATGCATCATACACTGTCTTAGGTTCAAATTTGCTTAACATACATGATTCATTTCTTAGTCTATTCCTTGTCATTGGTCTTGCATCTTTGTCATCAATTATCTATTCAGTAGGGTGATGTCTCTTCACATATTTGGATAATCTTGGTTCTATCCTTGTTTCCATGTTTGATCTTTCAGATTCAGGGTCACTATGCACGTCACTGTCAGGTAGTTTTACATCTCTTTCATGTGTACTGATTTCAGAGTCAAAATGTGCATTTTCTTCATTTTGTAACTCGGCTTCTAAATTTAGCTCAACATTCATTGGTTGTGACTCAACTGAAATTGAAATTTTCTGTTGAATCCCAATTTGATTGATAGCATCCTTGTCAATAGGCATTCCTTCATAAGAATACACAAAGGTTCTATATTCATCTAATCTCTTTGGTTTTTCAACTTGGACTTCTGTAATGCTCATCAAAGTTTACTTTGTACTTTTCACAATTTTGTTAGTGTTAGTATTTAAACACTTATATGCTTTACTTCTAGTGGAGTAACCAAGGAATATGCCTTCATCACTTTTTGCATCAAATTTTCCATTTCTAGTATCTTTAAGAATAAATAATTTGCAACCAAATACTTTGAAATGCTTTACATTGGGTGAGTGACCATACCATGATTCAAAAGGTGTTACATTTGTACCTTTCTTGACTTGTACTCGGTTCAGTGTGTGAACAACTACACTTATAGCTTCTCTCCAATATTTCAGAGCAACAGTCTTTTCCATCATCAATGTTTTGGCACAGTCAATCATAGATCTATTTCTTCTCTCAGCAATTCCATTTTGTAGGGGAGTTCTAGGAGCTGATGTTTGTCTCTTGATTCCTTTGTCATTGCAAAATATCTCATATTCGTTTGATGTGAATTCTCCACCTCTGTCTGATCTCAGGCATTTCAAACTCTTTTCTGTTTCCTTTTCAACTCTAACCACAAACCACTTAAACATTTGAAAAGCATCATATATTTGCTTTAAGAACATAACTGTCATCATCCTAAAATAGTCATCAACAAACAACATTATATATTTATCTCCTTTGTAGTTTTGCACTTCCATTAGACCACATAAAGTAGTGTGGACTAACTCAAGTACTTCTTTAGATGTATAGTTTTTACTCTTGAAACTTGACTTAGTCCTTTTTCTTAGCTGACATTGTTTGCACATGATGTTGTTAGGCTTCTTCAGTTTAGGTAAACCTTTGACTTTCTTTATTTTGCTGATATTGACCAGATTATCAAAGTTGACATGACATAGCCTTCTATGCCATAACCACACATCATCAAAATTTGCAACAAAACAAGAAGCATTTTCCATATCAAGATAAAACATATTACTTCTTGTTTGGTCTCCTTTTCCTGTCAATTTACCATTAGTATCATAGATTTTTGCAGTTTTATTTCCAAATTCTACTTTGCACCCTACATTGCCTAACTGTGAGACACTCAACAAATTTTAGTTTAGTCCTTCAACATAGTATGCATTATCACATGAAATTTTCTCTGTAAGCTTAATGGATCCTTTTCCTTTGATTTGACATGGAGCATCATTTCCAAATCTAACACTATTTCCATCATACTAAGTAAAGTTAACAAACTTACTTTTGTCTCCTATCATGTGATGTGAGCACCCACTATCTATGATCCACCTGTCATTCTTGTTCATACATGTTACCAGTGCTGTAGGCTCTTCTTCATTAGACTGGTCCTTCATGGCCACATAAACAACTTCATCATCATTATCATCATAATCCTCTTTAGCAATACAACACTTCTTGCCTTTCTCTTTGTAATCTCTCTTATCATCTTCTCTTCTATTTTTGTACTTGATGCCTTTCTTGTAATCCTTTTTATGTGTACACCTTGCAACAATACGTCCTACTTAATTGCAATTGAAAAAAATGATAGGTAGCTTACCCTTGAATTTTCCTTTGCCTTTGTGAAATCTTATAGCCAGTAATGATTCCAATTGTTCCACATCTTCCTAATCAGTGCTGCTGTCACTGGATACATATTTTGTCTTTCTTCCCTTCTTTGATTTCAATTGTTCAATATCTTTCAATGATAGCTTGGCCTTAAAAGTAGATTCAACATTCTCAAGTTTGTAGTTGTCAAAGTTAGATAACTCAAATGCAGTAAGTCTACCCACTATACCTTCAAAACTTAGATTGTTTCCTGGTACACATCTTAGCTCTTGTATAGATGATACTCTAATAGCATAGATAGGGAGAAAGGTTCTTAAGAACTTACTATTAATAGTATCATCATCTAATTGACCATTCAAGCATCTTATTGCACTTACCACTTCCTTTATTCTAGAGGCATACTGAGTAGCATTTTCACTTTCCTCCATTTTCATGTCATCAAACTTTCCTCTGAGGCTTTCTCTTATTGCTCTTTGGACATTCTGATCTCCTCCATAAATGTCTGACAGGGCTTTCCACATCTTGAATGCAGTGTTACACCCTTTGATATAATCAAATTCAGTGTAGTTGAGTGCAGAAGCAATCTCCAACCTTGTTTGATTGTGTTCTTGTTTGTTCTTCAAATCTTCTGCAGTAGGAGTACCAGTTGGATCAACATGTTCAGTAACAATTGAATTTTGGGCATAATCACCTATGGATCCAAGATGAAGCTTCATCAAACTTTTCCATGCAACAAAGTTGTCTTTGTTGAGCTTAGAAATTTCTCTTTTAAGCATTTCGATCTTTTCTGCTTCTAGTTCCTTTAAACTAAACTAGTGGCAATGCTCTGATACCAATTGTTGGAAATATTTTAGATTAACTGAGAGAGGGGGGGGGGGGGGGGTGTTGAATCAGTTATCCAAGGTCCAAATGACCTAATAATACTTTTTCACTAATTATAGTGAGCCCATTAAACTATTCATGCATCCAAGCTTAAAACAACCATCTTAGCAAATTACAACAAATCAACATGCAGGAATAAAATATGCAAGATCAACACATGACATAGTGATTTATGTGGAAACCCAATTTGGAAAAAATCACGAGTAATATGCTACTCAATTTTTACTCTTCTTAAGTGATGCCCTGTTAAAGGCCTGCCCGGTTAAAGGCTTACAACACACTGTTAAATGTGACCTTGTAAGAAGATTTCACCACATTGTTAGGAGTGGACCTGGTCAAAGGACTTTGTAACATTCACTTGGAATGTCACCCTATTAAAGGATTTACAACATGGCTATTAGACCAAACTAAGTCCATAGGATTTATACTAACTGTTACAATTGCTAGAGAGTAACAATAAGGGCTTTTGATTTGATACAACTCACAACATATCTTGTAGATTTCAAATCATACTTTAGTTCAATCCTTTGCTTGGCTTTAATCATTGCGGCTCTGACAGCTTGTCTTCTTCTCAAGCTTCATTTCCTTGAGTCTTCTTGCTCATCATACCAATGGAATCATCTCTATGGTGACTTATCGAAACAGAGTTTCTGTGCTCTCTTCCTACTTAGCACCTTCTTCAGCGCTTTATGCTTTCATACTTGACCAACTTTTTTCTTCGTGACCTTATGACTCCTTAAATAGAAATTTGGAATAATTTTCTCACTCAATTCTCCTTCTCCAATTTTAGGGTTTCAATGGATTAGGTAGGATACAATGTATCTGTCCCATATCTCATTTTTATCTAGAAACTTCGTCTAGAATCCAGTTGTATTCGCTCAAAAACATTTTACATAGAGTTCTGTGCCATCAACTCATCATTCGTATCTTCTATTTGGTTCACAAAATTCTAGATAACAACCATGTTAGCTTAGATCAGACGAATCTTTGACTTTTCAAATGATGTAGCAGCTCGACACTTATTGGCTTTCTGATGCTCGGCACATGAACATAACTTGGCACTTGATCTTCACTCGACACTTGATCTTCACTTGGCACTTGATCTTCATTCGGCACTTGATCTTCACTCGGCACTTGATCTTTACTTGGCACTTGATCTTTACTCGACATTTGTTGAAAATTTGCTCGTCTTGAACTAGCTTTCTTAGCTCCCTTTGATGAATTTAATCAAGCTTTGCAAACAGTCATATTACGACTTCTTCTTCTACAATTTCTAAGTGTAGCCAACCTCTTCATCTTCAAGTATATTGTCAATACATCACTTTATCATTGTCTTAACTGATCTTTGCACTTCATTACAAAACCATAACTCAACCTTTCCCTTAGGTTCTTTTGTTACATCTTATTGATTCTTCATCAATCAACTAAGTGATAGTGCTTGGATCTTATAAGCAATTTCCATTCCAGCAAATAGCAGGTTTGACATCAGTGACAAAATAATGATTGAACACATTCTGTAGCAACAATATCTTTCATACAATGATCTTTTTCAATCAGATTACAACATGCTATTGTTAAAATTGAACAATTTGAACCTACAAACCTGAACTTGAACATTCTGAACTTGCAAACCTAAACTTTTGAATCATCATTTTGAATTCCATTCATGGTTTGGGGATCTTGAGTCACATTTTGATTTTAAATTTGAACTTGGATCTGCACTTCTGAAATAGCGAACTTGAAATTTGAACATGAACTATGTGGTTTAAGGTTCAAGTTCAATATGATAACTTGTTGACCTCAAAGTTCGAAGAACAATTTTGAATTGTTGGACTTATTGAGTTTTTGAATTGTTGAACTCTTGAACCTTGAACCATAAATTTTAAACCCAAATTTGGATATGTACCTCCATACCCTTGCACTTTGAACCTTGAACCTTGAACTTCACAGTTCAAGGTTCATGTTCAAAGACTTCCAGCAATGCTTTTGCTCTATAAAGAAAAACTCCATAAAAAAATTATTAGCACAAATCATCATAAAGCATAGGAGAATTTGGGGGGAATTTATCGATGAGGATCTATCATATCCCCATTTAAAGATAGAATTTTAATAATAATTAGATAATACAATGTTGTTAAGTAAATAATGATAATAAAGTCATACTAAAACTAATACTAAAAATAGGAAATTATTATTATTTAACTTCTAAAACATTGAACTTGAATTTGAACATGAACTATGTGGTTTAAGGTTCAAGTTTAATATGATAACTTGCTAGCCTCAAAGTTTGAAGAACAATTTTGAATTGTTGGACTCATTGAGTTTTTGAATTGTTGAACTCTTGAACCTTGAACCAAAAATTTTAAACCCAAATTTGGATATGTACCTCCATACCCTTGCACTTTGAACCTTGAACCTCAAACTTCACAGTTTGAGGTTCAAGTTCAAAGACTTCCAACAACGCTTTCGCTCTATAAAGCACAACTCCATAAAAAAATATTAGCACAAATCATCATATAGCATAGGAGAATTTATCAATAAGGATCTATCATATCCCCATTTTAAGATAGAATTTTAATAATAATTAGATAATACAATGTTGTTAAGTAAAAATGATAATAAAGTCATATTAAAACTAATACTAAAAAATAGGAAATTATTATTATTTAATGTATATTATCAATTAAATAATATATAGTTTGACATTTTAAATAATTAAAAAATAATAAAATTTCAATGAGTAAATAAAGAAATTAAATTAAATACAAGAGACAATAGTGTAGAAAGTATGTTAACTTTCTAAATAGAATTTAATAACAAATAATAATAAACACAAATAGGTAAGTAAATAAATAATATAACATAGAATAATATAAAAAGTCAAGAGATGTTTTAACAAATAAACGTGACTCCTTAAAATTAAGATATAAAAGGGAGGATAGTTTACTTTAGAGAGAGAAAAAAGAAAGAGAGGAGAAGATAGGAGTTCAAAAAGGAAAAATGGAAGAGGAAAGTAATATAAAGAAAATAAGGAAGTGACTTTTTGAAAAGGTATTAATGATATTGAAAGGATGTGAACCTTTGAAAGGGTCATAATTATGAATAGTAGTGTCTCTTCAAAAATATTGTGATTATAAAGTATTGAGACTTTTTCAAAAGATTTTAGTTATGAAGTGTTGTTACTTTTCGAAAGGATTATAACTATGAAGTGTTGTGACTTTTCAAATGATTGGTATTATGGAAGTTTGTGACTCTTGGAAAGCAAGAAGGTAAGAAATATATATTTGTGTATCATATTTGTTTAATTATTTTTATGAATTTATTTATATTAATGAATCATACTTGTGGATAATATTGGATTAACTCATGGAGTTAACACCGTGGATATTAATGAAACTCAAAGCATGGAGCATGTGAGATATTAAGATCTCCATTGTCCACCATGGTCGAGAATCAATATGGACTTGAAGCATGGGGCATGTGACCATATGAGATATTAAGATCCCCATTGTCTGCCATGGCCGAGAATCAATGTGGCCAAATATTTTGATGATGTCAACATATGCATATGTGATTGGCCTTGGATAGATGATGCCCATCCAAGAAGAATCTTAAGGGGTACACTCTTGGGAAGACGACGAGGCAACTATGAGCTAGGAATCTTGATCCAAAGACGTCCCTAAGATTGGTGTTAAATTAGAGGGTAGAATAATATAGTTAGTTTTTTTATTGTTGTGATTCTAATTATTATTTTGTAGGTATTTATTGTCCAAACTAAGCTCAATAGTGGGGAGAATACAAGATCAACCTTTAAAATTTTAAATGTTGTGTGCCATAGGTGAGCCAACATTATAGAAAATGAAGAGGTGCAAAAAAAGGTTTAGACCCTTTAAAACTACAACTAATTAACATTATCCAATGTGTACAAGTTTTTGGAATGAGGAGTGACAGACTATATTTGATAAGGGTTTCCTATGGGGAGGAGGTCATTTCTAGTGATGAAGGAGGAGACTATGAGGATAATGATATAGATGGAGGTGTGGAAGTGCCTTGGCCCCCTTGGTTTTCTTTGCCTAGCTACATGTTGTGGGTATCTATTTGTGCAGGAATGACTATTTTGAGGTGCATAGGGGCCAAAGTTGAGGAGAGGGTCGGTGTGTGTGGTATTTCCTCCTCCATTTTATACCTTGGAGCCATGGGTGAGCCCTTGTGGCTATGGGATGCTATCACTCTGCGTCCCTTCTCTGCTTTTTGGTTTTTATGACTACATTGTTTCTTGTAGTTTCCAGAGATGTTTTGCCTATGGGATGCTCGAACATGGGGGCTTGATGGAGATTCTATTGCATAGGGTAGTTATGGGCCATCTCATTCTTCCTATCCTTCGAGCTTTTGAAAATTTCTAGTGGATCTAAGATTTCTCAGGTCTAGCTTGGATCCAAGTTTCTGGTCAAAGGTTTTTTTTCTTTGGGGGGTTTCTCGTCATTTTAGAGTGAGGTGCTTACTTTTTTTTTGTTTTGGGTGTGGTATTTGTGCTTTCTTCTTCTTCCTATTCAAGGGACTTCTTTTGAGGTGAAGTCTCTCCTTGGGCCTCGGTGGCTCCTTCTAGGAGCTTTTTGGTTTGATGGGTATATCATATTTCTTCCTCTTTGGATCCCTACTTCTATGGAGGTAGAGATATCATCTATCAATGTGGTGATATGTTATGTGGGTAAAGATGTTGATGGACTAGATATTCCATCTCATTTTTCTATTGCTTGGAAGGCAAGGTTGTTATAAAAGAGATCTTTTATGAGGATGTTTCTCCTCTCTATCTTCCCTATTGAAGTGGATCCCTTTGTACAAGGGAGCTATGATAAGAGGATGACTTATGTTTCTTTTATTTTCTATAACATTGCTTCTTGGTGGGTTTGGGGTTTTCCCTCAAATTCTTCTTATCCAATCGAGCTTCATTTGTATGCTTATATAACGATGTTGGATTTTGATGAGGGGGTTTCTTTGGCCTCCATTTTGGATGAAACCATCATTCTTTCTTTCATTTAGGCTTTGGGAGCCATGTTAAGGACTAGTATGGAAAGGCTATTCCTCCCCTTCTGTGTCATTCATTTAATAGGTATAAACTTTTAGGATGTTGATCATGATGTGGTCCATTTTGAATTCACCTGGGTCAAGAATATGCACTTTGAAGTGGTTGATCATTTTGTGCCACAATATTCTTACTATGATTTGGGATTGGGCATTACTCCCTCTTTTCTGCACATGATGTTGTGGATCTTGTAGGGTCTCAAATTTCGTACAGTTGTTATTACATTTTTCTATCATTTAGTTATTGTCTTTCTATTAGCCTTTGGTAGGATTTTTGTTGTTGAACTATTTTTGAATATGTTTATGCATCATCCCATCTATTTTGGGTTCCAAGTTCCTCTCAAAATATGATTGTACTGGATTTCAGGGCCCCATCAAAACCTGTTTTCCTAATAAAATATTAACTACAACTAATTTCAACCAGTCATAAAATATTTACAATTAGAAAAAAAGATATATTTCCATAATCATCAAGGAATAATGCCACATAACATGTCCATCATGTCATTCAAGTAGGCATGATCACTTGACTGCTCTACTTGCTCTGCTAGCACCTTCTCAATTTTAGCCTTGTCTTCTTCCAACTTGAGCTCACATAAATAACATAGTTTTTTCTGAGATCCCATGTAGCTATATACACATTCTTAATAATTTTAAATTAATCTTCTTCCTCTGGAGAAAGATTTGGTGGTGTAACTGGTTTTGATTCTTGCCCTGCTAGATGCTCTTGTACCGGTAAAACCATTTTCACACCTACAACTTGAAACTTGATAATTTGAAGAATTCGTTGGATAATGCACTCTGAAATCTTGTTTGCAATATCAAATTACAACAATGTCTTAATAAAATAGTAGCATTTAATGGCCCGTTAATTCTTTTAATCATGTTGACAACATTCCACACATGTTTGGCTTGTGTATGTACAACATCTATGTCTTTTTCAATTAAAACTTGAATAAATGTCTTTGTACTTTCCAAGATATCTTGATAATGGTCATTTTTCCTTTTTGCATGCTTATCTAGCTAGCCCTTCCAAAACTATGACAAACATTATTGCAATTGAAACCTTTTTAACATTTTGAGACATATTCCAAACACCTCTTGCACTTTGATGAAGAATCACCATTTTACATGGGACCTTAATCATGCTCTCTGAAACCTCAAAAATCACTAAACCGCGAGCACCTAACAACATCCCTCATGAAATCTCATAAATTCACCATCTTGCAAGTCATATCATGCTTCTCTTCCAAAATCATTACTTCACATCAACAATATGAAACTTCTTTTGAAATAACAAAAATCACATTTTTGGACGATATTCTGATTGCTCTTTGCAATCTGGCGAAAAATTTCCATTTTGCACCATCCTTCATACTATGCTTGTGAAGTTCCAATTTTCGTTATTTCACTGACCTTTTACACTGGCCCTTCTAAAATAGAAAAAATTCACCTTCATGAGATCTTGATGCCAAATTTAAGATAATTTGAGGGCTCCACTAGTGACTCTTTCTAGGGATGCATATTGATTAGAAATATGGCTAGAATCGAGCTATATATGGGAAAATAAATAAAAAAGAATAACTATCTAATAATACAAAATGAAAGGATCCATTTGAACTATGAGAAGAAGGGTTTAAGGAATTGTGGATGCACATGGAATTCCTAAATGCTTCCATATGTCTCTTGCAAGAAATAAGAATTTTCTCTTGCTATGTTAGAGATAGAAAACGGCCTAACCATAATGCTTCAAATTTTCCATGCTTGCCTTTATCTTGATCTTTGACATTCCATTTAAGCACCCCATCTCCAACTTTAAATGATCTCTCGGTTGATCTCTTATCATGAAGGAGTTTGATCTATTTCTACTTTTGAAAATTATTGTCTAATGCTAATATTATAAATTCATCCAACTCAACCAATGCATTTATCCTTTCCTCCATGAAGTCAATTCCTTCAAGTTGTCCCTCTGCCATAAACCTATATACTAGCAATAATTTTTTAAAGTATGGCTTCTTTATCATGTGGACTTCTTCACTATAATTTGATCAGCCCATACTACCAATTTCAATTTAGTGTCCCAAGCCTTTTTGTTATTACCAAACATTCTCTTGATGATTTTTAGTAGATTCTTATTACTTGATTTTTCTTGACCATTTCCTTAAGGGTGATATGAAGAAGAATATGAAGTAACTATACCATATTTATGGCAGAATTCAAAGAATTCATCTGATCTAAAGCACATACTATTATCCATAAGAAGCTTGTGGGGAGATCCAAACTTGGTTATAATATTCTCCATCATAAACTTCATCACAACTTTACTAGTAGATTTCTTCGTAGGTATAGCTTCTACCCACTTAGTAAAGTAATCAGTAGCCACAAGAATTCAGCTATGTTCTCCACTTGACTTATTAGTGATTTCTCCTATAAATTTGATCCTCCACATCTGTAAAGGATCTCAAACTTGTAAGTTCCTTAATGGAAGAGCTCCATTATATTTCAGTTTTCCAAAGTACTTCTAACATGCTTCACACTTTCTATCATAAGAAAGACAATCCCTAAATATATAGGGCTAGTAATATCATGCACACAAAATCTTATGGGTTGTAGTCTTGGCTAAAAAGTGACCTCCACAAAGTCCTTCATGGAAATATTTCAAGGTAACATCTGCTTGATATGTATCTAGACAAAAAAAAACATATACCATCTTTATTTCTCCAATAATGATCATCTCGAACCAAAAAATATTTTGATGCTTGCAATTTTATAGTTCTTTTTTGATTTTCATCCAGATTGTCATGACATTTCATGTGTCTCAAATAATACACAACTTCTTTATAATAGGTACAATGTCAAATACTAACAATTTTATCCTCAAGGCTCACTTGATTCACTTGCATTGTCCCTAAGTTAGCATCATCCATATGTTTTTCCAAGCCTTGGCCTCTTGCTAATTTAGTAATCTAGATATTTATGTTAAATTATTGAATCTGATTAATCCACCTACATCTCCTTCCTTTAGTTTATATATGTCTAAAGATATATTTAACAACAATATTTGGTACATATGCAATCACTTCAACACCAACTAGATATGATCTAAAGGATTTTTCAACTTTCACCAATGCATATGCATGTTTATCATTTATGTCATAATTCAATTCAAAACTTTGCAAACTTTTTCTAAAGAATTCAATTGGTTGTTCATGTCCTTTTTCATTCTTTTGCAACATTACAATAACTATTGTATGATATGAGGCAAAAGAAAATATCTAAAAGGATTTCTTAAAATTAGGAGCCTTTAGCACTGGTGCTTCCTTAACTGCCTTTTTTTATGTTAGAGAAAGCTTATAATTCTTCATGATCCTAGACAATCTTAGCTCTTTCATTAACATTTTGGAAATAGGGTTGTCTATCTCTGCAAAATTTGAAACAAATCTTCTCAGAATGTAAATATTCCCAAAAAATGCTTGAATAGCCCTAATTACTTTAGGGGTTGTTATATTGTCAATTTTTGCTAGTCTTTTAGGGTCTATCTTAACTCCATCCTTAGATACAATATGTACAAGGAGTTTCCCTTTTGTCACTTTTAATTGAAACTTCTTTGGTTTAAAGACACTCCATATTCAATGGATCTTGTGAAATTATTCTCTAAATGGTTGCAATGATCCCCTTCTCTTTTTGAATAAGTAGTGAGGTCATCTTGGTACACCACAAGATTGAATTCACTTAAACCTTTGAAAGAAATGTCCATAGCTCTTTGAAAGGTAGTCCCTTTATTGGTTAAACCAAAGGGGATCCTTGCATAAAGACAAGTTCCCCATGTAGTGGTAAAAGAAGTCTTATATTTCTTTGATTCCTTCACTTCGACTTGGTTGCAACCTAAAAAATTATTCACCATAGAAAGAAGTTCATTCCCTATTACCTTTTGTAATAATTCCTCCATGTTGGGAAGAACATAAATGTCTTTTCATGATGAAATATTTAGATTTCTAAAATCAACACATAATCTAACATCCCCATTCTTCTTTCTTACAGGGACAAGATTGGAAACCCATGTAGAATGTCTAATAGGTTTTATGATCCCCACATATCACATTATATTAAATCCCTCATTTTGATGCCAAAATTAGGTTAATAGGCCTATACTTTTATCTGAAAAGCTTAGCATTTGGCTTCAAAGGTATTTCATGTTGGAAAAAATCACCTCTGTAAGATTTTAGTTCATCATATGACTATGCAAATACATGCCCCTATTTTCTCAACAAAGAGATGAGGTTTGATCCAACCTTAGGAGTCAACCTTTTACCAATAAATATTTACTTTGAGGAATTTTCATTCCCAAGTTTAATCTTCTCAATTTCTTCTGGTATAGACACAAACTTATAAGTTTTGAGACTCTTCCACTAATCCTTTGGGTATTTTATTAGATCTTAGTTGAATAATTTATTCTCTAAACAATGTCTCTTTATCATCTTGACTTCCCAAAAAACCTTTCCAATTGATGCTTTGACCCTAGTAATGTCCTTACATGTTAGAATGTCCAAGTCTCTATCATGACAAAAAACATTCCAATTGTGCACATTGTCTGGTATAGATGGCCTATTTATTATTTCAACTTGCACAATTTCTTGTAACAGAATGACTATTTTCTTGATGGCTAGGTTGGCCATCATATCATCTAATTTTTTTTCATTCCTATCAATCCATTTTATTGAAAATGCATCAACGAACTCAATTAAGTCCTAGACATAGTTTCTATATTGCTTCAATCTTGAATTATTAGTAGTAAACCGACTTCTAATATGAGACACTATTAATTCAAAATCTCCCAGGACTGATAGAATTTTAATCTTGTACATTTTATCCATATGCAATCCTATAATAAATGCTTCATATTCAACGATGTTATTAGTGCATTCAAAGTTTAACAAGAAGGAATATCTAAAGATCTCATAGAGGTAGAAATACACATAACTCCCACACCATTACCTTCCCTACTACAAGCTCCATCAAAATACATTTTCCATATTCCATTACTATCTTCCTGCATAAAGACTTCATTATATTTATCAATGCATTGAATTTATTTATTTAAACTTACCTTGAAACTATCTATATGAATTTGAGAAGTTAATTTTATATCCAAGATTGAACCTTTCCACCTGATACGTGAATCTTGGTTCCCTACCAATTTTTACATATCTTCCATTTACATGGATAGTCACATAAGATAAGTCTAACTATATGTGTCCTCCAACCAAGTTGGATCATTGTCTTGAAAGTAGGATACCATAATAGACTGGTATTTCCACCACAGTCCATCCATCATGAATGACACATTAGGGCATGTGGGAAACTTGAATTCAATTCCTTTCATTATTCCTACTATAGGCATTGATTGATTTTCCATTGCATATCACTTCCCATAAGGTGCATCCACATTAAAACCCAATTCTTTCATGACATCATCAAGCATAATATTCAATGTAATACCTAAATCTATCATGCAGTTTCTTATCAATTTATTCTTAATTAACAAAGTTAGATAGAAAGGATCCACATGTGGTGATTTCTCATTAATATTAGTCTCAAGACAAATAACTAGTTTATCATTAACATTTTGTTCCCCTGAATTGTCTTCTTTGTTCACTTTAGATACAAGAGTTTAAAGCTTATTTTCTATACTCAAGGATCTTGGCAATTTCAAAGAAAGGAACTAGAATTTTTATTTAAGACAAAGCATTTGAAATAAACGAGTTAGCACTTACCAGTTGCCCACCTATTATTTTCTCATCAAGAGGATTAGTTACCGTCATTTGTTTATGATTTGGTAGTGACTTCTCCTTATCCTTTTTTGGCAAATCTATCCACGGCCTATTAGCACTTACTCCTAGTGACTTCCCATTTTCAATATTTATAGTCCTATTTCTCAATTGATAATTGCTTTTGGCTTTTTCCACTGCAACAATGGTGTAAGCTCTTTTTTCTTCCTCAGTTGACCTCCTTACCCTTGGATTTTCTTCTTCATCACAGAGAACTTGTTGTCAATGTTGTTGCCTCATCCTCATCATGTAAATATTAGGAATATACTCATCTTTTGAAGAATCATCATCTCCCCAAAGTCATTTGATGACAAAGTGTTAATCATTGGTTTCTCTTCCTATTCTTCCTCTTCCAAGATGCTATGAGAAATTAGACATTGACCGAGAGCATGTGGAAATTTAAAAATTTCACACCAAGGACCATTTTATATGCAATTACTATTTCTCTTTAGAGGGTATAGGGTCTCATTTTTCCTTATAGGTTTTCCATCTTTCTAATTAGTAGTGTATGGAATATCTTGCAATCTGAACTTGTAAGGTCTATCATTTCTTTTAGATTTGAACTTTTTTTTTTTTTTTTTTTGCGAAGCTATAAATCTTTGATAATATTTAACAACTTATCAATCTTATCCTCATATTTACTTTGTTTTGGGGCTTTGGAATTGAACAACACAGGGTCTTCTCTCTTCCAATCTTACTAGAAACCTTCCTATCATTTTCAAAGGTCGTTGCTACCTTGAAATAGGTGAATTTTACTATCAAAGGCACTTAAGTTGAAATTTATTAGAAAAGAGTCTATTGGTTGGATATCTCTTCCTATCATATTCAAAAGTTTATTAAACCTCTTATTTAACTCAGCCATTGATTCATTAGAATTATTTTTTATGTTATTTAATTCATGAGAAGAAAAAGAGTATCAATATGATCCCCAAATTGTTCAATAAATAAATCCACAAATTCATGCCAAATATAAATAGAACCATTAGGAAGTCCTTTATACCACTCAACAACATCATCTGTAAGGGACTACACAAATAATTTCATATACACACCCTCATGGTTTTCTTCGAATTATTCAATGGTATTTTTTAGGTTAATAACATGTTCTTCAATTGTCCTATAATCAAATGACATTGATTTTTCCCCCTCTCATAGTTCACTACATTTTGTTGATTGATTTGAGAATTATTCCTAGTGTTTTTTGCATTTATGTTGATCCCATTATGATTTTGATTACTATGACATTTATTTCCCTTATTTTTATCTTGTCTCTAATGCCCTCTAGTTTTCTCCCTTCTACTTCTTTCATATAGAGGGGTTTTATGTGAATAATTGAAAATGAAATCCTTATTCTTATGAGTTGGGTTATATTTTGATGACTTACTAACTTCCTACTTCTTATTTCATCAAATTTCTTAGCAGTACTAATCTCATCTCTTTTTATGTCAATCCTTTCCATAATCTTGCTAGGAACCCCCCTAAAATCCTTAGTTGTCTTCTTGGGTGAAATGCTACACATTATATGAAAGGATGCATCTAGTTTATGAGTGTCTTCTTCATTTTCTTCTTTGTCTTCTTGTCCCACTTTATGTTCAACTTGGTTAGTTTCTAGCTGATTTTCATCATCAAGGGTTCTCATATAATAAAAAATAGATCTCTCTCTCTCTCTCTCTCTCTCTCTCTCTCTCTCTCTCTCTCTCTCTCTCTCTCTCTCTCTCTCTCTCTCTCTCTCTCTCTAAAGTATTATCACTAGTTTCCTCACCATCTTCAGTGAAAGGCCCATTTTCCCTATCAAAAAATTTTGTGTACCCCATATACAACATGTTTTTATGATTGGTTATTTTTGTTTCTAGTTCTTTTGTTTGGAGTCCACTCTAAAAATTATTTTCCCTTGTGGATAGATTTCCCACTTATTGTGGTTTCACAACACACACCCCATTTTCAACTTGAAAATGGGGACCCCCTCTTCCCTTTTAGGATAGAGGTACCTACTCTCCATGATTAGGCATCTCTCAAGACTTCTTGGGGAGCAAGGTTGTTGTAGGTT
This sequence comes from Cupressus sempervirens, assembly GCA_028749045.1. Classification (NCBI taxonomy): domain Eukaryota; kingdom Viridiplantae; phylum Streptophyta; class Pinopsida; order Cupressales; family Cupressaceae; genus Cupressus; species Cupressus sempervirens. The sequence continues at coordinate 695,799,883 of CM053785.1, read as the reverse complement.
TAGTCTAGAAATATAGTTAGTTAGTGTCATTTGGGTTCTACTAGCTAAGAAGATCAAAATTTAGGCCAAGGAAAAAGGTGTGCACCTTTACACCTAGGACACATGTTCACCCTAATAAGGTGCACTAGGTGTGTTGCCTTAGCCTTTTCCTTTTGGGTGCACCTGCACACCTAGTCTACTTGTGTACCTTGTCAATGTGCATTAAGTGCACCCTACTAAGGTGTGCACCCCTATTTTTACTTGTTCACCATTTTTCCCTCCTTCCAAAATTTGAATATCTGGGGTGACAACCATGCTCATGATCATTTGACTATTCATTAATGCCTTGCAAGCCATTAGGGATATGCTAAAGACTTTGACTTTTCTTTTATATCCCTAAACCTTATAACTTTCATATCAAAGGAGGCATTTCAAGTTGTGATGATGTGAAATACCCTCTTCACACAGTTGCAGACAGTTAGGACTTAACCATCAAAGGGACCGTGAAGGTGCCATGCGGTCATCTCAATAGTCAATGTGACTTTGAAAGTTAGAGGGCTCACTTCTAGTTTCAAGTGGTGATGTTGTAATCTTCCCTTTTTTGCATAGTTGCAAGAAGATAAAGGTTAACCAAAGTTAAGACTATGATGCAACAATTGTCTTGGGTGCATTGTCGCAGGGTTAGCATCAAAGTTAATCAGTTAAGTAGTGATGGCATGATGGAGGTTGATCTAACTATTTCACATGATCACAATGGTTATGTAAGAGGATCAAATGATAGATGTGAAGTTTCGAGAAAGGAATCAAGCAATCACAATATTAGTCTTTGCATCGTCGCAGGTATCCAAGATACATTTCATAATTGAGTCACGACCGTGCAAAAGGTATGCTAGTAGTTAAGTTCTCAATGATTGTAAGGTTGCAAACATTTTATGCCAACCTCAGTTTCAATCTACAAAAGGGTGACAAAGGAAAGGTAACTAATTTTGCATTATCACATGGTTAGAATATTGTTAAGTCTAAACCACAGTGATGGTGTGAAGGGCCAATCTTATATCAATCACAGGGTCACAATGGTTAAGGAGATAAAGTGGAAACAACCTACGAAGTTGTAAAAAAGAGTAGACCTAGGTCAACAAATAGATAGATTGCATGTTTGGCAAGGTGGAAGAATGCTTTGATGGTATTCGGCCACAAGGCAAGTTTGACAATTGAATTGATGATATATCTAATCTAGCACATCGAAACACTATCAGAAGAAACTCTTTTATGGAGAACCAATTCCTTGATTGTATGCTACTAATTTTAATGTTCTCCATACATGTTCAATGCAAATGACATTCTATCACTGCCCTAAGTTTTCCATTCACTCAACCACTCAATTATGATTGCCATTTTTTTCTCTTTGAGGTTAGAGTTGGTATGAAAGATATGATTTTCTAACTATGGGCACACACCTGATCAAATCTTCTTTGGCTCACCAATGATTGTTCTTTGGGAATTTAGTGCTAGTAGTTGAACTTTGGCTTAAGGTAGAAGCTTCTTAGTTATGCTAGAACTATAAAAGCAAGGTTTGTAATCTTTCTAAGGGTTATATTTTTCTCTGATTCTATAGCAATGCATCTTATGCTCTGCTATTGTAATTCCCCTTTTTTACTTGTAAATGAATATAATTCCTAGTTGTATCTCCTTCTTTCATTAATATATTGTGCAATACCTTCTTGCCTTATATTGATGTATTTCTTTCGCTCTTTGGTTATATGATGTGTCCATATATCTTTGAATGATATAGAGAAGTTCTTTGCTTATATCATTTCATTGGTTTCTGATCTGTGCATGATTATTGAATCAATGCTAAGATAGAATCTGTATATTTGAGGATTATATTGATGAAATATGCTTCCCTGGGCAAGGATAAGATTAAATAATACTATTTAGTGTATCACCACCCGCTTTAGATTAGAATAAGTAGTTTGCTTTTATGCATTCCTTCTCCATTTTCCTTTCAAGAAATAGTTAGGTGCACCCTGATAGTAAGAAAGTCGACCTTTCTCAGAGACTCAATCTCTAATTGTAAAGTCTCACACTTTCAAAAAAAATTCCATGTTACATGAGGTTACCTTGAGGTAAAATCTTTAGGCAAGGGTGCAAACTTTCATGTCAACAATTTTTGGCATGGTCGGTGGGACCTTATTGAAGCTTTCTAAGTCTACTAGTTCACTAGTGTCAAAGAAAAGAACTTCAACTTATGCTGAGGAGATAGTGTTGCTATTGGCATTCCAAACCTTTAAAAGGCTCATATTCAAGTACTTGGTGAGTCTACTTCACTTCTACATCTTGGTTTCCAAAACAAAATTATTGTGGTTCATGCCCAAAGCTCAAACAAGGGCATCTTCTAGAGGTACTTTTCAATATACTGAACTTTCATTTTCAAATCCTAGAAGAAAGAGAACTAGAGTCTCTCTATCACTAGTTAGGAGTTCAACAATAGCACATACACATGCAAGCTCTTTTTCTACTCCTCTTGTTGATAGGTCATAGCCTAGGGTATCATCTATATTTGAATAGATCATTATTCCATGTGGCTCTCCCTAGAAATTAGGTTTTTGGCATCTTTAATGGTGAGAGTCCTCTCATTCTAGCTCATAGACATGATATCCCAGTAGCTTCTCTTTAAAGCCTACCTAATTTTACTGGCAAGAATTCCATTTCTCCTATAATGCATATTCAAGAGATTTCCAATATTTGTAATATACATGGTATTACAAAAGATGATATTGTTGTTAGGCTTCTAGCTTCATCTTTAAAATGGAATGCCTTACAATAGTATAGAGTATTTCCACATAACTCTATCACTAGCTGGGATGAGTTAGGGGAAAGATTATGCAAACATTTTGAAGATAAAAGTGTTCACCTATCACTCCTAGAGTAGCTAACTACTATTAAAAGGGTACCCCATGAGTATATGACAGATTTTAATTATAGATTTCAAAAGACATGGGATAGAATACTTGCTGCAGTAAAATTTATTCCTAGTGATGCCTTCTTGCATTATCTTAGAGCTTTTAATAGTGATATTGCTACTACAGTGCAAACCATGGGAGGGGATACCTTGCTAGATGCATATGAAATTGCCATAAAAGTAGAAAATATCTTGATTGAAGGAGGGAAGTTAGCTCCAAGGCCTCCAATGCTTTTTTTCCCAAATGTGTCTACTCATCAACCTATGGTAGCCCCTATTCCTACCACTTCTACAAGTCGACCTCTTGCTATAGCTTCTACTTCCTCCAATGAGATAGGAGAGTTGAAAGGCATGATGTAGGCCCTAATGAAAAATATATACAAGAAGTTGCAAGATCAAGAAAAGAAGCTAGAGGACAACTTCTCAGTGGTGCAAAAAATGAGCAACAAGGTGGTGACCTTTGAAAGGAAACAAGCTCAAAATTTCTAGGGCTTTTTAGCCTCATTATCAAATTCCCACATATAACAAACCACCAAATCAAAATCAAGGTTATGTTCCACATAATCAAAGTAGGCTTATGGGTAACGCCCCTACAAATACAAATAGTAATCCAAATAGGGCATTAGTTCCTCATAATAACCTGGCTCAAGAGCAATATTTTTGTCCTTCTTGCAATTATTCCTATGGATGTTGTATGTGCCATAGGGAAGAATCATCTCAAGCTCTAACCACACAAGGTCAAGCAACATGAAAATAATGTGATGTCAACCAACCCACTGATGCTTCTCATCTACAACAATAGGGTGATTATTCTTTCATGAATCATCAACCAAAGGAACATTGTCATGCCAACATGATAGTTATTATGCCATTGATCATAACACCAGAAGAAAAAGGAAAGCCATAAAAAATACTACACCTTTTCCATCAAAACAAGCTTCAACTTCAGGTGTTGCCTCTTCATGTACACAATCAAATATTGCTCCCTAATAGAAACAATATATGAGCAACAAGAGGCCTATTGAATCTCAGACTACTCAATGTCAGTCATCAATCCCTATAGTTTCCAAAGCTCCAGTCAACATAGTTAGCACTCCTCTCAAAATTTTAGATCAAATGAAGAGGACCAATGTTAGTGTTCCTATGTGGGATGGTGTTGCTACTATGCCATCACAATTAGAGCTACTACAATAGGGGTTGGAGAGTATAAAGATGACATATTAGTCAACCAGAGAGGAGAGTGCCACAAGCCTAGTGCAACCAATAAAAGAAGGAGAAACAAGTAAGAAGAAAAAACTTCCTCCCTTTTATGTCTCTTTGATCATAGGGGACAAACTAGTTCATAATTGCATGATCGATTCAAGGGCTAGTAGTTCTAAAATGCCTAGGTGTATAACTGACCTCCTTGGTATTAAATATGAGCCAATGGTTAGGGATGTTCTCCAATTGGATGGTAGCTCTATCAAAACAATAGGAATCTTTAAAAATGTGTAAATGGCATTGCATGCATGCCTTGGTTGTACTGTCACTCAAGACATATCAGTAGCTAAGGTCAAGCCACATTTTTCCATCTGTCTTTCTAGGAATTTCTCTACACAAATAGGTGGCTATATATATATATATTTGATCAATAAATGACAAAGCCTTTGATTATATTAATTTAATAAAACTACAGATACAACAGAGTGTCTCCATTCAAAGGAGCACTGGTAGGAAAGAACAGAAAGAAAACCTGCAGTCTTACTCAGGACCATGGTCATTTATTATTATATTATTAAAAGGGCATACCCCAGTTCCCAAATTTTGTTTTTGAGTACAATATAAATGACTAATTTCTTCTATGAATTATACAAGCTCCAATGATCTTTATAACGATCAATTGAACTCTTCAGTGTCTAAGATGAGAGTGACCACTTTGAATAGATCTATATATACTTTATAGTTGACTCTTCTTTTGCAATCCTGGATGGAGTGATAACACCTAGCTAACTTGTTGATTAGCAATGCAACTCAAAATGAATGTTAGTACTATTAATTAAAAAAATCAATTTAGATATCCCTAAATTCTTGGCTGGAGATTCCTATGTTTATTTCCTTTAACATTATGTCAAGATTACTAATCAATAGTACATTTTAAGAATTCTCTTACTTAAATTCTAACATAATATCCACCTATATTACAAACTTGGTCCTAACAATGTTGATTAGTTTAAGATTTTGTCAGTTAATTTGAATCCCTACTAAAAATGTTTTTTATTTAAAAGCCTTATACTTAGATCTAAGGTAGTGGCTTCAATCTGATGATCAATAGTTTCCTAACGGTGAATAGAATCCTTCCCTTACATGTTAATTTAATGCCAAATCAATTAGCATATTATGAGTTTGTATAATTTATAATTGAGTCCATAGTATCCTATACTAATAGAAACAAAATCAGCATGGACGGGACAATATACAGCGTAAATACCTAGTTCATATAAATAGAAAACTAAAACTCATTTGAAGGATCCAGAACCAACTAGATTGTTTGCCATTATCACTTGGTGTCAACTAGATGACACCAAATAAATTTGTAACAAGATTTAGCCTGGTGTCACATAATGATGATAAGAGCATGGGAGACATAAAGCCCTGAACGTATTAATAAACCTACGCCTTTGAGCAATAAATTAGAAATATAGATTAATAGATATAATTTACTAATTCCTAATCCATACATAGAGTTCCTTTTCTAGATGTTCAAGTTATTATCTAACTGTTTTAATTTTTTTTAAACCTTTCTTTTTTGTTTAATTATTTTTAGATTGCCTTTGATTCTTTCAAATTCTTGATTAGTAGCTATAAATTTTCTCCCACTATCCCTATAATAACTATGTGGGTCAAATGTTCCAACAACTATAAGTTTCATTCAGCTAAATATATAGATTTTACATATGTATATTCTTGGGCCAACCTTTGTACCCTTGTAGAAATAGATATCTAAAGGTAATGTGGATCTATCCTTAATCTCTAACTACTCCTTCAAATCTAATTTCTCTAATAGAGTAGTTTTCCTAAATCCCTTTATATTAGTATGGCTATTTGCTTCATATTTACATTTTAATTCCTTATATATTAAAATATTTTTTCCATTAGCACCCTTATTTGCTAGCTGATTTGCTTTTTTGTTACCTTCCCAGAAGATGTGAAGAATCTAAATATCTTTGAAGTGGTCCAGAATATTTAGTACTTCTTTTAGTTTAGAGTTTAAAACCTAATTAGGCATCTTCCTCTTTATAATGGTATTTAGTAAAATATGTGAATCTCCTTCAATAATAAGTTTTGATAAACCCAGATTTAGGAAAATTTGGAGACCTTCTTGTAGAGCTTCTAGTTCATCAAGGTTGTTAGTGGTTGATCCTATGGATTTAGCTCTTTTGGCGATCCACCTACCAAAATCATTAGTAATTATACATCCTATTCTAATAGTACTAGGATTGCCTCTTGATGCTCCATCAAAATTTGGTTTGGTTCACCTAGTTGGTGGTGAGATCCATCTACATTTGTCCCTCGCCTCTTTATTCTTCTTTTTATAAATAAGTGGAGGATTAATTGGGTTTTTCCAATTCTTTTCCATTAATCCATCCCATAATGAAAATGATCCTTCCTCTTTTTGATTTTTCCTCAAGTGAGTGTTTAAAGTTTCTACTATACATGCCTCAACTTTTTAAATAATCTCATCTTCTGTCATGTCCTTGTCACGAAATATTCTTCTATTCCTTTCTTTCCATATTTCCCAAATAAGGATAGATGGACACATATTCCATAATTTTCTATATATACAATTACTATTATCTATTGGCCAACCATTAAGAAAATCATCTAGGGATCCTGGCATAGGGGTGGTCCAACCCAACATCTGTTTGAGCCAATCCCAACAATATTGAGTATATGGACATCTATATAATATATGATCAATATTTTCACTATCATGCTTACGTAGCACACATCTTGATCATCCCTCAATACTCATCTTACTGAGTCTATCAATAGTTAAGATCCTATTCTGAGATGCCATCCACAAAAAGAATCTTGCCTTTGGCATACAAGATGAATCCCAACATAGTTTAAGTGGGATGTTCACTTCTTCCCATCTTTGGGAATGCGTAATAACTCTATATCCATTTTTAACACTATACCTACCATCTTTTGATGCTGCCCAAATGAGTTTGCCATTTCTTTCTAACTACTTTATTTTCTTTTTCTGAATGATTTTTTTTTATTCCTTTTTAATTGCTAGTTCCACGTATATATTCTTGACAGATTTCCATTCCCATCTTATAATTCCATTAATAACTTTTTTAGTTTTATAATTGCTGACCTTACTTCCCTAGAGTTTAACTAATTTCTCTTTGATGCTAGCTGGGATCCCCATGCTATCTACTGAGGGGTAACATCCCATGAATCCTCCCAAAAGAGAGTTTCATCACCATTCCCAACATCCCATGTGACATATTTACTAATAAGGGCTCTACTTTTTGCTATAAAATTCCAACTTTTGGATCCTTTAGGAAGGGTCCTCAATCTAAACATGGAATAGGGATCATCTGCATTAAGGTATTTGTTATACATAATTTTAGCCGATTTATGATCCCTTTCTACAAAGAGATGCCAAGTAAGTTTAGCCCCTTATGCTTCATTTTGCCAGCTTAAGTTTTTGATACCTAAGCCTCCTAATTCCTTTGGCTTACATAAATTTTCCCATTTAATAAGCATCAGTTATTTTTGTTCGTCAGTGTCATTCCAAAGAAAACTTCTTATTTTTGCCTCAAGCTTCTTATTGATATTTTTAGATAACAGTAAGTAGGATAGGGGATATTTTGGGAGGGTGGATAAAACTGCTTTGATCTTAGTAACTTTTCTCGCTTTAGTGAGCCATTTATCTTTCCACCCTCCTATCCTTTTATCCATTCTATCAAGATTATTATGCCATTCTTTGTTAGTTTTACTACCTTTTTCTATCTATATTCCTAAGTATTTACATGGGAATGTACCTCTTTTATACCCCATAATAGTACAAATCTATTTTTCCATTTTAGGTTTGGTGTTCATGAAAAACATTTCTAATTTTTTTGCATTTAATTTTGGACTTGAAGCTTCCATATATTGTTGAATAATCATCTTAATGTTTAAAGCTCATTTATTGTGCTTTCTCATGGTAAAATGGTATCATCTACATATTGTTGATGGGTTATATTAGCAAAATTCTTGGTAGTAGTAATTCCCCTAATTTTGCCATCATAGTATGCTTTTGTAATATCACTACCAAAGGCTTCTGCCATGATAATGTATAAGAAAAGGGATAGTGGATCTCCTTGTCTTAAACCTTTAGATGTGTCAAAAAAGCCTTGAGGGGTCCCATTATTAAGAATTGATGTTTTAGATGAAGACATGCATTGATAGATAATATTCACCCATTGGTGAGAGAATCCAAAAGCTTCTAAGGTTTTACATAAAAACCTCTAGTCAACCATATCATATGCTTTCTGAATATCTAGTTTCATGGAAATGCTTGCCTTTTTATTTTTATTTGCGGAGTGTAATGTTTCCTGAATAATGAGTATCCCATCTAGTATTGATCTTCTGAGTACAAAACCTATTTGTTCTTCTGATATAAGCTTAGGAAGAAATGCTTTCATTTGATTAGCTAAAATTTTGGGTAAGATTTTATAGATGGTGTTGCAAAGAGCTAAAGTTATAAAATCCCCTGGGTTTTTGGGATTAGCTTTTTTGGGTATTAATGTAAGAAAGATACAATTAATTTTTTATAATAATGATCCACCATTTCTTGATGCCTCAATGGCTTTCCAAAGACCAGTTCTGATAAAATCCCAACACTTTTGATAGAAGGCCTAGAAACCATTTGGTCCTAGAGAGCTATCCAGATTCATGTTGAATAATATTGATATGACTTCTTCCAAAGATATGGGTGAGTTTAATGCTTTATTATCTTCTACAGAGATCACTTTTGGTATAGTTTCCAACATTTTTGCTTGAGCTATCATGTTTGAACTTGTAAAATTATTTAATAAATTCTTAAAATGATCTACTAAAATCTTTGTTATACTATCAAGATTCTCAATGGTAGCGCTTGAAGCATTTTTAATTTTACTAATTTTTCTTTTAACTATGTTGATTAGCGTGCTATCATGAAAAAAAATTGTGTTACAATCTCCCTCTTCTAGCCATCTCTCTTGATTTTTGCCTCCAAAAGACTTCTTCCTTTGCTAGAATGTTTTCCTATTTAGCAAGGAGTCATTTTTCTAGAAAGAAGTTTGCATTGTTCATACCTTCTTTAATTGCTTCTATGTTTAATTTCTTTAAACTTTCTTCTATGTCTAGTTTTTCTTTAAATATATTGTTGAAATGTTTTTTGTTCTACTTCAGTATATTTTCTTTAAGCATTTTCATCTTAGATACAAATATATACATTTTGGAACCTTTAAAATTGCCTTGATTCCACCATTCTCTAATGAGATAAATAATTTTTTTGTCTAGAAACCACTTTTTTTTACATTTAAAAGGGTTTCTAGTAGGTTAATGGGGTTCATTAAATTCAATCCTGACTAGATAGTGATCTGATCTTACTATGAGAAAGATTGGGGCTTGAATATCAAAATATATTCCTCTAAGTTCTCCTTTGAGGAAGAACCTGTCCAATTTCTCAGTGATATATGAGAAATCTTTCCATCTATTATTCCAAGTGTACTTACCATTATTAATAGGGAAATCAAATAGATTATTAAGGTCTATCTATTTTATAAATTCCAAAGATGCTTGGGGAATTTTCTGGATACCTCCTAAATTTTCATCTATATTCATGATAGTGTTGAAATCTCCACCTATTAGAATAAGTTCATTGTTGTGATTTTTTATAAAAATACTTATTTCTTCCGATAATAAATTTTTATCTCTATTATGGATCAGGCCATAGATGTTTATTAGAATTAGCTTTAAGTTAGTCTTTATGCTTTCAATTCTGCTACTCATCCATGAATTGTTTGAATTTATAATATTTATATTTACTTTCTTAGGATTCCAAATCATTCCTAGTCCCCCTGATGCTCCTCTAGATTCATGTAAGTTGATGTTCCAGCTACCTAATTTCTTTCCTAGCTTAATTCCTTCTTCCTTATTTAGTTTTTTTTCTTGTAACATTATAATTTCAGAATACACTTGTTTTAAATTATGTTCTAGTAAACATTTCTTTCTAGGTACATTTAAGCCCCTAGTATTCTAGGTAGTGATCTTCATGCTTCTATGGGAAGGTTCTTCCCCTTCCCAGGTTTAAGTAACTGATTTATCTTTTTTCGTTCTTTAGCCTTCCCATCTGCCTCTCTTAGTTATTTTAGGGACTTCCTACCTTTCTTAGCTTTCTAACTACCATATTTAGGGGTGCTTATCTCTTCTTGATTCATCACAATACCTAAATTTTCTATGTTCTCCTATGCATTTGGTACACTTTTCAATTGCTTACCTTCTTTCATATCTATCTCTTTGTTTTCTAATTCTATCATTATCTGATCAACAAGATTTATCTGATCATCTGTACTCATATTAACTACTAAATCTAGTGTATTCCCTTTTCTGCCCACATCTGTAACATCTCCTTGTCCTGAGTGCATTCTATCTTTGAATGACTATTCTACTTTACTATTCTTATCTTCATCATCAATGATTAACAAATCTCTTCTTAAATCTTCAAAAGTGTATTTATTTCCTCCTAGTTTCAAAACATGCTAAATTAGTTCCTCTTTTTGTACATAACTGCTTTTATCAATATTATGGTGGTTAAAAACTTGTATCAATTCATCTGTTAATCATTCCAAGTTTTTTTTTCTGAGCTTCATCTGACATTGACATTTCTAGATTGTCATTCTGTAAAAGATCATTATTCAAGAAGTCATGAAAATATTGTATTGGTATTCCTTTTATCTTACTTTGATCATTCTTTCTTACAATGTACCTACTGATATTATTATTTGGAAATTCTTGTGTTGTATTTCATGTCTGCCAAAATTTGGTACACTTCTTGACTACCTCTTTGTTGGCTTCTATGGTTTCCTTTATAGACTCTACTTTCTATAGCAATGGGGTCTCTAATACTTCTTTTGTGTGTTTATCCTTACTACTCTTAGGTGATGCAATAGAGAAGAGACCTTCATTTTCAATTTCTTCAAGAGTATTGGTAAAGTTATCCAAAATATTTTTTTCCTGGGACCTGGGTTCTTTCCCTAATGCTTTTTCTTTCCAACCCATTTCTTTTGTAGCCTTCATTGTTCGAGTTTTTTTTGGTTTTTTTATATTCCTTCTGTATCTATTTGTTGTCTTTTGCATCCTAATATAAGTTGTCTTAAGTTCTATTTTTACTCCATCTCTTCTGTTGATACCTTTATTACTTTGATCTTCATAGGTTGCTTCATTTCCCCACTATGGATTAGTGCCTTTATTTTGTTTTATATCTAACATATCAATCATTTCTATACTATTGTATGATATTGAAGACTTTCCCTTTTCTTTATTTTGCACTTCATTTTCTTTTGTTTCATGTAGATTTTTTTAGTTTCTTTCTGATCTTTGTCTATGATATCTGTGATTTAAGTTATGACTGTTATTTTTTCTTTACTTGTTTTACCAACTTCCAACTTTGCAACTATTTTCATTGTTGTAAAATGAATCCACTTCCCCTAAAATTCTTTTCTATTCCTTACACACATCATAGGGAAGATGTCTTTAAGCTCAAAGGTTGGTTGCATATATTTAAATGTGATCTTTCTTTCATTATTTAATCTAATTATTTTAGGGATTTTTCCTTCAAATCTATGAGGATTTAAGTTATATATAGATATATTGGTTATGAAATTAATAGGTTGGAATCCAAGAGTATTAATCTCACAATTATTCAAAAATTTAATGTTATTACAATATTTCTATGAAGCATCTATTCCTATCAGGTTCCCCATTGATGAACCTATATTCCTAATAATTTATATATGCAAAAGTTTTGGTGGGAGTGAATGAATTGAAACCCAAGTTGGAATGGAAAAGTTTAACAATTCTTCCTTAAAATCTAGTATCCATTCAAAGAATCTAACAACATAACCATTAAAATAGCAAACAAAAGTAAAGAGAAAATATTTTTTTCATATTTTCATCCCTACACTAAATGAACATAAAGCTTTTAGAATGGTGACATATACTTACATTGTTTTGACAAAAATCATGGAGTTAATTAATTAGATTGATCATATCTTGTTTTGGCTCGTTCAATAGTACAAAAATATCGAGTTTCTTGGATTCATGCCATTGCTCTTCACTGTCTGAATTGTTGATGATTAGTATCTATTCTTTAGCTTTGATATTGGATTGAGAAATCTTTTGAAGTTGACTGGGGTATTGAGAGGGAGAGTTGGGAAAAATATTCCTGTGATGAGGGGGATATATATGTTTTTGGAAGGTTATGTGAGGGTTTGAACTTTGAGGATTTGGGCTTACAAAAATGTGCTTCAAGGGTTTTGGGAGAATTCGCATAAGGTTTACTAGCAGGACTTGTCTGTTTGGAATACATAGGCAATCTCTTTCGGGAAGCATATTTTGTATGATTAAAAAACTGAAATTGATTGTCAAGGCTATCAATATTAAAAATGATATTAGATTGATAACTTTCCTTATTCACAACTGGGGCATTTTGGTTCAAAAATCTTTGAACTTTGTTGATATACCCATTTGGTTTGATCACTGACCAAATCCGTATCTTCTCTGTGTATTTCTTTGGATAATTATAATTGGTGTCACCCAATGTATTATGGATGATCTTATGATTGAGATTCTTGTCCTGTACATTCACATGGTCCAGATCATTTGGCTTAGCTAGGGCCAAAAATGCATTATTTGTCTTCACTGCATATCTCAAATTTGTAGATGGAGAGTGGAGGCATTGGAGATTTCCATTGTATCTTCTCCCATTCTTATTTATTCAGTGCTCTGGTAGAGAAGGATGTATCAGCTAGCAAATACGCTCTAGGGTTTTGGACATTTCTCTGATATCTTGGACTCGACTGCCCATGAGCAGGAGGCAATTCTCCCAAAGTGTCATATTCTTCATTGGAAAGAGTCTCAATTTTACCTTTGATATTAGCATTCTAAACAATGTCTTCACTCCTTGATCTATTACCTGTCATTTCCTAGAATGGGAGCACAATGACCATAAATTAAAAATGCCTAAGCAATTATTAAACTAAATGAAGATAGAATCACATGAGAATAGATTTGACATGAACCAGAAGGATTATAATTAAACAAGATCCCTACTGCACCCCTCAAAATCCTAGGGTTTAACAGCTAGAGACTGGAACTTGAGAGCACCAAGTTGTAGCAAAATTTAGCACATAAAATGAAATAGAGTTCATTCAACATTAAACTATGAGCAATCTATCCTTTCACTTCCACAGACTACATCTGTCCAAATAGGTGGCTATATTGCATTTGACTGGTCCTATATATGTTTTTTAGAATAGGATATGGAACAAAAGCCTCCCTAAGAGTAGAGTCTTTAGCCCCTAATCATATAGAGACTTATACTCCCAACCCCATAAATATGAATTGCACAATCTGCGAGGAAGATGAGGAATGCATAACTCATGAACCTATTACTTCTTTCGCAGAGGTGCTTGATTATCTTTTGGATGAGTGGGTCATTGCTTATCAATTTGATCCGATACAAGAAGCTATGGAGACATATCCTGGTACATATTATATATTGGAGAAGAGCACCCCCATTCCCAATCTCATTAATATAGAAGAAAACACAAGTGGATTATGGGGTATGTTCTTTGATGGATCGAGGAATAAGAATAATTTAGGTGCTAGTGTAATGTTAGTTTCTCATGATTATGAAAAATATTACTTCTCATATGGACTCCAATTTAGCTACACTAATAATGTGGTAGAGTATGAAGCCTCGACCCAAGGTCTACAACTTGCACAAGGAAATGGCATTAAACTCTTGAAAGTGTTTGGAGATAGTGAGTTGGTTGTGAATCAAATAAAAAATCAGAATGTCACAAAGAGCAACCTTCTCAAGTCATACAAACATAGATTTTGGGATTTACTTCAAGGCTTCTTAGCATTCAACATTCAGAGTGTCTCTAGAAATAAAAATAAACATATTGATAGTGTGAGGTCTCACCCTGGCCCATCATAGCATATCATAGTAGTTTATTTGCATTTTAGATAATTTATATTTGCATTGTAGATACTTTATATTTTGAGACCTTGTTATATGTTGGACTATTTTGGACCGTTACTCGGACTATTTGATACTATGGGACACTTTATTTTATGGTAATCATTTATGATGTTAGAACTTATTTATGATGCTTGATGATTAGTTACATTCATGTACTTGGTTGGTTATTTTATTTATATGAAATTATGTTTAGTTCTATAATGGTAGTATTATATATGCATAATGGTTTAGAAATGGAAAAATGTTATTCAATTGAGAAATGCCTTATATTTTGATTCAATTATGAATATATAATTTTTTGAGGATTTATATATGCATATGTTTTATTTATCTTGGACTACTAATATGTGGTTTGAGTGTGCAGGAAATATCCATGGTAAATTAGAGAACCAAGGCTATACCTTTGTATTAATTGAGATTGCCAAGGTTAGATCTAATGAAGAGATCTTAAACTCATTGTTAATTATTTTACTTTGTGAACTCAATGTGAATGGATGTTTTAGATTAGATTCTTTTTTGTGAAAATTGATTTGCCACTCGTAATGTTAAATGTATATTTTATAGTGTCACTTGACACTTGTTTTGTTATGTGTTTAAGTGGCAAGTCAAGTGGAGATATTGGCAAAAGAGACCCAATCTTATTCCTAACCAGTTAGAAATGTTTAATTTTTCATCCCCCTGCATAAAAATACCTTATGAAGGTTTGAACTAAATTAAATTTCGGATTTCAAGTTTAGGGTGACTTTAGAGGGCTTTGTTTGAGTCTTAGAGTGTTCTTTTAGTGAAATTAAGTTACCTACATGCTAGTACTATATGTTAGGGCTTTAATTTTGGCTTTACTAGAATTAAAATCTCTTTTCTAACAATTTTAAAAATCCCATTTATTAAGTGTTGCGAAAATGGAAGAAGACTTACCCAAATTCCCACCTTATCTCTAGTGAGTTGATAATACCAACCAAATAGAGAAACTTAGGTGGAGTTAAAGTGTTGTTCTCTTTCATGATGGAGAAAAATTAGGAATTTTTTTTCTTTTAGAGGGAAATTGGAAAGTAGAGTTGGCATTCACCCTCTCTTTAGTTTTAGAGATTTTTGGTTTTGGAGATTGGATTAAGGATGGATAAAGGGCTCTTCTCAAATCGGTTCATTTACCATAGCTTGGAGAAAGGTATGCAAATTTTGCTACAGATGCATATGTGTGTTGTTCAGTGTTCTTGTTGTATTGTTAGGTGTGGATGAATTTCTATTGCCTTATTTTCATTTGATTTTTGAGAGTGTAATGTTATGGGTGTGGAAGGACATCACTCACCCTTGGGAGGGAAGAAGTGGCCTTCGGGTGAAGGCGTTAGTTGGGCCCATCCCCTGAGTGCAGAGTCTCTTCCTTGGAAGGAAGAGCGATAAACATGTATTTGTTAGAGTAAATAATTAATTATTAATTATTTATTCTATTGCTTAAGCTTACTTAGGTCATGCATTTATTTAATATTTTATATTTAATGCATGTAGTGGTTAGTTGTTGACAACTCGAGAGTTTGCTCCTTTTTTAGCATATTCCACTTTTTGTGGATGTGTGCTGAGTTGTCAATCTTATCTTCTACCTCCTTCCAGCTTGTTCTACAAGCTTCCATGAGCTCTTTATATTCGGGCTCTCTCTCATTGTAACATCATCAAAACATCACATCATTTCTCATTGTAAATACATTTCTCATTGTGTTTGCATTCATGGTGTCTCTCATGTCCGTTTAGGGTTTTTGCCCGTGCTCCATGCTCTTCCCTTCTATGGCTTCTCTTTGACAAGTTTCGCATGCAGGTGATCTTGGCTTCTTCGGAGTTGGCTTTCCTCAACTCCAACATGGTATTAGAGCCTTCCTGCTGCTGCTTCATTGAATAAATTTTGAAGCTGTGATTTGAAGTCACAAACCCTAGTTTGTTTGTGCAATTTTTCTTCAAATAAGGGGATCAGCGATTTTTGGAGCACTTTCAGCCCAAACGGACATCACCATTGGATTCGGAAGGCTGTTTGCAGTCAGGATTCATATAAAACTTGTCATTTTTGGAGACAGGGCGATTTTTTGAGGCCTCCAGGGTTGCTGCTGTACGGATCGTACGGACGTAGAGCGTAAAAAAATTTTAAAAAAAGGGTTTTCGGGCGCGCCACCGCCGGGCCACCACCGCGCCACCTGCGCGCAGCCCGCAGCGGCTGCAGTAGGCAGCGCCGCCCGTGCTCCGCCGCGGCTCGGCCTCCTCCCGGCTGCCGCCCTCCGCCGGCGGCTCCTCCGTCTTCGCCGCCCTGCGGCCATCTCCTCCCGGTTCCGCCGCCCCTGCGGCCGCCTCCGCCCGCCCACTCTACGCCACATCTGCAGGGTACATCAGCCACTGTGGGGGTGACACGTGGCCTGGGCGCCACGTGGCACCTTGCCACGTGGACTCACCATGTCACCCCTGCCACGTTAGTACTGCCACATGGCACTCTTTTTTTGCTGCGACGGCCACCAAACCGTCAAATTTAATCAGCTGACTTGCTGACGTCAACGCTGCATCAGCCCTTGCACGCAACTCTCTTGATTGCTTTTGGACCTACCTTTGGTTTTTTGGCCATAACTCTTGCATACGGAGGTATTTTTCCAATCCGAAAGAAGCGCCAAAAAGCTGGTTCCAAGACGGAGATTTTGATGTAGGTATTTTTTGGTTTTGATGCTTTTTTATTGCCTATTTTTTCTGTTGAAGTCCAAAGTCTTGTTTTTGACTCCGACATGCATATCTTTTGCGTCCTATGTCAGTTTTTTGAAAAATTTATATTTCTGGAAAGCTGGTGCTGTGTTCTTTTCAGAAATGTAGTCCTTTTTCTTCATTTTTAGCCTCTTCTCTTTCTATCATAGTTTTGGCATTTTTGCTCTATGATGGATATTTTGAGTATTTTAGGCCCGAGGATCATTTTCCTGGCATGGTTTGCTTTCTTTTTGGCTGTACTTTCTTTTGGTTCAGCTCTTTTTTAGTTCTGATCATTGTAGCTATCCTTTTGAAGCACTTTTTTATTTCGCACTGAGATAAACTGTCACTTTTGCACTCTGGGAGTCATGAATGTTGTTTTGAGTCAGTTGTGCATGCACTATTTCATAAAGCACCATGGGGGAGATTATTTGTGTGCTATTTTAGGCATTCTCCCTTTGTCAAGTGAGTGTCCCTTCCACGACATTAGCCCATGCAGAGTCAGTTCGACCGTGTCTTTATCGGTGTCTGTACCTCTTTTCCTCTTTCCTCGCTCTTGGTTCGTTTGCAGGAGATTTGACTCACCTTCTTAGTTGCCTGTCATCACACCCTGTCTGCATTAAGGGGGGGTTATGCTGTGTTCTAATGCATCCATGGTTCGATGGTTCGATAGTGTGAACTATGTATTCAGTGGTTGATCCTATATACAAGGCGATTGCAGTGGCTGGCTACCTATGCATTTCGGTGAGATGGATCATCTACCATATAGACATGCTCAGTTTGTGCCTTCTTCTTCCATGGAGGTTCTTCAGATCAGCAGTTTGGCAGATTTGCGGCTTCTTCATGCTTCAGTGATGCTGCTTCTTCATGATCATTCCTTGTTCCTGTTTTAGGGGACAATTTCCCTAGTTGGAGACTTCTTCAATTCTTCACTGGGTTCTTACCTCTTTTTGGGGGAGGGTTTTTCCCATGTGGTTTTCTCTCTTTCCTCGCTTACAGAGGTTGCATTCTTCTTGCATTGTACATGGGTACCTAAAATGGCCTCGTTGCCGGGACCCATTATGCATTTCATCTTAGTTTTGTGAGTTTAAGGCATTTCCCTAAGTTGTACTTAAGGGGGGGTGTTAGAGTAAATAATTAATAATTAATTATTTATTCTATTGCTTAAGCTTACTTAGGTCATGCATTTATTTAATATTTTATATTTAATGCATGTAGTGGTTAGTTGTTGACAACTCGGGAGTTTGCTCCTTTTTTAGCATATTCCACTTTTTGTGGATGTGTGCTGAGTTGTCAATCTTATCTTCTACCTCCTTCCAGCTTGTTCTACAAGCTTCCATGAGCTCTTTCTATTCGGGCTCTCTCTCATTGTAACATCATCAAAACATCACATCATTTCTCATTGTGTTTGCATTCATGGTGTCTCTCATGTCTGTTTAGGGTTTTTGCCCGTGCTCCATGCTCTTCCCTTCTATGGCTTCTCTTTGACAGGTTTCGCATGCAGGTGATCTTGGCATCTTCGGAGTTGGCTTTCCTCAACTCCAACACTATTATGGGCTGCATGTTATAGTACTTTGTCATGCACTTTGGGGGTGATAAGGGGAGAAATTTTGTGAGAGTTGGTATTTATTTTGTATGCCTTGTGAAGGAAGATTTGGTTTTCTATATTTGGCTTCTCCTCGAGGTTTTTAGGCACACCTTCACCCATATAATTGGTTCCTCTAGTAACCTACTATGCAAGCTGAAAAGGGTATTAAATGTTGTATCATGTATTGTTGATTTATGTGTGTGTGCTTGATTGTTACCCGGTTGGTCTTGGTTCTCCAAGCTCAGTGGGTGGTCTCTTAGAGACCTAGGCTGGAAGGTGAGCTCTCCATGGTTTACAGGGTTGTTTTGCATAGGTTTTCTAAATGGATATATGTTGAAGAAAAGCTTGGAAGATTTTCACTTTTTGTTGGAGATTTGAAGATTATTTATTATGAACATTTGTAAAAGTTATGTATTGTAAAAGATTAGAAGTAGATCTTCATGTAATTTGTAAATTGATGTAAGGATCCAATTATGATTGTATTATTTGAAAGGACTTTTCAATTCTATGAATATACTTTAGTTTAAATATTTCTTAAATTGTTTCCAAGAAATAAAATTGAATATTGTTATTGTATGTGTGTATGTGTGTGTCTTGCTCAAGAAAATTTGGGCATGACAGATAGGTTTGTATAAAGTGGTGCTTGTCATGATATACCAGAGCATGTTGCTGATGTAAAGGAGCAACAAATCAAAATTGTTGTAAGGCTTGATGTCCCAGATAATTGTACTAATTGGTAAGTTTTTTATTCTTATTTGTAAATTGTTAATTTCCTACAAATGAAGCAAAGTTCTCTATTATAAATCAATCCAAGCTACAAAGTTAGTATGGGGATCAGAATGCGTACCTTAACTCCAAAAAATTGCCTAACGGTCTAGTCACTTTGGAAGACATATTCAACTCTGATGATCAATCAAGAAGAAAAGATTCAAACTTGAATACAAAGAGGGATGACTACACACCTATCACCACTGTCGATGGAAGGACTCTCAGCTTGGGAAAGGTATGCACTAAGACTGAACAAGAAATTTTCATCAATTTATGTCAAGAATTCGGTGATGTTATTCCTTGGACATATGAAGACTTAAAGAGTTTTGACCCAACCTTATTTAAGCATACTATAGATTTAAATCATGATGCAAATCCTATTAGACAGAAGTAAAGGCTAGTAAATCCTAAGCTTGAACCTTTAATGAGAATAGAACTATCAAAGTCATAGAGGCTAATATAATTTTTCCTATCAAGCACTCCTCATGGGTAGCTAATCTTCTTCTTGTTAGGAAGAACCACTAGTAAATTTGGACTCAATTTTCAAAAAATTGAATTTTGACCTAGGTTGGTCAAAATTTTGACCAAGTAGTTCATGGTAATTTTTCTAATTGAAATTTTGACCAACTTGCAAGTTGATCAAAATTTTGACAAATACATTCGTCGAAAAGTCTTTTGTCTTTGGTCACTTTGATTTGTCATTTTTGGTCAAAATTTTGACCAAATATTGGTCAAATGTTTTTAAGAATTGGTTGAAATTTTGACCAAATATTGGTAGAAAATTTTCAAGAATTGGTCAAATTTTCCACCAATTTTTGGTTGAAAACTTTCAACAATTGGTGGAAATTTTGACCAAATATTGGTAGAAAAATTTCAAGAATTGGTCAAAATTTTGACCAAACTATGAGGTTTTAAAAAAATAGAGCAGGTGAATCCCCCAACGAATGCCTGCCCATGGAGTCTCTCTTAGATCATCTTCTTGGACCAACACAATTTCGGAAGAGGCTTGGCAGTGGTTGCCATTGTATAGTGCATTTGTTCAATGATTTTGAAGTTGATCTAATGGTGAGCCCTCGTCTAGCATCAAGGTTTCACATGAAGATCTTCCATGATAATAAAGTTTCAACATAAATGGAATCTCAATCCTTCTTCACATGAAGGGGATATTCACAATAGGTCTAGAAAAGAGCAACATATAGGTAGTAGGACAAGAGGAGGATGAGAGAAATAATGAGGAATAATTGCAAAATTCTACCTATACAACTAGTTGGGTATATCAGTCACTTTAGAAGTAACTTGTGAAAAATATTACAATAATCATATCCAAGTATCTACTTATCTGGTGTTGTAATCTTATGAAAATTCCTATTCATTTTAAAGTAAATTTCAAGGAAAGCTTTAGTTGTATAGTTGGTTTTATGCCTATTGCTATACGTTTTTTCAATTTTAGATCCTTAGCAATCATGAATAATATTCAAACTTTTCATCTATACTAAAAAGGTAAACATAAGCCATGGATCTAGGTTTTTCAGACAACACATAATGAAAGAACGTATGGTAAAAGATACCAAATTTGTGGCACTGTAATCTTTAAAACCCCAACCTTGAAAGAAAAAATACCAAGTAGACAACAAAATATTGTAGCAATGACCTTACAATATATGAAGTGGGACCTCTTCAAGTATAAGGTTTTTTCAGTGGCCCTGTGTTATTACAAAAAAAATGTTTACTAAGTAGGAATATTTCACATAGATATCATAATTTCCATAAAACAACAATCAAATTGTTAACATTGAACTTAAATAATTTCAATACCTTAATTGGATCATAATTGGTAATAACAACCTCATAAAAGCTATTGTCTTTTGGCCACCTTATCCTCACTTTCTTGCCCGCCAAGGGGTCAAGAGCTGCAGCTTCACTCAAACTTGGAGGCTTTGATGGTCCTCAGTTCCCAAACTATCCTCTCTCTACTGTTGGAAGAGCAGGAGGTAATTGCCGAGCCTTGATTGGGGTAGACAACACAGACATTTACCGAATTTGTAGTAAACAAAAGTTCTCTTTTATTATAGAACTTATAAATACTTGGAACAATTTAGAAGACAAATATTTAAAGCAACAGAAAAAATAATAATTGAGAAAATTTAGAAATTAATTGCTCATTGCTTTGTTTTTCTTGTTCTTAGTTCCAAGAGAAGCTCCTCTTTTTTATGATGATGAAGGTTGTGTTGTTGCAGTAGTTGGTAAAGGATGCATCATTGAATGTGGTGGCATTGGTAGAGATGGCAACACATGAGTTGTTTTTTGTTTCTTTCATGATGCTGAAATAGTTGGACTAGGGGATGGATCATGGGCTAGTGGACCAATTCTTATTAAGCCACCTTGGTTAAGAGTTCCTTGTCTCCATTCTCTGATCAAACATTTAAATAACTAATAATAAACCTTTCATTCTGTACAACTTTTGGAGATTCTCTAGTGTTAAAAAAGAAAAACTTTAAACTACAGAGATCTAACAAGGAGTCTCACAAATAACAATGTGCATAATAGTTAATAATGTTTCATCATAAGAATTTGTCCATCTCCTTAATCAAATGAATGAAACTACCTAAAACATCAAAATGAGCACTGATTTAATTTTCCCCATTAAAAAAATTATTTCCTATAATTGTATGTATTACAACGAGCATGAATTGAACCTTATTCATCTCAATAAATCATCTGCATTGACTCTCCCCAAGAGTTCCCTATGCTCCTCATCATAAACTCTAAGTTCTTTTCTCAACTCAGACATCAAACCCTCTTTTTCTTGAAACAAATTATTTTTAAAGAACCCATAAGTTTCAAGATAAAAATATAAATTCAAGACATGTAAGTTAACTCCCTAAAATCTACAAGCACAACAAGCAAAAAAGTTCTTCAAAAATGAAATAAATAGCAAGAAAAGAAAAGAAAATTAATGTCAAATAATAAAATGTGTGATAGAAGATACTGATGAGTATGTAGTACAGAATATGTTGGGTGATGCGACGCGCTCCCCTGCCCACAGGTGGTTAATTATGTGGTGTTCCATGTTCACTAACAGTCATGGCTTTTGGTGCAACGGCAAATGGGCCCTACAATTGGTATCAGAGCCTGGTTTTGGCCTGGTCATGGGTTCAAATCTCCCCGGTGCCTTCCCGACCCACGTAAGCACCTGGTATGCGCGTCGAGGGGGAGATTTTTGGGTGATGCGAAGCGCTCCCTGCCCACAGGTGGTTAATTATGTGGTGTTCCATGTTCACTAACAGTCATGGCTTTTGGTGCAACGGCAAATGGGCCCTACAGAATAGGAAAATGCCAATGTAATTGCATCTGATTGTGTCTTGAAGGCTCTAAGAACATAACTGTATGCCTCTTGTTCAAGCCAGTGAATCTAAGGCTCCATATCATTCTGAATTCTAGCATACGACATTGGAATTACAGAAGGCCTTCCATTCCCAAAATCCCGGCCACCACCTCTTGCTAGTCAATTTTGATGAGAAGGAGGAAGATCATCATCTGGTCCTACTCTAGTTTTAGAACAAATGCATGAAATTTTTTTTATAGTAGATAAAATGTTTGAACATTGCAATAAGATAAAAACAGATATAACATTATCAAAAAATGCAACAACAAGTAAGAATAAGACACGCAGAAGTATCATTATGGCCTCAAAACAAGAAATAAGAAGAAAATGATGAATTTAATAGCTAAAAGAAAATGCTAGTTGAATATCAAAGGCTCACACTGGCACATTTAGTGAAATTAAGGATACTGAAGAAAAGAAAAGTGGAAGAAAACACCATAAAAAAGGATCTCAAATACTTTATGAGGGTATATTACATGAACCCACTTTGTTATAATTTAAGAAACTTCCATTATTTTCAAATTTTCCATCCTTTACTTAACAGATTAAAGAAAATTCTAGACAAATATAAGTGGTTCACCATGTGGCCCATTCAGTAAAACTAAGCACACTGAAGGAAAAAAAAAAAGTAGAAACTATATAAATTTTTTTATGAAAATGTATTTTGTGACCCCACTTCATTTTGACATGGGCTAAGCTCCTTATAAAACATACTCAAGACAAAAAAAATGTCAATTTTCCTTTTTCCCACGTTCATAAAATATGGAAATCATGAAGAACAGATACTGGAAATTTTGCAAAATTTTTTTGTATTTTCGAGTTTTTGAAATTTGGTCATTGGTGCATTTTGTAGGGAGATATCGAATAAATGGCATATTTCAATAACTGTAAACAAATTTTGGTCCTCAAATCACCGACATGCAATGATCTGCAATTCAATTCTGCACAAAAATTTATAGACTATTGTAACTTGATTTGTTTTAAAATGAAATTGGAAGCAATACAAGATGATTGACATCACTTAGTGACATGTTTATGGTAGATAATCTTTTTACATCATTCATTGTTAGTTTTGAATAGTCTTGTACCTGAGTAATAAGGTATGAGCAATGCTGGATTTACTCATTAAAAGCTTGTTTTATGATAAGCTCTAGCCTGGTATAATTCTAAATTTTTTATTATAGAACTATAAATATTGATGTAAAATCTGAAAAATAACAAATAAAACTAAAAACTTATGGGGTTAACTAATATTATGTTGAACAATTAGCTCATGGAAAGGGGATTCTCAACATCTATATATAAATATCACTCACCCAATCCATGTGTTAATATTTCAAGGACTTTATATATTTCTCCAACATGGACTACTGTGGAATGGTGCACCCCTACACCAGTCTGCTAGGGTTCTTCTCATTTTGGCAGCGTACCACCTAGCGATCCTGCCTCTTTCAAGCTTTTAAAAGCCAAGCTCCATCCTATGTCATATGAATCTATAGTATTAGTGATGTAGAGAGGAGTGTGGTGGTCTTCAAAACACAATGAGAATTTAAATTTTTTAGTGGTTTAGACACTTGGGCCTATCAACAATCGTAAATGCTTCAAGGAAATGACCTATCAAGACTACCTCCAAGGATCCTAAATGATGAATTTATTTTTATAAGGCTCAATTTCTTATATTCAAAGAATACTAAGGCTTTACTTCAATCCCATATGCCCACTTCACAAAACTCCCTCAAATTGAACCCAGAAGCCAAACAAGTTGTCCAATACCCTACACCATACTTGGAGTATAAATAACTCTATCTTTTCTCACAACGCTTGTCAATCTAAAGACATTTATTAATACCATTTTTAGAGTACTAAAACATACCAAAGGCTACCTTATACTTGTTTTGGACCAATACTATTAAACAAGACAAGTACCCTATTTCAATGTACAAAATTAACCAATTTTCCAAAGGAAGTATCAACAAATGACATCATATCAAACCCAATTCTAGAAAAGTGACTAGTTATACCTTAAAATGGCCATATGGAAAAGGAATTAACTCTAAAGGGTCTATAGCATCAAAACCTCCAATTTGTGCCTTAAAACCCTTGTTATATAGGGCTTCCACAATCTCCTAGTTCTACACCCTCCTACAAAAATTGAAGATGGATTCACCATCTAATGAACATCACATAACATTCCCAAACACAAAACATCTCCTTTTTTTGGCTTGATTAACCACTACTATATTCGGGTACCCAATTTCAATGTTCGTCCTCACTCCTCTTCACTATGATCACTTAGATCCACCCTATTCTACATATACACTATTAGCTTTATATATTACAAGTCAATAATTTTCATTCCATGAATTAGGCCTATGTATTCATGGAACAACTCTAATCATTCCTACACCCAACTACAATAGTAAAAAAAAAAAAAAATGTTGTTTCAAAACAACTGTCACAACAGCAATAAAGAACATCAATTTGAGAGAAGCATCTGATCAAATTTTTGATACAACTTATATCTATGATATTGCATCCAGCAAGGAGATCATATAGTAGTACATCCTCAATCATCAAAAAACGTAAAACCTTCATCAGTAAATCAGCCCCATAGACACAATACATTAGTAGAGAAAATAGCAGAGGAAGAATATAGAATATTTGACACATAGCAAGTAATAAGATCAATCTGTCATTTGTGAATATTCCAATTTCCAATGCATGACAATAGCTTTCAAAAAATAAAAAATAATGAAAAAATAGATATTCGAGTATAAAAGAAAACTTACTTAGAAACATGAAGAAGTAAATGAGTCCATATCAATAAATCTAGTTGTGAGCAACTTTTTCTTTAGAAGAATCTTAGAGATTCCAATCTACAAATAATTTTATGAACAAAAACTAAAAAAGATATGTACGATAATATAACAAATCAAAACAAATAATGTAGGATACTCAGGAATTTTTTGTTACCTTATCTAAAAGTACTAAAATACAAGTAGTAGAGGATCCTTGTGACTTTGTACTCAAACAGGCCTTCTCTAACACCTTAATTGGATCAATTGAATTTTGAGGCTCCCTTTTAATGGAAACAACAACATTTTCCATGAGTTCTCTAGCATAATCTCCTACATTAATGCCCACTTCTGCCCACCCTCCCATTCCATTAGCAACACCAACAACTTGTTCCTCTATAAGGATAAAGTAAGCATCTTCTCCACCTCTATCCTCTTTGTATAGGGAGAAAAGCACCTTGTTACTAGGGACAGGTGTAATATACACTTCTGTATGGAAGGAAACAAGAAACTTATTATTACCTTGGCCAATAACTCTTATTTGCACGAACAATTCCAAAGCTTAAACTTCCTCAATATATTGGTCATTTTATTTTAATATTATATATGGCCCAATTTCAAGCTATCTAAAATTTCCACTTATTTCACTAGACACAGGTCACATGAAAATTTTGGCCTAACCAACAATATATTGGTATTCACTACTGAATTTACGAAGAAGAGCACCTTATTATGGACATGTGTCACAAATACATACAAAGATGCACAACAAAATGTATTATAATTTATTACCTTCGTCAATAACATCTTATTTGCACCTTCAATCCCCAAGCTCAACAAGCATCCTACTTCCTTAACTAACTAGTATTTTAAAATATAATCAAACCTACTTTTCCTCAGATTTACATCTTTACCTAGTCAAAGGAAATTGTAGTGAAATAGCAAGACCAAATCGATAAAATTGTGACCACAAACCAATTTACAAGTTCCACTTGTTCTACTAAGCACAAGTCAAATAAACATTTCTACCTCTGCTATTAACTAGGACCCACTATGATTCTCAATCCAAAACCCATTCATATTACCATCAAAGTTCCAATGTTTTAATTTCCTAACAACAATTCACCTAAACATGGTTAGGTGCATAAGTTGTTTACTATTAAGCAATAGGGTACATGCCCACGTCAAAGTGAGTTTATGTAGGGAGCTTTTTGCTCATTTTTTCTTAATTTTCTTTTGCTCAACAAATCAAATGAGGGTTTTGCTCAGTTCTCTCCATGGGGACCACCTAAACTAAACAAAATATTTTCGTGCTTAAAAGTTGTTAAGCTCTCTCAACCCACTTTTCTTGGATATGAAACATACCCCATTATACAATCAATGAGATTGTTAAATATAATTTTATAGGTTTGACAAAGAAATTAGATTTGTTTCTTAGTTTCTTATAGATCTAGTAAGAAAGTAAATAAAATAGAGATATAAACTCTCCAAACAAACAACTCTTCCCACACCAAAGATTCAATAAGATAAAAATTGCTTTTTTTTAGGCTAGATAAAATATAATCTTTTGTCAAATTGTTCTTTATTTACATGTATAATCTTACATTGATAAAATATAATTTAGTTGCAGCTTTAGGATTCTATATGTTTTCCTTGTCCTCCATTTTAGCATTTCAACCTAGGAAAATGTAGTTGTTCTACTATGACCAATCTTTGGGATAGATTTTCATTTTGCATGATTTCATTGATCATAAGAAAAATGTTGAGTCAAACAAGATCGAACAAACCAGCATGAAATCCTGAAGAAAAGTGACACCATTTGAAATGGGTCGGCACAATATATCAATAAAACATTGACCATTAGTAAACTTGCAACTCATCTGTACATATCTTCTTTAAAAAAAAGAGTAGCTACCTCTCTACAACATCAAGATTTTGCCTTGAGTTAGCAATTTCTCCTTCAACAATGACCAGTCTCTACTGGTACACTGCCTTAGCTTCATTGGTTTCCTTGACATGCAATTCCAAACTATGTTCATCAAGAGCAGACTTTAGCTTATGAACTTGTGCCCAAGCTTTGCACTTAGGTTGCCTTGCCTCCATGACATCCCTGCATTATAAATATCCTAGCAACGAGTATATTAAGTTCCCATTCCCTTACATGTCCCTACTATGCTTGAGCATGGCCATATTTCCATTACCATTTTCACTCAAAATTATAAACAAATAGTCAAGAATCAATATTGTCAATTTGATAGAAGCTAGCAAATATATTTATTATTATCAAATGGAATAGGTAAACTTGAAAGAAAACTCTAACAAACTTCTTCAAGATATAATTGGCTATAAATTGTCACATGCATAATAAACCATAGATAAACATTGACTTGGCCTTGTGCATGTAGAAATATAGTAAAGTTATGAACTACATTGTGCATATAGAAATATAGTAAAGTTATGAACCATGAGCCCTTGCTAGCCCCTCTTTGACCAAGAGAATATGCTAAAGGACCTTAGCCATGGTGGAGGGACTAAGTTAGAATGATGAAGGAGAATGGCATAATGATTCTGCCAATTACACAAACCTGATTAGGTATAGGGCCAAGGGACAAAGTATCCACCCTAGGGCCTAGGGTTGTGACAAAAAGGGCACCTCATCATATCTTGCTATTCATCCCTCACTATAGTTATGGCCCATAAAAGTTAATATGCTACAAAAAAATTCTTACCACATGTCTAAGTTTATAATACATCTACATATCTTTTTACTAATTCACAAGTTATTAACAATCTAATTAAGTTATATATATATATATATATATATATATATATATATATATATATATATATATATATATATATATATATATATATATATATATATATGTATTCTTATTTCATGGTTACAATATTTATATTCAAGCATAATGAAAGGTATTTCCTACTTGGTAAGATAACTTTCTAACCCTAGTGGGCTTCTCTAATGCCGAGCTTTGTCCCTACTCAATGGAATCAATATTTGAATTGGTTGGGCATTGATCACTCCTCCTCTCTGATAGGAGAAAGTTTATGATCTGATCAGTCACTTCCCATACAAGTAGCTCATTAATAATAGTGATCCTAGTGTTGATCGTGAATGCCCCACCTCACACTTGAAGCCCCTACCTAACAACCATCTACCTATAGAAATAATGATGGTGTTGTGGAATCTTAACTTGGCTGTGTTTTAGAAGGGATTACAGTTGGACACTACGAATGATTCTCTCCATCCTCTTTGTTGCCACCTTTTTATAGCTAATTTGAGATCCCTTTGAGAAAACTTGTTTCCACCTTCTATGAACTTAAATTCCATACATTAATATTTCTTTGAATACTCCCTTGAAGAATGCAATCATTATAATGTTGAGTTGCTTGATAATTTTGGTGCCTAGAATGACTAGCATTTAAACTTCCAAATTCTTCTATCTTCAAGCTTTTCTTCTCACCAAACCTTTTAGTGTCATAAATTGTATACCCTTCACAACTTTACACTTTGCTTGGCACCTACTTTAGTGTGCTTTCCTCTATAGATCATTTTAAGCCCACTTATCATCTATGTTACCTTTTAATTTTATTGTTAAACCTACAACTTTATCATCATCAAATGTTATTCCTGCACCTAAGTCTTTTGTTTTAGACCGTGACACATCATTACCCATTTTATTGGTTTATTTCCCTCCAAAAGGGGCCCCAATT
Source organism: Cupressus sempervirens (assembly GCA_028749045.1). Taxonomy (NCBI): domain Eukaryota; kingdom Viridiplantae; phylum Streptophyta; class Pinopsida; order Cupressales; family Cupressaceae; genus Cupressus; species Cupressus sempervirens. Next base: position 695,770,678 of record CM053785.1, on the reverse strand, counting down.
ACTAGATTTGTGAGTTTCAACCTCCACCATTCATGATCTTGTCTTGATCTTTGCATTAGATTGTTGGTTGTCAACCTACATTTGAAAATACCTTGTCATCCCTATATAAAAGCACAACTTCTATTATTCATGATGTCTAAGCAACTCTAAAGAGTTTATTAATCTAATACAACATTCTAATTCTAAATTATTCGCATATTGAGCAGCAAGCTACAAGAATTCTCCATTTTAAGTATGGACTCATGTTTGACATACTATTGCATTAACAGTTGCAAGACTTCCATAAAGAGCATTACATTGACAACTTTAGGTGAAACTTCATGGGAAGGTTTCATATCTATGGTATACTCATTTCATTTCAATATTTCATTATTGCTTTGTTGCCATTCTCCCTAGGACACATGTTTTTATCATAATAATTGTTGTGGAGGTGGGAACATTAACATTGGATTTAACTTAGGCAAGCCCCCATACAAAACAACTATTTTTCCCCTTTTCTTGTGAGTGCACGTTTAGATCTAACAGCAAAGATGGTATAGAAACATAAAGAAGATTGTTACAATTTGCAATAGACTTTTAACAAGCCAAAAAGCTCGAACTAATTTACTTAGAATCCTCATCTTGGTATTCTAGGTTGAAATTTTGGGAGACATCATTGCAAGCCCCTTACAATAGTACAACTCATCTATGTCAGTTTCAGATACCTTCAAACCGACGTACTCAACACCTATGTCTAACACTTCCACTCCATTTTTAAGATCTAGGTTCCTCTTTGTATAGCTATCCCAAATCTAGCTTAAAATTATGTTTTCCTTTTCATAGTTTGTTGTTGTCCAACACTTCACATTCCATTTTTTGAGATCCAAGTTCCTCTGTATAGCTATCCCAAATCTAGCTTAAAACTATGTTTTCCTTTTTATAGTTTATTCTTATTTATCATGTTATTAACATTAGTCCTAGATCTCATACACACACACTTCACAATATCAATTCCATTGCAAGAAAGGAATAGAAACCCAACTTTAGGACTTAGCTATCTATGTTCCAATACTATGCTAAGGACAATGTAAGATGTTAGTTTGCATCCATATCCAGGATCTCATTTCCATATCACCTTCACCAATAAAGTTCTAGGTGGTCCCATCATCAATAAAAATAGTCATCCCCCCCTTGCTAAATATCCATCCTCCCTCTTTCTAGCACTCCACAAATGTCAAACCCTTGAAGGGAAGATCATCAAGTGTACTTCCTTGTGACTTCATGTTCTTATACCTTTAGCGATATGACTGACAAAAATTCCAAATATCATAACTTCATCCTCTGAGTCTGAGTCTGTATCTAACACCACTTCAATGTAATGTATCTATCCTTCACCCAAGCATCTATGATCCAAGAGTTTATGGCTCTTCACAAAGGAAACATAACTTCTTTCTCCAATGCTCATTTGTTCGATCTTCAATTTTGCCTGGTTCTGGAGGTAATGCATTAGGTTGAGAAGATTTATGATGCATACCAGTGGTGCATTCTTGGCATAAAATTTCTTTTTAGTTTCTATATTAAATTTTTAGGCAATTTTTAGATGACAATTATATGCAGTGGTTGTATGTATTCAACAATCCCAAGTTGGTCTATATGCTAAGTAGGATTTAGTATGACTTCATATCAATTTAATTAGTTTCAATTATTCAAAGGTAAATGTTTATCTATATTCCCCAAAAAAGTTAAAACATAAGAGAATATCTATGAACTATGTTCCATCTATATTAACCATGTTTATTTGATCCAATGAAATGTGGGCAAATGTATATTAACCAAAATCTATGCAATTTACTGCTAAAAAATCATACCAAATCAAATTGGAATGATGCACTCTACAACTTGCCAAACATCACTTATCCAAAATGATACCTATAATATCTTAAATGATATGTCGATAAAATTAAAAATCATACCTATGATCTGGTTTTCCTGAACATCACTAGCTTGTCTATTTGCAAATGCTGCCAATGGGGCCACTGGTTTCCCTTCATCATCAAAGACAACATGCTGGCCAACTAGTTTATTGACATTGATCTTGAGTTTCTTTTTCTTTGAGATCCGTGTTTCCAGACTGTAAAATATTTAAGCACATTTTTAAGTGCCAAAGTACAAATAGAAATTGCAAATGCAATTCCCTGACCTAAACTATATCCATTTTGCATACCTCATAGCCTCGGTGTCTCCAACTTCAATTGGTCTCTTTTGGGTCAAAAATAGATTATCCCCTTTATCCTCATTTTTGGACATCAATTTATCATACTTCACAAATGGAATATCAACATCCTTATCCCTAACCAACTTAGAATGATTTTTAAAAAATTTTGGGTTTCCACTTGCTACAATAGGAAAGACATGCCTCCCAAAATAAATTATGGGAAAAAATGCATGGCAGTCAAACTAGGAATGAGGAAATCATTTATCTTGTTTCATGAAACCAATCACAAAGAAAATGAAAGCCTAAGAAAAAAACAATGTTCTAGTCAATTTTTAGTTAGGATTATAAGGCATCTTTTAATAGCTCTCATTATCCTTGCATATGATGCAAATTGTGCTGAGAATTCTAATACATTTTCTAGCGTATAGGAGAAGGCAATCTTTGTTCATACATCATAATTGATTGGTAGTTTCCTCAAGACTTTCATTCACATACATTACATTATTCAAAGCTCAATTTTCACAATAGCTTTGATTTGGGCCACCTCACATGGAGTTTTGTCTTCCCTTTCTTCAGAATAGCTAATTGAAATTGGAAAACTTTGGATCCAGTGTAAAAAAAATTTAAAAATTAATGTATTATTTTTTTAAAATTATTTTCCAATTAATTTTTTTATATATTTGAATTGAAAGGTCGTCATGATTAACATTTAGCATTATGAAAATTTGATGTCAACTAAAGGATATAGTTTTAAAATTTTGACTAATTGTAGATCACATTTTAAAGTAGATTTCTAAGTTAAAGAGTAAAATGCTGTCAAAAGTATCAAGAGTTTTGTTTCTATAAGGAAAACAACCATCAAGTCAAATTTTGATATTGCTATCAGGATTTAAGTGGGTAGTTTTCATGTCAAATTCATTAATCTGTATTTTTTGAGTCAATAAATTTGACTCAAAAATTCCACAATTGAATATCTATAACAATATTGCAAGTAGTCAATAGTAATTTTTATATAAGATTAAGAAATTATAAATAAGTATCTTATTTTTATTGATCAAATTTAACATTTGACTATTAAACTAACTGATTTTCAAAACAATAACCACCATATCAAATTGATACATCAAAACTGTCTACTTATTTTTCTACCACAAAATTCTACTAGAAAATTGTAACTTTTTAATATTTGAATTTTTTAAAATAGTAACTAACACTGAATTACTGAATCCCACATATGAATTGAAAGAAACCTAATCAACTTTGTATATAAACTCTTTGTATTTCAAGATCCTACAAGACTAGAAAAGACCAAAGACTTGAACACAAACACATGGTAAGTATTTCATGAAATATTTGAAAATATCAAACAATAGTTTACTTTCAACCTTAAATATGAATTGGAAAAAAGCTAACTAGATTTGCATCTAAACATGTAACTATACTCTTTGAATTTGACTTCATTTTGAAGTCTTTGGGCCCCTTAGAACTTGTTTTAAGACCAAAGATCTAAACATGACTTTAGGCTACAAGTCAGGATAAAGGAAGACAATGAATCTTCTCTAAGTTGTTTCCAAGCCCTTCTCTAACCTATCTTCCTAGTGATAGATATACACAATCTGATTATATATATTCTCAAGCTATACCATGAAGGTTTGTATTTTCTTCTATTTTGTCTTATATCTTTCATTCTATGTCTATTTCCTTCTAAATTCTCTATCATATAACTAATAGAAACAATGTTGTTTTAGAATAGTACAATAGTTTCTGTGGAGATTTCTTGGTACAAATGTAAGCTAACAGTTATGAAGATTGTTGCAAGTATTCTAGGTATGGCATTCCATAGTTTGAGCAATAGAATTCTTAAACATTTATTATCTATACAAAATGATAAATGATTTTTTTTTACTATCACAAACTTGTTAAAATGTTTGATATTAAAACATTATAATTATTATATGAAAAAATCCTTTCTTGAACATTACTTCCTATTGGATTGGGACAAATAAATTAGAGTGTCTGATTGGTAAAACTTTTGATCTTTTGGTTTAATATATAATTACATGTTTCATAGTGGTTTAATATATAAACATTATAGGGGTAGAGTTTATAAAAGTTGATTTATCTGCAAACACTCTCACTATGATTGGAGAAGTGGATCCTATAGAAGTTACTATAAAAATAAGAAAGTTCAAGAAAAGAGCACAAATTATAAGTGTTGGACCTCCTAAAAGTGAAGAGAATGAGAAGGAGAACAAAGGAGGATGAAAACCTTCCTAAGACCTGTCCAAGATGTAATATTTGGATTGTTGAAGATATGAATGTAATTGATCCCAATCTAGTAATTTAGCTATTAAATCATAACTGAAAACCAATGTTTGGTAATAGGGTGTCTTGAATTTATTTTTAGATGTTCTGATAAATTTTAGTATTGAGATACTCTTTGTAATGGTATTTCAAACTAAAAATAAGGATTCTTGTTCTAAATTATTTCACGAAAAGTGGAAGGATTGTCTTCAACTTTTTTACATATGATATTCAATGGATCTTTTAAACTAAGCCTTTCTAGATCTTGCACTGATTGTGTTTGGGTTGCAAAGAATAAAAAAGTTTGACATTTTCTTGATAGTTGTGATAGGATTGCATTCAAGGATTTTGAGAATCCCAAATCCAAAATGTGATCTGCCTCATCAAGCACCAACACTTGTTGTTAATTGCAAATAGTATAGTGTATAACAAAATAAGCTCATCATAAAGATAAAGAGATGTTAGGTAAGAGTTTCAAATTACAACATTTTCTTGTATGCCTTTCCTAAAGTTAAGTAATTAGAAATCAGGTCATGTAATTTCTAAATTAAACAAGTTATCATGCAACTTGTTCATTACACACATACAGTGAGCCTTCACAACTTTGTTGCACAAGTACAACCCTACCTAGAATTACACATACAATATTTTTAATTCTTTGAAATTCATCCCCATCACAGTGATATAATAACTTGCAAATCAAATATTTTTGTTTATCCTTTATCATTTACAAAGTTGTCATAAATAGTCTAAAGAGAACTTTGAAATTGTAACCTAGAGCTATGAGCAGTCAAAGAGGGGAGTTTCATCCATGTGTTGAAGCAACCACCCTAGTGTACAGACCAAGATGTTGAGGGCATTCACCCTTTCCTTTTCCAAATTGGAGATTCTCAACATCTTCTTCACAATAACTGGCAGAGTTAACACATTCACAGAAGCAGCCTCTCGATCCTCCATGCAACAACAAAGAATTTCTAGTGCCAACATTTCTTTTTCACAAATGCCCCGCTCTTCATCTACAAGAATCTCCACCAAAAGAGGAACAAATCCCGCCTCCATGAGCTTGATTCTCACTATTTTCCTCAGGGTAATCTGGTACATGTTACTCGTGCTTAACTTTGTAGAGATTGGGCATATGGGCTCTCTAAGGAGCTACACCAATCCCTCTACCAATCCTTCACTTTTTGCTACTTTATCTCTATATTTGTAATTGGAAACCATTTCTTGGAGAATCACAACAGCTTTTTTCTTTGCCTAGGGATTACCCTCTCGGAGAATCTAGACGAGGGAAGTAATGGTGTTGGAAAAGGCGATAAAATCCATGGCCTATGAAGTGAGAGATAATGTCAAAGTCAAAGCTGCTAGAGCCTCTTTGCAGATCTCTACCAACTATTGTAGTTGATTATATAGAGCCCCAACACTTTTCTTGACAAAAATAGCTGCGAGAATAGAGGATGCATTTGAGGAGGCAATGCATCTTTTATTCCTCTCACTTTCCCTACCTAATTGCCTCAATTTCTTGATGGTTTCTTTCTCTCCACCAAAATCTTTGCCAAAATTGCATTGGGGTAGGCTAGATCAAGAGCATCTTTCTGGGCAATTGGGGAACTCAAATACAGAACTGAGTCTACAGCCAAAGGTAGCCCAACAAAACTGCTACCTGACATACCAATGAAGCCCCAAAAAAATTTCTCACATGAATGAATCCCCAAAAAAGCTATGATTTTCAACATAAGGTCATTTTTGTTATAATTTCATAATGGAATTTTCAAGTTGATTGTCAAAATTTTGACCAAAACAGGCATATAATTTTTACTTTCGACCAACGCGGGAATGAAAAACAAAAAAAGAAAAGAATTCATAGCTTTGGTCAAAAATTTTGGTAGAAAAACAAGTGCAAATGTAATAGTGAAGAATGGAGAAATTAGACTATGTGTAGATTTTAGGGACCTTAACAAGGCTTTTCTTAAAGATCACCATCCCCTCCCTTCTATGGAACAAATTATGTCCAAGTTAGACTATAATCAAGTGCTAGTCTAGAAGTCAGACTAATATAAGACAACATTCACTACCAAATGGGGTACCTATGCCTATTATAAAATTCCATTTGGACTAACCAATGTAGGTGCCACATTTCAAAAGGCAATGGAGATGGCCTTTAAGGGTTTTCTAGAAATTTTTGTGCTGGTATATCTTGATGATATAATTGTCTTTTCAAAACATGCAACAAATCACTTTGATCATTTGAGGCAAGTTTTCATTAGATGCAAAGAGTATGATGTGTCTCTAAAACCAAAAAAGTGTCTTGGGTACACTGGCATAGGGTTAGCATCAAAGTTAATCCATTAAGCCATGATGGTGTGATGGAGGTTGATCTAACTACTTCACATGATCAAAATGGTTATATAAGAGGATTAAATGATAGTTGTGAAGTTGCAAGCAAAGAATCAAGTAGTTACGATGGCAATCTTCACATCGTCATAGGTATCCAAGCTGCATTCCATGATTCAGTCATGATTGTGCGAAAGGTATGCTAGCAGTTATGTTCTCAACGATCATAATGTTGTAGACATTTTATGCCAACCTTAGTTTCAAGCTACAAAAGGGTGACAAAGGAAAGGTAACTAATTTTGCATTGTCGCATGATTAGAAGACTATTAAGTCTAATTTGTGGCGATGGTGTGAAGGGCCAATATCATATCAATCATAGGGTCACAATGGTTAAGGAGATAATGTGGAAATAGGTTGTGAATCCACAAAAAAAGGGAAGACCTAGGTCAATGAACAAATAGATTGCATGTTTGGCAAGGTGGCAGAACACTTCAATGGTATTGGGCCATGTGGAAAGTTTGACAGTTGAATTGATGATATATTTGATCTAGCACATCGAAACACTATCAAAAGAAACTCTTTTATGGAAAACTGATTCCTTGATTGTCTGCAACTACTTTTGATGTTCTCTATACCTATTTGATACAAGAGACATTCTATCATCACCCTGAGTTTTCCATTCACTCAACCATGTAGTTATGATCGTCATTTTTGTCTCTTCAAGGTCAGATTTGGTATGAAAGATATGATTTTCTACATATGGGCACGCACCCAATCAAATCTTCTTTGGCTTAGTAATGATTATTTGCTAGGAATTTAATGGCAGTAGTTGAACTTTGTCTTAAGGTAAAAGTTTCTTAGTTGTGATAGAACTATAAAAGCAAGTTTTGTAATCTTTCCAAGGGTCAGTCTTTTGTCTGATTCTATAGCAGTGTGTGTTATGCTCTATTACTGTAATTCCCCATTTTTTCTTGTGAATAAATATAATTCCCAGTTGTATCTCCTTCTTTCATTAATACATCATGCAATACCTTCTTGCCTTATATTGATGTATTGATTTCATTCTTCAGTTATATGTTGTGTCCATCTATCTTTGAATGATATAGAGTGAAGTTATTTCCTTATATCATTTCATTGGTTTCTAATTTGTGCATGATTACTAAATCAATGGTCAGATAGAATCTGTATATCTGAGGATTATATTGATGAACTATGCTTCCTTGGGTAGGGATAAGATTGACCAATACTATTTGGTGTATCACCCCACCTTTAGATTAGAATAGGTAGTTTTATTTTATGCATTCCTTCTCCCTTTTCCTTTCAATAAATAATTAAGTGCACCTTGATAGTAAGGAATTTAGCCTTCTCTAGAGACTCAATCTCTAATTGTAAAGTCCCACACTTTCAAGATTGTTTCCATGTTATATGAGGTTTCCTTTAGGTAAAAACTTTAGGCAATGGTGCAAAATTTTTGTGTCAACAATACTCATTATGCTCATAGACCCCTAGTTTAGCACACCCAAGCACCTATCTAACTGTACTATCTTCTCAACTCCATGTCCATAGGCATTAAGGTAATGCTCACAATAGTTTCGCACCCTCGCAAGTGCTCTAACTATGTAAGGTGTGCCACATGCGCCCCAAGCCCAATATACCAAGACCTTTCCCAAGAGATTCATACAACCATGATGTTTAGTTGCACACCTTATGCACCTGTGCATGTGTAGAATTGTGCTAAGTACATAATGTTAGAAGGGAGATCCCTTTTTGTGCATTGGGTGTACCCATGTAGGTGCATCAAGTGTGATAGTGTACCAATCTCCCTTTTTGATAGTTTTTGACTAACTACATTAGTTTCTCATCAGATTTATCTACTTATTAAGCATCGTTATAGCCTCTAAAAAATAATATACTCTTTTTTTGTCTTTTACATAGTTAGAAATGGCATCCTCATCATCTGTAGCAGAAAATATTGCACCAAATCAGATGACCTTTAAGTTTCAAGGTGCACCTAAGAAATCAAGGTTCATAGACTTGCATCCAAAGATCTCGGACACAAAGTTGGGACACATTGATTGGAACAAGTTCTTCCTTCTATATAACAAACCATGTGAGAGATCAGAGATGATCTCATCACTAATAATAAGTGAATAAGTAAATTCAACATCATATGTGGTGTATGTGTAATCTTCTAAATTGATCATTACACTAGATCAACACTACGTACCTAAGGAGAAGGTGGTGAAGTGTGTAACAAGAGAGATTGTTTCAAACATCTTCCCAGAAAAAATTGAAAATATTTTTCACCTACTTGTAGTGGATTAGTATCAAATGATCACCTATTACATAGAAAACATGCAATACATGGATCATGGATGAAAGGCTAAAGACTTGGCACAAGAAAATCATCTCATCACTAGGACCACTCCCAATCAAAGAGAAATAAAAGTAGACATGACCCGAGGGTACATGATTGATGGCATAGGCTGCTGTATCATTCTTTTGAGAAAAGTAATGGGGCTTCCTATGGACAATCACTCAGAGACCTAGATGGTCCACTTCATAGAGACCATTAGGAGCCTTAAGATTTATTGGGGCACCATAATCAATTATTCCTTGGATGAGAAACTTACATAAGTTCATGTAAATCCTTGGTTGTAAATGACCTCATATGTGGTCTACTTGTTGGTTGCCAAAGCAACCAATTATTTGGGTTTGGTCAAGAGGGGAAGTTTACAAGAACCTAATGCACGACCCTATATAGTGTACCCTAAGATAGTAAAAAAGAAGCTCCTAGACAAGAGCCTTAAATATATATTGTGAATGATGCCTTCATTTTCTCTATAATTAAGATCTTTGAGGGGGATTATGTGAAGAGGTTGTCCATGGAAGCTACATCCAAAGTAACACAAGTGGGAGGATATTTTATCCAGTTCAATAAGTTCACATAAATCCAATTGGGTGGAACCATCCTATGCTCTAATAAGCTTCCACTCTATCCATTGGATAGGCTTGTGCTTCTGGAGATTGCTAGACAATTGGATTTTGCATATGATAGAGTTCAGAAAATGCATAGGAAGACATGGGTGTGGTTGATCACTATAGGACCCTTTGAGGATAAGAAAAAATAGGACATTGCTACCTATGAGATAGAATAGGACTAGTATCCTTTGGATGATTATCCAATACCCCACCCTTACTTTGACAACTTTGGGATGATCTAACAAATTGTAGGGAAGTAGTTCATACCTAATGCTTCTATTGAAGATCACTAGTTGAATTGCAGAGATGACTATGAAGTTTGGATTAAGAACTATTCTAGGATGAGTTTATCAATTGATGAGAGGGCCCCCAATATGAGCGTACTTCTAAAGCTATGGAACAAATACAACTGCAATGTATTAGTCCCCCTCACAACAAAGACAAGATATTTGAGCACCCAATTATGAATGTAGAGGTAGGAAGATAGGAAAATAATGATATCTAGCACTGAACCCCACATTTCATTGAGCTTACAAAGAAATGGGTTAGGAACCTTTCCACTTGGAACCAATACCAAATGATCCCACCCTATAGGCACCTACAAGGCTAGAGAAAGAAAAAGGGACCAAGGTCATTGTCCCTACCTATCAAGAGAAGTACCTAATCAGGTCTGAGACCATATATAGGCATGCATAAGAGGTAGCATACATCTAGACAGATGAAAAGGTCAAGGGAAGAAAAAGAGAAAGTATACTAAGGTAGATGAAGCTCAACTTGAAGAATCCCCAGAACAAACAGAGGCCTCCCCATCAACTTCGAAGAAGAGAAGAATGAAAATGGTGGTTGTAGGGACAAAAAAGAATAAGTTGAAGAAGAAGAGCACTACCTCACCTAAAATCTATGAGACAATCCCTAACAATGAGGAGGAAGAGCAAGAATGGGAGGAAGAGATTGAACACATCCCTTTAAATAAGATGACATGTTCAACATAAGTGGTTGAAGAGGAAATAATAAGAAGTATGATAAAGCTACCCCTAGCTATAGAAGATCTACCCATCTAGATCAAATATATCACAGGTCAAGAACATAAAGGATGGATTGAGTTAACAATGGGGAGGGGGTCAAATATGTTTGATTTGTCTAATTCTAACTAGATGCATGTTGGGACACATTTAGAGGAAAGAGAGATAAGGAACATGCCACACCAAGAGCCATTAGGTGATGAATGCAATACCATACCTCTTTTCCCATAGGATCTTGTAGGAATACCTCCTCCACCTCCTAGAAGACTAGAAATGCCTCCTCTGCCTCTTATAGATCAAGAAACTATACAAGTGACTCTTCCAGTTCTAGAAGGACCCAGCCAAGACGTCACAAAAGGAGAGACATAGATGGACCACTCAAAGAAAGTTCTACAAGAGGATCTTATTGCAATAAATGAAGAACAAGATCCCTCAACATTGCAACCATCCTCCTTCATCCATACGATAGTAGTGAGTACAACTAATGTAAAACATGCATCAGCATAAGAGACCTTGAGGAGTGTGGATAAGGGAAAGGGGTTGACAGTAACAATAGTTTCATTGACAATTCAAGAGATGACTTCCTTAGGTATGACCTTGATGTGGTTGACATAGGCAGTAGAGACCTAGTGGAGAAGGTATGGACAAAAAGAGGCAGAAGGAATATTAATTTTGATACAGGCTATGTAGACAAAAACATCTCCTATGGAAGAGCCACATCAAATGGCCTCTATTTTTAAGAATAGGTAGGATGATAGGGTTGTACATATAGTTATTCCTCCTCTCCATGTTGATCCTGAGGCCATTGCACCTCAAGATTTTTAGATACAAGGGCTCATGTTGGGGAAGCTTACCAAGGACATCACTAAAGCATTAATGACTTTGGTTCTATAGCAAGTATTCCAATAATTGGTTCATGGATAAGAATAAATCTATGTTTTGAGGAGATAGATGAAAGTTTTCAAGGGATTTTTGGGAGACATGTGGTGGGTCCCAGTTAACTAGATCACCCTAAGTTTGCATTAGTGGTTGCCCTTAAAAAATGAAATATGACCTTGGAACCCAATAACTCATTTTTGGATGTGTGCAAGAGGTTACACTACATTTTTTAGGAACAAGGAGTAGAGATCATAGAAGCTAACATGCATATACTGTAGAGTATACAGAAGAATTTGAATAACCTAGCAACAATGGTCAACTTGGATTTTGGGCTGATAAAAAAAGTGTCTACCTCGATGAATGACATAGAAGCACTGAGTACCATAAAAGGTTAGAAATATTAGATGTTTTTTAATGTCTATTGAAGGGAAGAGTTGGATAAGATTGGTGATTGGATCGATAATATTCAATCAATAAACAACATCATGTTGGCATTATATGAGGACATCCAAGAGACATAGGCTAGAACTCAAGCTTAGATTTTGGAGGCAGATAAATATTATAGGGTGACCAGTCTAGATATTTTCAGTGATGAATAAAGGGCTTAAATATGTTTGGCAAAAATTGTGTTACAATAGTTCCAAGCATCTTTTGAAGAAATGTCCTTTGAATATGATATACAAAGAATATTCAAAGCCAAGGAGGTATTGAAAGAATCTAACTCCAAGATGGAGGATTTTGTCGAGGTATGACAAGAGGTCCAATATTTCACAGAGAAGTGGGAGGCAAGTATCAAGCCCTTGAATTTTCAGAGTCTCAAGAGATTGCCACTACCATTGAGAAGTTTAAGTCGATACATCCACACATTATTTTGGTAGAAGGTCAAGTAGACCTATATGCTTGAAATTGAAAATTTGGGAATTAGAAAAATCCTACCAATTCTCACCCTATAATACCTCAAGCTGTGCAAGCATCCAGGTGGAAAATTTTAAAAGATGCATATGCTTACCAATTCTATTGAGCATTTCATGTATCAAAAACATATTTTGGCAGCAATTTAACTAATAGAGACACACATTGAAGCCTGAGTTTGCATCTAACAAAGTTCTAAAGACTTTGATATCATCCAAAGTCTTATCTTTTATTATCACCTTCTTTATGAGTTTTGGGGTTATGTAAAGGTCCATACACCATGTAATTAATAAAATAAAGAGTGCAATCCTACTTAGCACCTAGTTAGGAATTTGTTTGTACATAATTTGCTTAAAATTAGTGATTTTAGCATTCTTTTTGCATGGAAAAATCCCTAGATCCTAAAATTTCATGAAGGATGGGGTTTCCTATAAATAAAAATATGTAATATGTATTCAATGCCAGTATTTTGATGCAATCAAATATGTTATTTGTGCTCTCATTTTGTACGTAGTGTTTCTAGTTGGAATGTGTGTTTTTGTTATGAACTAAATGTTCATGAATAGCGATGGAACCAATGGCTTTATTGTATGTTAATGCTCATGCGATGAATTAGTTCTGGTTTTTAAAATATTTTCTAGCAAATTCCTTTGTTTTGATGAATTGGAGAAAGGATCACCTTCCAGTTCTTGTATAGTGATTTGTCTCATGTGTGCATACTTTTCATGGTTGCACAATTTGATGAATTATGAAACATCCTTCAATTTTCATTATTTCCTTTGATAATTACATCGGTGGAGTTGAGGATGTGATGCTCCTATTTTCATTGGTTTTCTACTTGACCCCTTTCAAAACTTCAATTCATAGATGTGATGTGTCTATGACTTATGTCCATTAGGAATTTTTCTTTTCAATTTTTTTTTAAAATGCTTGTTATCCTATCTTTGTTATTTTATTTGAATGCATGGTTAGAGTAGGAATTCGTATAGTTGAATTCATTATAAAATCTATAAAAAATAAAAAAATATATCAATTTTTTGTGACTTTCTTCCTAGGTTCTATAGGATTTACAGATGCCAGCAAAGGCCTCCTTGTGAACATTCATATTTATCTTCAATTGAGCTACCTAGCATGTTGAAAAATAATTATTTAGATCCTTGGAGTTGGTTAATTTGATCATCTTTTAAAGAGATAAATTTGTAAGGATTTCTATTATTATCATCATGTAAAACAACTGCTCAACACTACCCCATATACACATTATAGAGAAATTTCTATAACTTTCCTTTCTTTCAAAATGAAAGTCTAATCATTTATAAAATTCTACATACAGTCACCACCTCTATCTTGAGGAAATATTTAGCAAATTATCTAGGCTTCCCCCTTCAGCAAAGTACACTTCAAAACTAAAAAACTTCCACTTCTTTTGGTCTACAAAACTAAAAACTGTGGGTAACTTCATAATAAAAATTGTGAGTGAATCTCCCTAGTAGAGTCACCAATTTGTTGGTTCCTCAAATTGTTGGTTAAAAAACCTATAAGCCTTGCTTACTCAATGTTGGGTAATTCAACACAATTTGGACAACAACTAGGATTGATGCTTAATAATCAAATCCTCTTAACTTCAGGCTCTGCCAACCTAGGTAGGTATATCCTATGAAAACTGATTTATCTTACTTATGCAACTCATTTATTGATGCTCTTGAGATTGCAAGTTATTCTTAAAAAAAATCAAACTTTTAAAAGCTTAGGATCCCTTAATGTGTATCTTATGATTTGAAAATGTAGAGCACTTGAGTACAATAGAGAACTCCGCCAACTTCAACTAATAACAACCCTTATTGAATTAAATTATATCAGTTCCATATTCCAAGTGGGAAAAATAGAGTTAGATTAGTACCAACTTCAAGATCATCAAAACCCTATAGAGACAATACACACATACCATCAATCATAAGATAGAGAACTTTAACACAAAACTCTAATTCAATTATTTTCAACTTCAAACTCAAAAGACTAATTGAGCAAAAAGCACAATGATTGTGATTTTCAATATCAAAAGATTGCATCAAATTTCAATCTATCAATGACAATATGAATTGAGAGGATAATCTATTGAGTACTAATGAATATTATTTTGCATAACTCATGGAAGATATGATAGAGTATTTTTATTAATTTCAAAAAAGGTGTACAATTGAGCTATGATTGGTTGCAATATCTACTCAAAATCTGCATAAATAATACTTATTCTATGTTATGCTATGATTGTGTGTATATATATTTTTCTATATTCTATCTATCTATCTATCCTAGGGTCCTTGTACCTCTTTTCATAGGAAACAAAGAGTTGCAATAAAATCTTTAGACCCTTCAGAGTTAACTAACTACAACTAATTGCAACCAATCAAAAAATATTATAATTAACAAAAAGAGAGATTATCATGATCATCAAGAAAGATTGCCATGAAACATGTCCATCATGTGATTCAAGTAGGCACAATCACCCAGTTTCTCTCCCTAATCTAATAGCATTTTCTCATTTTCAGCCTTGTCTTCTTCCAACTCGAGCTCATGGCAGTCACTCACATAATTGACAGTTTTTTTTTTAGATCCCATCCAGCCACATATACATTGTTGATAATTTCAAATTGTTCTTCTTCCTCAGAAGAAAGATCTAGACGTGTAACTTGTTTTAGCTCATATCCTATTAGATGCTCTTACACTGGTAAACCATTTTCAACACACTTACTTGAAACTCTACAATCTAAAGAATTCGTTGGAGAATGTACTTTAAAATATTATTTGCAAAATCAAATTACAATGATGAATTAATAAAATAATAGCATTTAATAGGCCATTTATAATGCCTACCCCTAGTTTACTTTTCATGTGTTATTGTTGAATTCTTTTAGGCCAGCTTGATGGTTATGTTTCTTTATGATTAGTGGTACTTTCTTAGCTATTTTGATTGGATGTTATTTCATACTCAATTTATATATTTAATGAGCTACTTGATTCTTAGTTATTGTCATGTTTTCATGATTATTCTTTTGATGATGATTCTTCGTATGTTCATATAGTGATTTTAGTTATTTCATGATGATAGTTAGATGGATGATTTATATGCAGTTTCTATGGATACTTACCCCATACTTGCATGTGTATGGTGTACACGTATGTGTTGATCTCATTGTGGTTTTGACATATGAGTGATAATGCACTTAATTCATTACTTAACAATACTTAGTCCATGCCAAGCAAGTATTGTATGTCAAGCATAAGCTGTCAAATAATGCATACTAAGCAAAATATACAATATGTGCCAAGCACTAGTATGTGTTGAGTAGACAGTTAGTGTCGAGTCACTCCAATGACAAGAAAGTTAATACATGTTGAGTAATTCAGATGTTAAGTGAATAGTAGATGTCAAGTCATTTAGAGGTCGTGTTACAACATTGAAGATATAGTGGATGTCGAGCATCAAAGGCTTCAAATGCTGAGTAAATAGTTTTGGACATAGTTGTTTGTAATGGCACAAACTCCTATGTAAACAATTTTTGGGCCAACTTGAAGATTGTTTTATGATTATAGAAGATAAGAACAAATCCATATTGAGAATCCTTATGTAGTACATACAACCAATCAGATAAAGGGATGAATTAAATGACAAAATGGGTGAATCACAATTGTTGATTCCTACCTAACCTTAGGTCACCTTAGTCTTCTTAAGGAGGGTAAACCCTAAAGAGTTTATGTGTGAAGATTTTTGGGTTTCATCCCCACCCCAATTTTACCTTCTCATTGAAGGTTTTTTGGGTAGCCAAATATCTTATGCCATATGTGTTAAATTATTTTCATGCTACAGATGAATATGTTTAGTTTGGTATTTCAATTTACATGCAAATTGTGAGATGGATGTTTGGTGAATGTTTTAATGGGTAGATTTTTGAAGTATTGATTCACCTCCCACACCCCCCTCTCTTAGAGTTTACTTTCCCTATTGTTATTTCAAATTATTGATGTCCAAGCCTTGTTCTCTAAAAAGGAAAGCTTTGCAGCTTTGAAGAAAGATCTTGAAGATGGAAGTCTACAAGTTGGGAAAGACTATTGAAAATCAAAAGATTGAAATCTAGCTTTCTCTACACTAACTGAATGAAGCAAGAGATGAGTTGAAGCACTCATTAAAGAGAAGGAAAGAGATAGCTATTGAGGAGAATGACACACATTACCAAGAGGAAGACACTACTAAATTGTTTGTAGATGGAAACTCAAGTGAGTTTGATGTAGCAGTTGTAGATTTGATGGAAAAGAATGGTGCCCTAACTGAAGAGGTCAGAAATCTTAAGATAAAATAAGAAGTCCAATCAATATTGCTATGTGAGGTGATTGAGCAGAAAAAGAAAGATGAGGACAAAAAATTCATGATTGAAGATGAAAAAAAGATACTTTCCAAAAGACTAGAAGAGAAGACATCAGAGGTACAAAGGATTGCTAACATGCAACTGGAAACAATGAATCAAGTGATGATTTCTAATCATGAATTGAATGGTAAGGACATTGAGATCACAACCCTGAAGTTATGAAATGGACAACTGAGAAATGATCTAAGAAGAGAAAAAAAAAATTTCTGAAATTTCAACAAACCAAGTGAAGCCATCAAGTACTTTGAGAAATTGATGAGATCTCCTAGATCTAATGATGATACTACTGGATTGGGATGCACTAGTATTGAGGAAGGAGAATCATCTAAAAGTGGTGAACAGAGAAACAAAAAAGGTAAGACCTACAAACCTAATTGTCATAATTGTGGAAAGTTAGGTCATACAGCCAATTTTTGCAAGAGCAACAATGCAAATCAGAACCCTAAGCAGAAGTTCATGGGTTACTATCATAAGTGCAACAAGAAAGGACATCAAGCACATGAATGGAGGACCAATACTTCAAGCACACAAAGATTTGAAGGATATTACCATAATTGTCAGAAGTATGGACATAAAGCATATGAATTTAGATCTAATTCCAAGTGGACATCTAACAAGTAGATAAAGTGACAACAATATGGAAAATCCTACAATTTAGATTACAATACAAGGTATATTTGTCACATTGTCAAGAGTATGGACATGTTGCTAAGAATTGAATTAGAAAACATTTTAGAAATTATTACAGTAGATGGTTGAGTCAAACTACATGCTTTAGTTTTTTGAAGACTAGTCACATCAACAAAAACTATCCAACAAGGTCAACGACACCTAATAGTGAATTCAACAAAGGCAAAGAGAAGGTTGATGTTGAGAAAGTCAAAGTGTGGATGAAAAAGACATGGAAGAAAAAGGAAGATTACAACACATCAAGTTTAGATGAGATCATTTCATCCAATGAATTAGGTGATCACATCACCTTCAACTAGGCAATCATAAGGTATGTAGGACTGATATTTCAATGACATATTTTACATCAGTTCCAAGAATCTAAGTTCTGAAAAGATTATATATTCATGAATAAAGATGCAATGTATTGGTCATAACCTGGAAGAAATCTATAAGTTTTGTTAGTTTTCATGTTGTTGCCGAGCATAAAAAGTTTCATAGTTGTTTCTGAGTGAAAATGAAATTTTAGTTAATGCCTAGCTATTAAAGGTGATAGTATTGGCTAAGTTCACTATTGTTGTTGAGTGAGTTGAAATTGCTATGATAGCTAAGCTTATAGTTGTTTAAGAAATGAACATTTACTGTTGAGTTTTAAGGATTATATAGTTGGTTTTTGACTCATTTGCATTCATTTGAGATCAAAGAGACCACAAAGATCATAAGGAAAACCAAGAAGAAAGATTCAAGCATTTGTGAATTGGATTCAGCTGCTACTTGCCACCAATCATCAGATTTGTAAGGTATTTATCATGTGTCAAGCTACATTGTATGAATTATTGCATAGCCTAGTTATTTGAAATGGAATCTAGTTCTTCTACTACTATTAGGAAGGAAGGGAAACAGGTTTTGAATGTTCAATTAATTAGTAATGAGAATAAACAACCACCCTTCCAAGATATTCTTGAGATAGCATACAAGGGAGATCCTACTGGTGTGTTATCAATGATACCACCATAGGTTTTGATGATACATGATGTAAGATGTTGCTATACTTGTAAGGTTGGAAGTATTGGAGACATGGAAATCAAATATTTGTGTGGAAAATTGTGTATAGATGGAGTGTTGGAGGAGGAAAAAACATTGTAGAAGAAAAGGGTTAACCTGTGCCCTAGATTTTCCAAATGTATTCAAAATAGAATGGATTAAGATTGTACTTAGAAATATACATGATCACTCTATGGTTAGAGAATGGCCCCACCGAGAACACAAAAAGGATCATCCAATGAGTAATAGGGTATCCTACCCTAGACAAACCTAAGATCATGTGAAGTGATGCTAAGGAGGTAGTTGAAAAGAATACAGGGGATATATGGAATAAAAGAGGAATGAAAATAGACACAATTTCAAATCCCCTAATTAAATTTGCAGTGAGAATAATTGCTCACAAGTTCTATCAATATAGTAGATTGAACAACATGTCTTATATGGTTGTGGATTCAGGCTAGAAGATAGTAAAGAAGGACCATTCTTATGATCTTGCCAAGTTACAACTTTAGCAGTTATTACAAAACTTTGGGGCCATAATAAAGACAAAGAGTGCATAATGCAAATTTGGTTCACTACTAGTTCACATATTTTTCTATGTGTAGAAAACATTTCCTTTATTTGGAAAAGTTGCTTGGAAGACCAACAAGTTTATTGCAGTTCAGATAGGAGAGTTCATAGAGCAAATTGGGGAAAACTTTAAGTCAGTAATGAAAGGCTATGTTGAAGACTTTAAGAAGTCTATGAAATGGAGACTAAGGATACCAGTATCACTAGTGGAGAAATATTATAATGATATTTTCTTTCTAGTTCATGTTGATCATACATATGTACAAGTAGTTGCTCCAAAGGTCAAATGGCTTAGGCCATTACCCTATGAAATCAATGTGGATGAGGAATCGACAGCCATCACAACACTATTAGCAGAAGAAGTAGACAAAAGTGCAACCTCATTTGGCAATTATGAGGAAGCCAAATTAAGAATCACAATATATTTGAAGACAACTTCTGTTGTTAGAAAGAAAAACAAGCTTGTGAAGAAGATTAAAGAAAGATCTGGTGAAGGGGGAAAGGAAGAAGAAGAAGATGATGAGGATGAGGATGATGAAGAAGATCAACTAGCCTAAGCCCCAATTACACTTACACAAGGTCAAGGAGAGGACCAAGAAGAGGTAGAACATGATGAAGGTGTCGAGGAAGAAGAAACTAAGGAAGCACCTAAACCTAGAGAAAAGAAGAAAAGAAAAGCTAAGGAGCCAACAGTAAGAAAACCAAAGAAAGTTGTAAAACCTACATAACAAAAGCCAACAGTACCTATTACCAGGGCTAGCAAAAGGGAAACTACAAAGAAGACTCAAGAAATTGAGAAGCCTAAAGGAAAAAGAGCTATTATGGGTACCAATGAGAATGAGTGTGAGAAGAAATAGAGGAGAAAATATGTAGCTCTAGTTGAGTCAAATGAGGAGAGGGAAAAATCAGATGACAACAATCAATTCCAAGTGGTAAGCCATAGTCCCTCTTCTAATTTAGAAAACTTGTGTGATGATATTAAGAATAATGCAGATTTGTCAGGCTTTACACATGTTGAGTTTGATAAATTTGGGAAGTTAGATATGAATAAGGTGGAGGATTCTATATATAAGATGATGGCCACATTTAAGAACACACCTATTGAAATTTCCAACTCATTACCCAAAAGTCTATATGACAGAGTTGAGAAAGATGGCAATATAGTTTAACAATTGAAAGGAATATACGGGAGACTAATCTAGCCAGAGTAATGCAAAATTTGGATAAGTCATCAATGACTAAGGCCATAAAAAAATACAAGGGGAGATTTGCTCCCAAATATAAATCCTTTAACATTCTACTAAATAATATTAAGGAGGTTGTCAAGGAGAGCACCCAGATATGGAAAGTTGTCTATGGGTTGACAACAGAAAAGGAAATTGAACAAGCACCTGAGGAAGTTGGCGAAGAAAAAGATAAAAAACAGGTAGTAGATATTACTAAGGATGAATTTTTCAAAGATGGACATGAGGGAGGTACAAAGAAGGAAGTAGATGAACAGGCTACAACTGAAGAAGAGCAGCAACAAGATTATAATGTACCTAAGGTACATATGCCAAGTGTTAGTCCCCCTCATGTGGACCAAGCAAGTCAACATGACACAATAATGATAAAGGATGTTTCTAATAACACAATGTAGAACATCAACATTTTGACAGAGGATGATTTGAAAAGGATATTACAAGATTCTACATTAGCTAAAAAAATCATGCACTAATCTTGTATTAGTAAGCACAGATGAGATTGACAAAGCCTCACCAAGGGAGAAGACAACTAACACATCTAGTGTAACCCCTACATCTACTGAGACAAAAGGTACAAAAGGACTACAGGGTGTCACCACTGACACACATGTTCCAATGCACATTGTGGTATATCAAGTGAAGGACATAGTGACATTAGATGTCAACACATTAGTGCCAAATGCTTCAATGCAAGCAATATTAACTGTTGAGTAGGATGGGACACAAGTCCATATAGTTTAGAAAGGCAGTCCTACACCTATCTCATAGATATAAGGTGAACAAGAAACATAGAGAAGGAGAAGGATAGGATTGAAGAGTCAATTTTGACTATGAAACTAGAGGAAGAAATATAAATTTAGACATTGGTTACCCTACCAATCTGTGCACCCCATATTCCTAGTTAAAATCTTCTTAGGCTGAGTGTGGATACTACACCATTGCAATCATCAAGGCCTAGTCCTAATACATATAAGGTTGGAGAAGGCACATCTTATGGAGATGTCAACTTAGATGAGGTGGTTGAACTTCCAAAGTTTGATCTTGCAACAATCACCATAGAATAAATGGGCATATTGCAAGAAGCTCTATCAAGAAGAAGCACCAAGAGTTACTTAGAAGGGAGCACAAGAAAAGACAAGTTCTACATGATATTAAAGAAATATTTCTTGATGCATTCAGCCTTCTATCATCTAATGAGGAAAAACCTATTATTGAGCAACTAGTGAATATTGTTGATAAGATTAGTGATGCTTACTTGGATACAAATACTAAACTTTTAGAATGGCATGAGAAAAGGTTTCAAACAAAGGTCGGTGAAAATATTTCTAGTGCCATTGCACTATGACATGTTGACTTAGCAATTAAGATGGAGACTGCAAAGAAGGTATTAGAGAATATGTTTTCTCTATACAGAAAGCTTTATGATGAGAATTTATTCAGACAAGAAGCATAGAGGGCTATTGACCAGCTGCAAGGCAATCTAAAGACTACGTGTAATATTCTTAAGTTGTCTCCAGGTCAAAGCCAGACTCATTTTCAAAGATTTTCATCTGCTCAAGGTTAGCTAGCTGTATTACATGCACAAGTTGCAAACATTTGGGCTACATTGATAAGTATTCAAGCCATGTTGACCCCACGCATGGAGGTGTTGCACAAGGAACTAGCCTTCGCTGAAATAGTGATGAAGGAAGATTCCCATCTTTCTACTCATGAGGGCCTAGTAGACCTTGTTGCCAAGCTAGATGTTCAAATTCAATCTCTAGAAGTAGCATGATACAATTGAGATGCAGTGGGAAAAATTATAATGGAGCTCCATAAAACATTTTCGAAAAATACACTATTTGTGTAATACCCATGACATAAGTTTTAAAAATGGGGGATATTGGATAAAGAGGAGGATATTGAAGAAAATGAGAGAATACAAAAAGGGGGAGTAATTGTAGAAACAAAGTAAGCCAACAGTTCCAGAAGTGTAAGCAAAATTTACTCAACATGAGTATATCATATTCAAATATAGCAAAGAACAATCAACTCAGGGGGAGTTATGAAGTTCTGAGGTATGATTGATAAGTCGTCAGTTTTACAAAATTTTGACATTTTGAAATTTTGTATGCAATCCAAGTAAAGATTATAGATTATCTAAGTTATGCTCATAAGTTAAGGTTATATATGAAAAAATGTTTTTTCTAAGCATGTCAAAGGGGGAGATTGTTGATATCATTGTGGTTTTGATATAAGAGTGGCAATACACTTGAGTCATTATTTAATAGTACTTAGTACATGCCAAGCAAGTAGTGTATGTTGAGCATAAGATGTCAGATAATGCATACTGAGCAAAATAAACAGTATGTGTCGAGCACCAGTATGTGTCGAGAAGACAATTAGTGTTGAGTCACTCTAGTGACAAGCAAGTTAATACATGTTGAGTGATTCAGATGTTGAGTGAACAGTGGATGCTGAGTCATTCAGAGGCCATGTTACAGCATTGAAGATATAGTAGATGTCGAGCATTAGATGCTTCAAGTGCCAAGTAAATATTTTTGCACATAGTTGTTTGTAATGGCACAAACTCCTATGTAAACCATTTTTGGGCTGACTTAAGGATTGTTTTATGATTCTAGAAGATAAGAATGAATCTATATTGAGAATCCCTATGCAATAAATGAAACCAATCAGATAAAAGGATGAATTAAATAGAAAAATGGGTGAATCACAGTCATTAATTCCTACCTAACCTTAGGTCACCTAAGTCTTTTTAAAGAGGAAAAACCCTAAAGATTTTATGTGAAAAGAGAGAAGTTTGCATGTATAGATAGAGCATTCATGGTGACTAAGGAGTTGTGAGAAAAATATGAATTACAGAATTAGTTAGAGAGAACAGAAGAAAGTAGAGAGAGGAAAAAAGTGATACATTTGATCAGAAAGGATCAAGTATACATCAGGAAATAGGTGATCTGATATCTAGCAGAGAGGTGCTAACTGAAGGATCAAGGCTAAGACATTATAACAGGTGAATCAATAAAAATATCTTAACCGAGTAGTCCTAGTAGGCTTTTGTAAATCCTTTAATAGGGTGCTTACTTTATTGTAAGTTGAAATCCTCTAACCAGGCACACTTTTTGCAGGGTGTTGAAATTCTTTAATAGGGTAAGACCTAACAGTCTTTGTAAGCCTTTAACATGGTGGACCCTTCACAAGGTAGATCATAGTTTATGATCAAACATTGTAACCTTCATTGGATACACTTTACAATTGCAGTAGTGAAGATTTGTGGGGGTCATCCCCACCCTAGTTTTACCTTCTCATCAGAGGGTTTTTGGGTAACCAAATATCTTGTGTCATATATGTTAAATTGTTTTCATGCTATCGATGAATATGTTTAGTTTGGTATTTCAATTTACATGCAAATTGTGAGATAGATGTGTGGTGAATGTTTTAATGGGTAGAGTTTTGAAGCAGTGATTCACCCCTCTCTCAGAGTCTACTTTCCCTATTTTTATTTTCAACAGTATGTTTTACTTTATGTTTGACATTTCTGATGTGGTTGAGGGAGGGAGTCATAGTCACCTTCTAGTTGGGATCTACACGATGCACCACTCTCCACCATTTCCTATTTAGCTTAGGCTTAGATTTATATTTATATGTACATGCTCAATTTTTTGCAGATTGCAAGTATTGGGCATCGACTTCCCTAAATTGCCAGGATGAGTGTGCCCTATCACAATTCTCAATAGTAAAGAGGGGAGATTGTTCTTCAGTCCAAATCATAAACCTAAGCCAATTGTCCTAGAAAGTAGGACAAGTACCTATTTTATTTACCCTTCCAAATTTGTCAAGTGACATGAATTTGAGATTTTGACCCTTGAGTTTGATTTAGTACTCTGTCTTTTAGATGGGTTTTCATATTTAGTTTTGTGGGTCTATTGTGATTTTTAGTCATAATTAAATCAAATTAAGAGAATATTTAATGATTTAGTTTAATGAAAATTTTATAAAGAAAAATCAATTTTTAATTATATTTAAATAATTAAATAAAAGATTTAATTAAAGTTCTAATTTTGGCATTATTATGTTTATTTAATTTAATAATAATTTATTTAGGAGTTTCATTATAATAATAAACTCTAAATATTATTATTAGTTGAATTAACAAATATATTATTAAAGACGTCTTGTGATTTAATAAAAGAGAGCAAGAAAATAAATTTAATAAAGTTTATTTTAATTAAAATGCAGAAAGTTTGCTCATGAAATTAAAATAAAATAAAATAATTTAAAAAAAAAGAGTTTGATGATT
Source organism: Cupressus sempervirens (assembly GCA_028749045.1). Lineage (NCBI taxonomy): Eukaryota > Viridiplantae > Streptophyta > Pinopsida > Cupressales > Cupressaceae > Cupressus > Cupressus sempervirens. The sequence continues at coordinate 695,745,806 of CM053785.1, read as the reverse complement.
GTAAAACCGAAACCCTAAAGGGTGAAGGTTATTTATTAAGAAATCAAAGCTCATTTCTCCACACACAGGTTTAGAGGAGCAAATTTTTGAGAAAAATGATTTTTGAAAGAACGGGAATTTCTTATGAGCTCTAAGCATATGATCAATTAGCATTAGATCAAGGTAGGATCTTGTCAAGTTTTACACAGTGATTTCCTCTTTGCAATCTCTTTGTCTTCTCCATGTTTAAATGAATCTATTTTCAAAACTTAATTCAGGTTGAAACTGTTGTGTTGAAATTTACCATTCTTGAAAATTTCTATAAAAAATTTTGAGATTGGAAACCCTTGTTTGATAAATTTGGGGATTCGTAATTTGATTGTTTGGATTCAAGATGGGATTTGGAAAGGAATACCCATACTTTAATTTTACAAATTGGTAGTTGTATTTGTTTTATCCTATTAGATATACTGATAGATTTGTTAAAATAATGTATATTACCATAGTAATTATTTACTATGATATTTTTTATGGCATGTCTGAGTTTCAATTTTTTCCCGAAATTGGGAATCAAGTTTTGATTTTGGAGAAGGGGTGTGGTTTTAATTTTTTTTTTTAATATTTAAAAAGAGAGTGAGGAGGGGCCATGACCTCAATGACATCTCGGTTGCAATGACATCGAGCATTACCAAAGTAGCAGATGCTACTGAGGCAGTGCACGCTGCCAAAGCAGTGGGCCGACTAGCGGCCTCCCCATTTGGGGAATGCACATTGAAAACACATGTAAATTTTGACGTGTTTTTAAAATTTATTTTTAAAATTATTATATTATTAATATTATTAAATGTTATTATTATTATAAATATTTATTAATAATTATTATATTATTTAATTTAATAATTATTGTTATTAGTAAATATTATATTTATATAATTACTTTATTAGTAATTTAATAATTATTATTATTATTAATTTAATGATACTTAATAAAAATTTAATAATAATAATACTTAAGCATGAGACTTGTTAAATAGTTTATTTTATTTTATTTTTTAATTGAGGGTGTTATGTTGTTTAAAAAGGAAAATGGATTTAGTTATAAGGAAATGTTTCCTAATACTAGGAAAATTCTATTAATTTTGTTTATTCAAAAACCTTAGTAATTATAGCACTTTCTAAACTAAAAAATTAGAACCCTATTTGTAAATCAAAATCTTATGTTTTCAAAACTAAATGATTTATGAAACTACTTTTAGTATGATGCATGGTTTATTTTACTAGGGTTGAGGTTTGACTTAGTATGTTGACTAGTCAGAATGTTTACCAGAGGCTGGGGGATTTTATTCTATGATGATGTTATATGAGATATTGTGGTTTATGTTTTGATCTTTGATATATGGATTAGTGTTTATTATTTGGTCATGATCTTTTATACTCGACCATTGTGATGTATTCACATATTTCTATGATGAGTTTTGATTAGTTGTTTGTTAGTGCTTTCTAGTTGCTTGTTTAGGACTAAAGTGAATGGTATGATTTTCCTCGTGTAAGATTTGAGTTTCAATTAGTTATCTTTTGATGCTCTCCAGTTGCTTGTATAGAATTGAGGTTATTATTGTGACTTTCTTGTTGTAACCCTTGAGTTTCAATTGGTTATCTTTTGGCGCTTTCTAGTTGCTTATATAGGACTGAGGTGAATATTGTGATTTATCTTTAGGTGCTTTCCAGTTGCTTGTATAGGACTAAGGTGAAAATTGTGATTTTATGAGTTGTACTTTTCATGAGCTTAGGGTAGGTAATCTATGTGTACATTGGGAAGTGGCTTGCAATGGAGGTCAGAGCCCTAAAGAGGTTATCTAGGTAGCCCATTGTAAGTTGTTTTAATAAGTGATAACATTTCATTAAATGGGTTTTAAATGAATTAATAAGAGTTAGTGTTTGTTCCTCACCCATACCTCGAGTGCTAGTATAGGCTTGTATGGGAGTAGAGAGGATGATTGGTTGCGACCTTTCCACATTAGTATGTCTTGTCTACATGAAAGGATATTGATGTCACATAGAGACACTAGGGGGTCAGAGTCCAAAGAGGTTGCCATGGTAACCTTAGAGTTGTCTCATAAAACGATGCTTGCCCACTTACATAGTAGATTTCCTACGTGTCTTTTTTGCCTCTGGGGTTTAGATGTCATTTGTGTGTTGGTACCTTTGAGATAGATTGCTATCAATTTTTTCTTGACCTAGATGTTCATTTTGACTTTTGGGATTGATATCTATATAGGACTTGAGATTATTTCCTTAGCATGGTGGGAGTGCACCATTTAGTTTCCATGAGGTTGGGTGGTAGTGTTTCTTATACCATTGAGATCTGACAATTGGATGTCATTGCCAGATGTAATTACATGCAGTTATTCCTTTCATTCTGATCTTGAATTTTCGATGGATGGTTATATTTTTTTGTACTGTATTTGATTATTAGAGACCTTATGAGATGATTTTAATTTATTCTTGATATATATTCTTTTAGCTTTGCATACCCTATGACTTGTACATCGGATGATTATGCATTCTAAATTTTCCAAGTGACATCTTTTGTAATTGTATATTATTTAATTGGATTCATACTTGTAGTTATTCTATGATACAGAACTGTTATGTATCATATTTAATATTAATAAAGCTTTTATGTATTTGTGTGTGTGTGATTCAACGTCATGGAACCCTTAAGAGATGTAATCTATATATGGTTTGTTTTTATGTATGTGAGTTATTACTTCTACTATATTATCTCTTGATGTTATTATCTTTATAAAAAAATGTTTGGAAAACTTAATGAAATTTTAGGTTAATTTCTTTTGGGTTCCCTAGTGAGGTATTACACCATTAATTCAAAAATCTTTTTGACAACATTCTACACATGTTTGGCTTGCATATGTATAACATTATGTCTCTTCCAATTAAAACTTTCAAATTTTGCTTTGTTCTTTCCAAGATATACTAACAACAATCATTTTTCCTTTTTGCATATTATCTAACTACCCCTTCCAAAATTGCAATGAGTATTAATGCAATTGAAACATTTTCACCATTTTGAGGCATATTATAAACACCTACTATGATTTGGAAAAGAATCGTCATTTCACGTGAGACCTTAATCATGCTCTCTAAAACCTCAAAAATCACAAGCACCATACAACATCCCTAGAAAAATCTTGCAAATTTTACATTTCACAAGCCATATCATGCTTCTCTTCCAAAATTGTGACTTTGTATCACCCATATGAAACTTCTTTTGAAGTAGCAAAAATTGTGTTTTCGAACCATATCCAAATTGCTCTTTTTTATATGGAAAAATTTCATCATTTCCCACCACCCTTCATACTATGCTTGTAGAGTTTTTATTTTCCTTGTTTCACTGACCTCTTACAATTTCCCTTCAGAAATAGGAAAAAACTACCTTTATGAGGTCTTGATGCCAAATAGATAAATTTGAGGGTTTCACCATGGTGCTCTTACTAATTCTAGTGTTGAAGATCTTTTCGATCCCTTTCATTTTCTTCTTAGGATAATCAGGTTTATCATATGCATCTTTATCTGATTCATGGTATTAAAATATGTCTGAAATGTTAAATACCAATGAAATCCACATCTTTAGGTGATTCCACTTCAAATACATTACCACTATAATGGTTCTTCAAGATCTTGGAAGGACCAAACTTCTTCATCTTTAGCTTACTGCATGTGTCAATTAGAAATCTATTTTTCTTCAAGTGTACCATTACCTCATCTCCAACTTTAAATTTCTTATGGCTTCTCCTTTTATCTTCTCTCCCCTTATATCCTTGATTACTATCATGTAGATTACTTTTAACTTCTTCATGCAAAATCTTCATAAAATCCACAAATTCCTTAGCCTTCAACGCTTTTCTTTTTTTCAACATCTAATTTCTTCAATTAAGTAGTTCCTCTAGGACTCATGCCATTTACAATATCAAAAGGGGTCTTCTTAGTACTTCTATTCATAGATTTTTATATGAAAACTCAACTTGTGCCAAAATCAAGTCTGAGTTAGAAGGTCTATCTCCAATCAAACATCTCAAAAGGTTACCCAAAATTATGTTCACAACTTTAATTTGTCCATCTGTCTATTGATGAAATGTAGAACTAAACTTAAGATCAATATTTAGTTTTCTCCAAAGTGTCCTCCAAAAGTAACTTGTAAACTTAGTATCAATGTCTAAAACAATATTCTTAGGCAATCCATGAAGTCTCACTATCTCTTTGAAAAATAAGTTTTCTATGTGTACTACATCTGATGTCTTTTGGTAAGGTATGAAATGTTTCATATTATAAAATTAGTCAACCACTATAAATATGGAATTATTACCTCTATGTGTTCTAGGCAATCCCAAAACAAAGTCCATATTGATATCTTCCCAAGGTCTGAAAGGAACCAGTAAAGGTGTGTACAAACCAACATTATGATTACTTCCTTTAGAAACTTGACATATTCTACAACTCCTTACCATCTTCTGGACATCCTTATATATATATGGCCAAAAGTACCTCTCTAGAATCATCTCTATTGTCTTATCAATCCTAAAATGTCCTGCAAGTCCACCACAATGTTTCTCTTTAATAAAGTTCTCTCTCATAGATTCTCTAGGTATGCATATATGAACTCCTTTAAACAACATGTATTCTTGAATGAAATAATTAACCCACTTGTCTTGTTCATCAATCACATGGTTCTTACAAGCTTTCCAAGGTTCTACAAAATAGAGCTAGTTTTATACAAGTTGTTTAAATCCTCAAAGCCAAGCACCTAACCTCTCAATTGAGACAACAAACTTCTTCTTCTACCCAAATCATCTTCCACCTTATTAGATTGTCCACACTTATGTTTCAACACAAAAGTAAAATTTTATATACACTCAACCCATTTTATGTCTCTAATTTAACTTATTATGACTTCCCAAATATTGTAAAACTTTATGACTAGTGTATAGCAAAAACTCCCTAGGCATAAAATAATGTCTCCACTTCTTAAAAGATTGAATAATTGCATAAAATTATTGGTCATATATTGAATACTTCCTCTTAACATCATTCAAATTCTCATTATAGAAAGCTCTAGGCTTACCTTCTTGACTCAAAACAATGCCAGTGGCATTACCACTAGCATCACAATCAACTTGAAAAACTTTATTAAAATCAGGTACAATGAGAATAGGTGATTTTTCAACCTTTTCCTTCAATGTTTCAAAGCTTATTTTTCCTCCATGTGTCCACTTGAAATCCTTTTTATCTTCCCTCATGGTTTTAGTCATAGCATTACAAATAGAATTGAAATTTCTAATAAACTTTCTATAAAAACTTACCCATCCATTAAATGATCAAACTTCCCCAACATTTTCAGGCATAGGAAAATTAGGAATAGATTTTACCTTCTCAAGATTCATCTTCAAACCATCATTAGAAATCACAAAGCCAAGATACACAAATTCCTCCTTCATAAAAGAACATTTCTTTAAATTTATCAACAACTTCTCTTCCTTTAATCTTTGTAAAACCTGTTTGATATGCTCGAGGTGTTCCTCTTTAGTTTTTTTATAACTTAGTATGTCATCAAGGTATACAATCAAAAAATTACCCAAAATTTTTTTTAAAACTTCATTCATCAACCTCATAAAAGTACTAGGTGTATTAGTCAAACCAAAAGGCATAACCAACCACTCATCGAAAACTTCATTAGTCTTAAAAGTAGTCTTCTATTCATCACCTTGTCTAATTCTAATATGTGACATCCACTTTTCAAATCAATCTTTGTAAAATATTTTTCTCCACTCAATCTATCCATAATGTCATCTATCATAGGTAAAGTAAACCTATACTTTTCTATTATTTTGTTTATAGCACTAGAATTGATGCATGCTCTCCATTCTCCATTTTTCTTAGGTGTCATTACAATAGGTACTACAAAAGAACTCAAACCTTCTCTAATAAATATTTTCTCAAGCAATTCTTACACTTGTCTATTCAATTCTTCATTTTCTGTAGGTTTAAGTCAATGTGGTAGTTTATTAGGAAAACTAGCTCTAGGTATCAAATCCATACAATGACTTATACTTCTTATAGGGTGGAATCCATTAGGAACATTATAAGAAATAATATCTTGAAATCAAGGTAACAAATATCTAACCTTTGGTGCATGCTTAAGTTCATCTTGTTTTTCTATCTTATTGGGGATCAAAGCAAAGAAAACATTATGTTTCTTCATATCATTTGCAAACTAATTTTCTTCAACCAAATAAACTCTCACAGTAGTACACAAAATTTCCTCATATTTTGCAACCAAAGGGAACAATATTTGTTAATTTCCATTAGCCCAAATAGTATATTGATTCAATCTATCATCAGGAAAAGCTTTTCTATCATACTTCCAAGGTCTCCTCAAAATTATTAAGCAACAACCATATGCATGATATCACAAAAAAACTTCATCAAAGTAATTCCCAATTTTAAATTTTACAAGGCATTGTTCTCTTATTAGTAATTTATGTTCATGCTTGATCCAAGCAATGTGATAAGGGTTAGGGTGCTCCAACCTCTACAAATTCAATTTAGTCACCAATTCCTAATATGCCAAATTCTCAGAACTTCCACTATTAATGATCACTTTGTAACATTTATCTTCAATCTTTCATATTTCCTCAAAATAGATTTATTTTCCAACTGCTCATTCCACATGGTTCTTCTCATCATCAGGTTCTCTCCTTTCTTAAGTTTAGAAGGTACCTCAACTAATTCTTCCTAAATAAAATAATTTCTTATAGTACTTCCCATTTTCTTACCAAAAAAGTTATATTCAAAAGCTTTATGTCCTTCTTTACCATATTTAAAGCAAGTTCCCTTAGACCAAGATCTATCTTCTCTCTTTCCATTACTACGATTCCTAGAGTAACAAGTATAATTACCTCTATTGTAGTAACCTCTTCCTTTTCTTTCACTTTCTTATTTCCATTCTAATTTACCCTTTTCATTAGATGTATTTTTAGATCTTCTACTTTCTCCATAAGATCTTCCTCTACTGCACTGAAATATTCCACCTCTTTCTCTTTGTCTACTCTCTATTTCCTCACCGAAATTTCCTCAGCTTTCAAGGCATACAAATATGCTTCTTCAATACTTCCCATATTTACAAAGATAATCTCATCTCATATAGAATTAATTAATCTATTCAAGTATCTAGCAAATTTCTTAGCTTCATCATCAACATGTCTAGGTCTAATATCCTTTTTGTATAATTATTCATTAAAATATTTCATAGTCGTATATTTTTATCTCAAGTTTTGCATTCTTCTCAACAAACTAACTTGATAATCAATAGGTAGGAATTCCTCTTTCAACTTACCAACCATCTTTACTAAAGTCTTGATCTTTTTTTTCTCTTCTTTGTCTATCAGTTTGCAAATGCTCCCATGAAAGAGATGCATGTCCTTTCAACTTCGAAGCTTCTACCATCACTATCCTCAAGGATAATTTCATAATCAAAATACTCCTCAATCTTAGAGATCCAATCTAACAAGGAATTTTCAAAGTTGATGAAGGATCAACCTCACAACTCCCAAGAATCACCTCCATGCAAATATCTATCACAGAAAGAGGGAAGCAAAGCTATGGAAGCTAGAATTCTCAGATCTATAGATGAGATATTCTTGATGAGAAAAAGAGAGATTTTTATTATCAAAAGTGAATGAATAAATTACAAAGAGATTATTCTTTATAAAAGGAGATCAAAAACCTAACAGGTAAAACCTAGGTTGCATGATAATAATTACTAAAATAATTAATTATTATATGCCTAAAGTTTAGCTTAAGTAAACTAGAGATAATAAGTGAATTAATAATTAAATAAAAATGATTTAATTAATAAGGCAATGTCTTATTACTCTAACACCCCCCATTTAGATAAACTTAGGGAGTAGCTAAAAACCTAGAAACTACTGCTGAAAGAGAATTTGGGTCCCGACAACAAAGGGCTGATGAGATACCCAAGCACAACCAAATCTCTATAAAGAGGAGAAATAGAGAAAACCACATGTGAAAAACCCCATTCCAAAAAGAGATGCAAAGAATGTTCCAGATGATAGGAATAAAAGATGATCATTAATACCACTAAAGCATGAAGCTACAAACACTGCCAAACTATTGATCTGAAGAACCTCCACTATATAGAACATGACCAGGTAGAGAAGACTAAGTTTGAAAAGATGATCAATTGAAGATGGAAGGTATCTTCATGGCCTCCAAAAGTAGGAATGAAATAATTTCTATATGGTAAATGATCCATCTCACTGAAATGCATAGGTATCCAACCACTGCAATCGCCTAGTACATAGGATCAAATATTGAATACATAGCTCACTCCATAAAAACAAGAAAGCAATATAACCAATATAACCCTCCTCTAATGTTGAGAGGTAAGACATGAACACTAAAACTAAATACAATATCTCATGTAGAAAAAAGAACTAGGAACATCGAAAGTGCAAAAGAAGTACACACACCTATACTAGCACGTGTCATCAACACATCATGAGGCTAATGTCATGGAAGGAACACTCATTTGACAAAGTAAGATGGTGAATATGGTCAAAATTAACCCCCTAAGGAACTTTATAATGTAGTGCAAGTATAATAAAATACAAAGATGTCCAAGATCCTAAAATGCAATAGAGTGACACTTTATCTCAGTGCATGTGCAAAAATACTGCAAAAGGATGTCAACAAAGATCAAAAGAGACATCAAGCTAATACAATAGATAGTAAAATCCATGAAATATCATCTAAAACAACAAAAAATTGATCCCTAGACTTGAAACAACCAAGAATCCATCAAAGTGCAGAAAAGCAAAAAACTAAATGGGATGTACCTGGAGCAGAATCTAGAAAATAGAATGTCTCAAAATATGTCTCTTAGACTGAAAAAAGAACTTCTGACTTTGAAAGAAAAAATAAGCCACCAAAAAACATCAAAAATATAAATAAACTACACTATCATGACGAGTTTAGAATCAGCTTTTCGGTGCTTCTTTCAGATCAAAAAATGGAGTTTGGATGAGCAAGTTATGGCCAAAAAACCACATGTAGGTCAAAAAAATGCTAGAAAAGCAAAAAGATAAAAATTTACTACCTTAGGATTCATGCCAAAATGTCTCAAAAGAATTCCCAATAGTACCAAAAAAATTCCGTAGGGAAGTGTGTCAATTCTGTACCAAAACTATCCGACTTGCATACCTAAAATCTCAATTTACGTGCCAAAAAATCTCAATTTTTGTGTCAAAAATCACAAAATTACCACCTTGGGAAACATGCTAAAAATCTCAATTTGCATGTCAAAAATTGAAACTCAATACCTTGAGAAATGTGCCCAAAAATTAGAGAATCATCGCCTCAGGAAATGTGCCCAATCTAGGACCAATATTTTTTAGCTTCAAATTCCAACTATGTCCAAATTGGACAAATTTTGTATGAAAATAGGGGTTTTTGGGCACTCTGAGCTCAACGATGATGTTTTTTTGGGCTTAAAGCATATCAAAAAATGGTGACCCCATAGATTCAATACAAAAAAACTTTGAGAGAGGCAAACAACTAAACTCGAAGATTCAGATGACATGAAACACCAAATCCTGAAGAGTTAATCAATTGAACCAAGGAAGCATGAAAAACAATAGAAGGACACCCCACCCCCCCCCCCCCCCCCCCCCCCCCTTAATGTAGATAAGGGTGAGGTGACAAGCAACAAAGAAAGTGGGCCAATAACTCTTGCAAAATAGAAAGCAGCAAGAACATCGAGAGTGAGGAAGAGGTATAGACACCTATAAAGGCATGTGTCATCAACACATCATGGGGCTAATGTCTTGTGAGGGACACTCACTTGAGAAAGGAAGAGGCCACTAAAAGGTGAACAACTATCCACCCATGACACTTTATAATGTAGTGTGAGTACAAAAAGTCACAATGATGAAAGAGATCCCAAAAATGCAAGGAGTGGCACTATATCTCAGTGTGTTTGCATAAACATGCTTACAAATGATATCAACAATTATCGAAAAGAGAAAAGAGCTATTGCAATAGATAGTACAACCCAAAAGAAGAAATCCCATGCCATAAAAATGATCCCCGAACTTGAAACACCCAAGATATCCACTATAATGTAATAAATTAATAACCAAAATAGAAAGAGCTTGGAGCAGAATCTTGAAGAGAAACCAACATTTCTAGAAAGAGTATTGAATGAGCTTTCCAAAAATATAATGTTTTCAAAAAATGGAGTTGGGATGCTCAAGATATGCCCTCTAGAGTGAAAAATAGAATACCTAGATTTGACTACCCAAATAGGCAATCAAACTACATCAAAACCCCTACACCATTGCCTCTGTCTCAAAACTAGCTTTTTGACGCTTTTTTTGGATCAAAAAATATGTCTGTATGCTCAAGATATGACAAAAAAATGACAAGGCCCTCGAAAATGCAACAAAAAAGATTTTTTTTTAAATCAGCACCCCAAACAAAGTTAAAGTGGTTGCTTGGTGGTGGAAGGGCGGTGCTTCAGAGGAGCATAGCGGAGCAATACATGGAGGAGGTGCCGCTGGCAGAGTGGGGCCGTAGTGGCAGGCAAGAGGTGCCACTTGTGGGAGCCACTCACAAGAGGTAGCGGAGGAGCAGCAACGGTCACTGAACCTCAGTGATCATCAAGTCGTAGTAGTCTGCGAGACTGTCAATGGTTATGGCAACCACTAGTAGTTTTCATGACTGCGAGTGGTTTTTTCTAACCGCAATGGCCCAAAATCATCCTTTTTGTGATTTTTTAATTTTTTCTATTCTCAAATTGTGTGCAAAGGTCGTACGACCCTGTTGTGCAAAACAAATTTGCCTCCTGAATCAACATGATAAAAAATGGACAAACTTTATATGAAAATAGGGGTTTTGATGCCTTACAGATCTATTCATGAAGTGTGTTTGGCTTCAAACTACTTTGAAAATAAATTACCCCCTATTTTCACAAGAAATATCCAAAAAACTATAGATCTAACCTGTCAATCCCTCATTCTCCTTTTTTCTCCAAATATCGAACAAGCTACAATAGAATTGGCTCTAATACCATGTTGAAGTTGATAAAAGATCAACCCCATAGCTCCTAAGAATCACTTGCATGCAAACACCTATCATAGAAAGAAAGAAGCAAAAGCTATGGAGGCTTGAATAGCCAAATCCATAGATGAGACATTCTTGATGAGAAAAAAGAGAGATTCTTATTATCAAAAGTGAATGAATAAATTACAAAGGGATCAATCCTTATAAAAGGAGATCAAAAATCTAACAGGTAAAACCTAGGTTGCATGATAATAATTAATAAAAATAATTAATTATTATATGCCTAAATTTTAGCTTAGGTAAAATAGAGATAATAAGTGAGTTAATAATTAAATCAAAATGATTTAATTAATAAGGCAATATCTTATTACTCTAATAGGAATTGGTATCAAGGTTTCATTATAAGTAGAAAGATCAAAAATAATTTTAGCATTTGTTATATTCAAAGCTCCCAAGATCCTTTCTTCATCTTGTCCAATATCAGGTTCAAGATTTGGTGTTTCTACTAGTTCTTTTTCATCACTAACATCCTCAAGATGCACTCCTCTTCCTTAGGATGTTTCAAAAACTTCAAGTCTAGCTGAAATCTATCTCAACATATCCATAATGGAATTGTATACATTGCCTCTAGCTCAAACCATTTTGACAATAGTTCCTACAAGAATCATAATCTCTAAAAGTTTTAGGTCAAAATATAGTTCTTCTACCCTTGAACCAATCTCCAACTAGGTTCTACATGATCCCAAACTTTTCCAAGAAAGAAAATCACTCTGATACCAACTGATGCAAGGTTGGAGGATAAGAAGAGAACCTTCTAGCTACCCTTTCTTATATTTACATGTGAAAGCCACCAAATAGAGAGAACACTATAGATTATAGAGGAAGCAATTTAGTAATGAGCATATAATCTTCATTCAACATACTAGGCACAAGGCCTACCTGGTTGCATCCATATACATTTCAATTACAATAAAAAGGCTTAAGAGTTTGGACTTATAGAGCCAAATATTAGTATTTTCCTTCCATATAACTTCATTCTTCTTTTCCTAATCCTAGATCTCTACTTTTATAGCCAACAAGACTACAAGTGAGCCTATCAGGAAATTTGTTACAAATTATAGGTTATGCTCCAAAGGAGAAATTAGAAACCCACCAAACAAAAAAATTAACATCTACGGGACAAGGATAGTCCACACATGGCTTAGCAAGGGAATCCCAAGAGTGTGAAACTCCAAGTGGTCATATGAGACTATGCCAAAACCAAACTCACATGTTACCCAAATTGCTAGGAAATCAACGTGTTGGAAACAAAAGAAGGAATACATCCACAAATGATGGAATTATGTTTCGTGCTCTTAGACCAAAGATCCATGATAGGTCCACATTAAGTAGACTAGAGAAACCATGAATAATAAAGACCATTTCCAAATAGCAAACATGAACAAAAGAAAGGAATATTTTTGGTGATTCAAGATTACCAAGGTACCCAAGATGTTCCTGCATCACATATTGGATGTACACAAATATAGTTTTATATCTATATTATATGGCATGTGTGAGTGTATGGTGATGTATGGGAGTATAAAACAAAGAAATATAATGGATATAATGCTAGTCTATTTTGGGGGATATTTGGAAACAATGTGTGAAAAGAAGAAAGTTAAGCATTACTGAGGTACAAAGAGAAGGCCCTACATTTAGCATCAAATACATTTGAAATATGCTATCAATGAATTTGTATTATGTCTCTACTATCTATGATTTTTTTTTTTTAAACTAGAACTAATTCAGGCACAAAGAGATGCAATCTTATCAGTTAACATGTTGTCAATAAAGAAATGATTAATACATATTTTGTATAAGGGTCATTATCCTAACCAATAGTGAGCTAAACATCAATGAGAAAACTGATAGAGAGTCCCTTTCAAAAATTAGCTTAACTGGTGTTCATTCATGGGAATTAGTTTCACTATGTTTTTTCTTAGTTTGGTTTATGTGTTATATCTAGTATTATGGTCTTGATTGTGATTGTTCTTGTTCTTGTTCTTTCATGTTTTTATTCATTATAACTATTTGAATGGTTTATGTGCTTACTGACTCAATAAAAGAGCTAGAAGTTGTTTACGAATAACTAATTCCTCCCCCCCCCCCCAGACTTAGTTATTCAACTTATTTAACACATAATTTTTAGAGAGATTTTCCTTTTTGATTAATTATCACTCTAAGATGAACAACTCAAATTGGTTTTTCAACTAGGTTGCTGTAAAAATGATTATGACAAAAGCCAGTATTCCTAACTAGAAATTCCTTTTTGACAACACACATCTAAAGGGTACCTATCCACATTTATGTAAGGAATACTAGGTGATGAATATGGTTTTTTAATGACTTAAGTTTTTTTCTACTAAATGTTAGTAGTTGAGTCACCAAATAACAACTAAATACCTTGGGTAGAAGCCACCTTATTGGTTGAGTTGGAGTTATAGTTTTAGTGCAAGGAAATGGTATCATTCCCTAAATTTAGTTTTCATATGTATATCCTTGAGACATAAATGTTTGGGTTGTATGATCTTTCAGTACCTTTTGAAAAAGCGTGATTGGATCATATCTCCCAACTCTCCTATTGACATTAAGTCAAGTTTGTTATTAATGACAACACTTATTCAGATTATGTATGGTTACCGAGCTCATTGAATAGTCTACAGTTTTTTCCATGTAATTTAGTAGCCACCAAGCTTTATAGTTCTTACTGAGCATTCTAGTGGTTACCAAGTAAATTCAGGTAGTGTGAAGTCCAATAGTTTCTATTGAGCAGTTCAGTGGTTACCAAGCTTCACAGTTTCTACCGAGCGATTAGTTCATGTGAAGCAAAGTTAGTATTAACCGAGCGATGTAATGATTAGTGTTTACCGAGTATAGACATGGTAAATGAGTAATTCAGTTTCAACCAAGTTACATAGTATCTACCAAGTCACCAGTGCAAACTGAGTTCAAGACTACTCTAAGATGATTCGTATGGACCAAGCTTCTACTTCTATTGAATGCATGACGATGCCGAGTAATGATAATGGATGTTGCATATCAGAAATTCACCAAGTCAGTCTTCAAAACCTAAGTGTCTTCATTTGACCTGAGCTTATAATATTGGTGTTAACTTGTATATCGGTCAACTTTATAATTTTGTAAATTTGATTGATATACATATGTAATGTATTGTATCATATCCATATAGATGTATGTATGCATGAATGAAAAGTGAGAGTGAAAAATATGTAAGAAGAATATGAATATGAATCAATAGCAAAGTGTATTGTAAGGCCATATCAGCAAAGGAGCAGCAGAGTCATATCTATCACATAAAGGTGATCAGAACTTCAAAGAATCTCTATCAACAAATCAGTTGTAAGTTAGAGATCTATTATTTCATTCTAACAGGTGAACCAGTCCAAAATCCTCTAACAAGGTAGACTTAACCAGGGATAACTTTAAGAAACCCCTCCCGAGAAAAATATGTAAAATGTTGGCAAACTCAACATTAAATATGTAGGAAAAATTTCTAATCGAGGGCAATATTTTCATTCAAGGCAAGGGAGAAAATTATTTTCTATTGGCAAAAGTTTCCTTTCCGTATCAAAATTTAATAATAACTATGGTGAATTAATTTTATTTTTTTAGTGTGCAAATAAATGTAGGTGATTTTTTTTGTTGGGCATAAACATTTTCGTGATGTAAGAGGTGAATTAATTATTTCATATTGTTGGAAATGATTGAAAAGATCATGAGGAAAGTTGATAGGATGATCATATGGAACTAGTAAAGAATGTTCTCAATCATTGTTTTGTCATTGATTTCAAACTTGCTACTTGCAGGAATGACAATTGCTTTAGTGATCCAAATACTATCAGTTAGTTGATTGACAAGAAGGAGGAAATCAATAAGATGTAACTAGTACACCAAGAGAAAGGTTGAAGTCATGATGTAATGAAGTACAAGGATCAACTAAGCCATTGATGAAAAAGTGTGTTGATGACATACTATAAGACACAAAGAATGGGCACACTAAAACATATTAGAGATGAAAGGTTTTTAGCTAAGACATATGTAAAGCCTAACTAAAGTTCATTAGAAAGAGGGAGCCAAGCAAGCTAGTAGGTGTCGAACATATTCCTAGTTGTTGCCGAGTGATACAAGTGTCGAGTAAACTTCAGATGCCGAGTGATACAAGTGCCAAGTAAACTTCAGATGTCGAGTGATACAAGTGTCGAGTAAACTTCAGATGCCGAGTGATACAAGTGTCGAGTAAACTTCAAATACCGAGTGATACATAATTTATCAAGTGCCAAGTGAACTTTAGGTGTCAAGCTATCTAGGAAACAGATGCCGAGCATCAGAAAACCAATAGTGCCAAGTAACACAGAGATGTCGAGCACAAGTAAATCAATGATGCCGAGTTGCTGCATTATTTTGAAAATCAAAGATTTTCCAGATCTAAGCTGACAAGGTTGTAATCTAGAAGTTTGTAAATTAAATGGAAGATAAGAATGATGAGTTGGTGGCACAGAACACCATGTAGAACATTTTTAAAAGATACAACTGACGAAGTTTTTAATAAGAACAAGATATGGGTTAGATACATTGTATCCTACCTAATCCATTTGAAACCCTAAAATTGGAGAGGGAGAATTGAGCGAAAAAGGCAAATCAGATTTCCATTTAAGGAGACATAAGTTCATGAAGAAAATAGAGAGAGAGAGAGAGGTGGTCAAGCATGAAAGCATAAAATGTTGAAGGAGGTGCTAAGGAGGAAAGAGAGCATAGTTATTATGTTTCAATAAAAAGACCCAGATATGGATGCATTGGTATGATGAGTAGGAAGACTCAAGGAGACGAAGCTTGAGAAGAAGACAAGCAGTTAGAGCTGAAGTGATTAAAGCCAAGAAAAAGGATAGAATTGAAGTGTAATCTGAAATTTGCAAAGTATGTTGTAAGTTATATCAGATCAAAAAGCCATTATTGTTACTCTCTAGCAATTGTAATAGATAGTTTAAATCCTATGGACTTAGGTTGGTTTAATAGCCATGAGGTAAATCCTTTAACAGGGTGACATTCCAAGTGAATGTTCAAAAGTCCTTTAACCAGGCCCATTCCTAAAAGTTTGGTGAAATCCTCTAACAAGGTCACATTTAACAGTGTGTTGTAAGCCTTTAATAGGGCAGGCTTTTAACAAGGCATCACTTTAGAAGAGTGAAAATCAAGTAGCATGTTATTGGTTGTTTTTCCCAAATTGGGTTTCCACGTAAATCATTGTGTCATGTGTTGATCTTTCATGTTTTATCTCTGCATGTTGATTTACTGTAACTTGCTAATATTGTTGATTTAAGTTTTGGATGGATGAAAAGTGTATGGATTCATTAAAAGTAGAGAAAAAGTATTATTAGGGATTTGGACCTTGAATAATTGATTCACACCCCCCCCCCCCCCCCCCCCCCCCCCCCCTCCCCCTCAGTTATTCTAAATAATTCTAACACATATAACTC
Source organism: Cupressus sempervirens (assembly GCA_028749045.1). Taxonomy (NCBI): domain Eukaryota; kingdom Viridiplantae; phylum Streptophyta; class Pinopsida; order Cupressales; family Cupressaceae; genus Cupressus; species Cupressus sempervirens. The sequence goes on along the minus strand of CM053785.1, from coordinate 695,729,133 downwards.
AAGATATTAATATAGTTGGATAATATGTTAGTTTCCAAAGAGAGATTATTTAATTTTTTGGTGAATTTATAGAGTCAAAAGTGGTCCATAGCCCACATGTCAAGTGTACACTATACAGTGTACTTGTAGTATGCCAATCCATTAAGATTAAATTAATAATGTGCCATTTTTTATTGCCAATTTGGTCGTCATCACTTTTAATGTTTTCATTTTTATGGTGAAAGGATTTAATTTGAAATTTTGATGTAATATAGATCAATGGCTTCATCTCTATTTTAGGCCTAATTTTAAATGACAGACCATAAAGTCTAAATCTTCCAACATGTCTCCCAAAGACCAAAACATAAAGTAGACTATAGTTGGCTAAACGAGGATAATTCGAGACACATGTCAGTAAAATGGTAGGCGATGCTCAACCCAAGGGAAAATTTTATTTTATTTTAAGGGTGAAATAACATTGTCCAATAAGAAAGCATCAGGGAAATGCTGGCAAAATTTTTTAAATGATTATGTTCTAAATGTAGATTATATTGGTGATTGGACCGGGACTTAGGACCAATTATGTGTAAACTAATGAGTGATTAGCCTTGGATTTTGACCCAAATTATTTAATATCTTGGTGACATGGTTGACCCCATATGTAGGTTTTATTTGCCAAATTGTGATTTCCCAAAGAGACGAAATAGCCAATTGGCGAAGATTCGCCACTAAAAAATTTACTGGACTTAATAGTCTTTTGTCAAATCTCTTTACTGAGTGCATACTTCATTGTATGTTTGAAAATCCTCTAACAAGGTGGATCTAGCAGTCCTAATTGCTCCTAACAGGGCAGCTCATCAGAAGTGATCAATGTAAGCCTTAACCAGCCAACTTTATGTTGCAGTATTGAAGTTTTGTGGGTATCATCCCCACCCTAGTTTTAATTTCCATTTAGAAGGTTTTTGAGCCACCAAATTATTGTGTTCATGTGCCATGAATGTTTATGTTTTTAGTTTCTCATGCATACAATTAGATCTAATTTAATGAATTAAATGATTATTGTAATTAAGATCTGAATTTGATAAAGTTTCAAGGTTACTGATTCACTCCTCCCCTCTTAGTAACCTAGCATAGTCTTGGATATTTCCAACAATTGGTATCAAAGCTTTTGTGTTTCTTAGGATAAAGCTTGACAACTTGAGCAAAGATCAAGGACAATGGAGATATTCAAACTTGATAAAGCAATTGACAATGAAAAGCTAGATCTAGAAATGGCCATTACACAACTCAAGAAAGCAAAGGAGCAACTCTCCCAATCCCTGAAAAGAAGGAAAGAACTTGCAAATCAAATAAATGATCACCGGTACATTGAAGAAAGGATTGAAGATTTTCTCCCTTCAAGCAGTTTAGATAAAGAAAATGAAGCAATCAAAGAACTCTTAGAGAAGAATGGTTCCATGCAAGAAGAAATAAGAAAGCTCAAAAGAAAGCAAGCAATTCAGTCAATAAGGCTATGTGAAATCTTGGAGAAAAGGAACAAAATGAAAGAAGAATTGAATGGAAGAAACAATGAGATCAAGATCCAATCACTACAACATGAAGATCTTGTAGATCAAATCTCCAATGTAAATGAAGAAATCATGAGTAAAAGACAGATCAATGAAAGATTAAGGAATGATCTAAATTCATAAAAACAAATCAATGAAAGAATAAGAAGTGAGCTAATATCTAAAAAGAAAATCAATGAAAGATTAGAAAATGGCCTAAACAGTGAAAAGCAAGTCAATGAGAGAATGATGAAATCCCAAGCAGACATGAATCAATTGAATCAACTAAATGAGAAGAATCTCTATAGACAAAAGGGTAAAGTAGGAATTGGATACAAAGAAGATGGTGAATCCTCCAAACAAGGTGCTCAAAGGAATCAAAGACCTACTTGCAATCACTGTGGTAAGATAGGTCATACATCAAACAAATCTTGGAGTAATGGAAAAGAAAAATTCAATGGTAAATGTTACAATTGCAATCAGTATGGTCACAAGGCTAATGAATGTAAAGAGAAACGTAAATTTGAAGTCAAATGTCACAAATGTAAGAAAAAATGTCACAAGGCATCAAATTGCATAACCAAGTCATTAAATCTAGCAGAGCAAATTGTTAAAGCAATATTTGGTTGGGACTATAACACCTAATGCAGATGTCATTACTATGGAGAGTATGGACACATTAGCATGAACTATGTTAAACATCACACAAGGAAGAGAGATACCACCAAGAGTTGTATGGGGAAAACCTCTTCCCTATGAGGTGAACATTGATGAAGCAAAAGACATAATTGAATCCTTGATAAATGAACCTATTGATCCAAAGGCACCACACTTTGGAACATATGATGAGGCCAAGGAAAGAATAGAGCTTGAAATCAAACTTCCACAGGTGGTTAACAAAGGCAAGATGAGAATAGTAAAACTCAAAACTAGCACACCTCTTTTGTTGACCAAGGGTAAAGGAGAAGATGAAGAAGAAGAAGCAGAGGATGAAGAAGAATCAGAAAAGGAAGAAGAGCCAGTAAAGAATAAAGGCAAGGTGATCATCATCAAGCCACCTAAGCCATCCACTGTAGTGTTTACCAGGAGATCTAGAAAGAAAGGTAGTGAAGTTGTGTTTAGCAAACCTCCTCTCACCTTTTAGGAAAAACTAAAACAAATGGAAGAAGGTGCAAGCATAACCAACTTCAAATCACTAAAGTATGAGACCAAGACAGATGTTGAGAAGAAGCAGATTGAAGAATTGGTGCTAACCAAGATGGGCAAATAGAAGTATTCCCTTGATCAGATAGCCTCTCAGATTTCTAATGATCTATTAGAGAGATCAAAGCCAAGATGGGACTTAGCCATGCAGAAAACAAAATATTTCTATGAACAATCCTTGAGGTAATTGTTACCGAGCTTCATCAATGCTAAGGTAAAAGAGTCTATGAAGAAAAATGAAGGAAATATGACTCTTAGATTTCATACTTGTTTAATTTTGTTAAAAAATATAGAGCATGTAGTCAAGAATGCTACAGATATGTGGAAGAATATTTATCACCTACATAAACCAAGTGACTTTCCAGTAGAAGTTAAGGATGATGACAGTGATGATGAGGAAGAAGGAACAAACTTTGAGACAATATAGTTTGACAATGAAGAAGTTGAAGAAGATAAAGAGGAAGAAGCTACCGAGGAAGTCAAAGAAGATTATGAGGAGACTGATCCTATGAAGATAGTAGTAGTAGTCATTGCCTCACTTTGTCATTCTCCAAGTAAATTAGTAGCTACATCAAGTTCGAAGTCAGCTTCAACAAGTTTGATTGTGACCATAGTAGATACATCAAATGTTCAATCACTCTTCACTCCCTCATAGCTTAGCGCATCACCAATGGAAGTCTCTACCACTTCATCTACCGAGATGCAGCCTCCCTCTTCTTTAGTTCCCAAGTTAGCATCATTAGCAATGAGTATAGCATGGTCTATGATTTTTTTTTCTACAACTTTGGATACATTTGTAAGTACATCAATTTTGGATTCAATAAGCATTCCAGTCAGTATTCCATTTTTTGGTACTATATCAATTTTTATAGCTAGTCCTACTATCTCTACTATTATTTCCATTCTAGATTCTAACCCATTATGTAGAAAGGCAGTTAAGCCTAAGGCTCAACCAAGTATAAGACTTTTGAGTGGAAAGTAGATAGAGGAGGATATTAATCTAGATGAGGAGATTGAGATTCCAAAGTAGGATTTTGATAATGTGAATGCAAATCAAATGCAAATAGCTATTCAACTCCTCCATAAGAAAGCAAAACAAAAGAAATAGAGAGAGGAAAGAGACAGGAAATATAAACTCATAGAAAGTGCTAAGAATATTTTGACTGAGATAATACGTGTTGAAGTTGATACTTCTCAACACATTTTGTTTCAATTAGAAGTGGTAATCTAGAAGTTTAATGAGGACTCTAGTGGTCAAGAAAAAATGATTGAGAAAGTAGAGAAGAAATTTGATAACAAAGTGCTTGAGCACATTGCTCAACAAATTTCTATTCAACAACCAGAGATTTCCTCAATTTTGACCAATCTTGAAAAATCTTGCACAAATATAGCATTACTTTTTGGAAAAATGCAATATTATCATGTTCACAAAGGAAATAAAGACCAAATTGACAAAAATTGATGAAAATTTGAAGGATAGTGCACAGTAATTGAAACTTGACCCTAGTTCAAGCTCTACACATCATATGAAAATCATATACTTGTTAGATATGCAGGCAAAATTATTGAGAGAAGAAGCAAGGATCTAGTCTTCACTGACAGATATTCAGAATATGATCCTCCCCATCATGGACATAATGTAGAAGCACATTGCTTACTCAAAAATATTGATCCATGACAACAACTTCTCAATTGTAGATCACATGATAGAACTCTCTACAGAAGTTCAAATTGCTCTACATACATGCAAAGTTTTGCAAGAAAATTTGGATAAGACTTTAGTGCTCATATTTAAGGTACATTTTGAGTTTCTTTCTTATATTGGTGTCTTTTTTAAATGTGTTTTGAATAAATCTTTGGCATTATTGTCAAAAAGGGGGAGAAACAGAATATATTTGAGAGACGGTATATTGAGACAATATGTATGTATATTGTATGGGGGAGAATCACGCAAAGCAAAGGAAAGGAAAGTATATTGTATATACTTACAAAGATAAATTTTGAAAAATCTCAAAATTAGTATATCTATACTGAGCCAGTATCACACTATATATAAATTTTGGCTGATAAGTGTTTTTGTCACTAATGCTAGAGGGGGAGATTGTTGACATTAGGTCAAGTTTGTTATTAGTAACAACACTTATTCAGATTCTATATGGTTACCGAGCTCATTGAATAGTCTATAGTTTTTTCCATGTAATTCAGTAGCCACCAAGCTTTACAGTTCTTACCGAGTATTCCAGTAGTTACCAAGTAAATTCAGGCAGTGTGAAGTCCAGCAGTTTCTACCGAGCAATTCATTGGTTACCAAGCTTCACAATTTTTACCGAGCTATCAGTTCATGTGAAGAAAAGTTAGTATTAACTGAGTGATGTGATGATTAGTGTTTACCAAGTACAGACATGGTAAACAAGTAATTTAGTTTCTACCAAGTTACACAATATTTACCGAGTCACTAGTGCAGACTGAGTTTGAGACTACTTTGAAATGATTAGTATGGATCAAGCTTCTACTTTTACCAAATGCATGATGATGTCGAGTAATGATAGTGGACGTCATGTATCAAAACTTCACCAAGTCAATCTTTAGAACCCAAGTGTCTTCATCTAAGCCAACTTTGTAATATTGGTGTCAACTTGTATATTGGTCGACTTTGTAACTTTGTAAATTGGATTTATATATATATATATATATACATATATACATATATATATATATATATATATATATATATATATATATATATATGTATGTATATATATGTATATACATATATATGTATATATATGTATATACATATATATGTATATACAGATATATGTATATACATATATAGATATATATATGTATATATATAGAGAGATATATGTATACATATGTATATATATGTGTATATATCTATATATATACATATATGTATATATATAGATATATGTATATGTATATAGATATATGTATATATATATACATATACATATACATATATATATGTAATGCATTGTATCATATCCATATAGATGTATGTATGCATGAATGAAAAGTGAGAGTGAAAAATATGTAAGAAGCATGCGAATGTGAATCAGCAACAAAGTGTATTGTAAGGTCATATCAGCAAAGGAGCAGCAGAGTCATATCTATCACAAAAAGGTGATCAGTACTTCAAAGAATCTCTATCAGAAAATTAGTTGTAATTCAAAGATCTAATGTTTCATTCTAATAGGTGAACCAGTCCAAAATCCTCTAACAAGGTAGACAACACAATCTTTTGTCAAATTTCTTTACCGAGTGCATACTTCATTGTATGTTTGCAAATCCTCTAACAAGGTGGACCTAGCAATCCTAATTGCTCCTAACAGGGCAGATTATCAGAAGTGATTAATGTAAGTCTTAACTAGCCAACTTTATGTTGCAGTATTGAAGTTTTGTGGGTATCATCCCCACTCTAGTTTTACTTTCTATTTGGAAGGTTTCTGGGTCACCAAATTATTGTGTTCATGTGCCATGAATGTTTATATTTTGTAGTTTCTCATGCATACAGTTAGATCTAATTTAATGAATTAAATGATTATTGCAATTAAGATTTGAATTTGATAAAGTTTTAAGGTTACTGATTTACCCCTCCCCTCTTAGTAACCTACAATAGTCTTGAATATTTCCAACATCTCCATCCTTGTATTGAGTTGGCATTGATGTCAAAACCTATGTTCCATATGTTGTATAGTATTGATATATCATATGCATTATGTTATAATGAATTTGATGGATATTTTTCTTGTTATATATATGGAAGTATATCCTTTTTAATACAACTATGTTAGAGTGTTAGTACAAAATTATGAAGATTGGATGGTTATCAGTAGGGTTTGTGGTTAGTGCTTATTCTAGGTATATTTTCTATTTGAACATTCATGTTATGGTATGTTCATTTTACTCAAGTTATGATATATGTTATAATGTGGTATGCTTTTGTTGGTGCTTAATTTTCTAGTGATCTATACTTGGTCTTGGTTTAATATTCACATTGGCTTTCAAATATATCTCATATACTATCTTTTGACAATTATGTTAATATAATGTTGTTATCTTATGTATGACACATCTATGGGTTCCTCTATAACATGGTATGGATATATCATATATACAACCTATCTTTTGGGTTTGATGATTGTTGGAAATCTGATTGAAAAGCTCATTTTTGAAGATCAAAGAGGGAGATTGTTGGAAAGAAGGAAGATTGCTGTTAAAAAAATGTTTTCAATCATTGTTTTTTCATTGATGTCAAACTTGCTATTTTTAAGGATGATATTTACTTATAAGAACCAAGTACTATCACTTAGTTGATTGATGAAGATGATTTGATCAACAAAGATGTAACAAGAGTACCTAAGGGAAAGGTAGAGTTATGATGTTGTAATGAAGTGCAAGGATTAGTTAAGACAATGGTTAAAAGATATATTGATAACATACTCAAAGATACAGAGGTTGGTCACATTTAGAAACTTTGGAGGAAGAAGTTGTAACAAGGTTGACTACAAAGCTTAAACTAAGATCTTTAGTGGATGTCGAACAAGTTAGTTGAAGCTAAGCAAATTTCTAGTTGGAGCCAAGTAATAGGAAATTCTAGTGTGTGTCGAGTGATCTACAGGTGCCGAGTGAAGATCAAGTGCCAAGCATTAGAAAATTCTTAGTTGATGTTGAGTGATCTTCAGGTGTCGAACATCAGGAAAAACACAGTTGATGCCGAGTAACATAGTATGTGTCGAGCACTAGTATTTCAATAGTGTCGAGCTATTGCATTATTTCAAATGATGAAGATTTGCCAAATTTGAGCCGACAAAGTGGTTACATTGAATTTTGTGAACAAGTTGGAAGATAAGGATGATGAGTTGGTGGCATAGAATCCTATGTAAACTATTTTTGGGCAAATTCTAAAGGATTATTCAAGAAGTTTCTAGAGGAAATAGAATATGGGATGGATGCAATAAATCCTACCTAATCCATATGAATTGAAATTAAAGAATGGAAGAATCGAGTGGGAAAATGAACTCCAAGACTTCTATTTAAAGAGTTATAGACCACGAAGCAAAGAGTTGCTGATACTATTGCTGGTAAAGAGCCAAATCTATGAAGTGGTTGGAAGGGTTTCAAGGAGAAGACATCTAGGACAAGGAAGAGCACAGAGGCTCTACTTCTATGAGTGGTCATGAAGAGATGATTGCACTGGTACATTGAGTATGAAGACCCAAGGAGACTAAGCTTGAAAGGAGGGCAAGCTATCTGAATTGTAGAGATTGAAGGCCAGGCAAGGGTATGAGCTGAGAAGTGATTTGATATCTGCAAGATAAGTTGTATGTTATAGTCAGGTCAAAGATTTTCTAATACTCTCTAGCAATTGTATTAGATCTAAAAATCCTATGGACTTAGGTTAGTTTAATAACCATTTGTAAATCCTTTAATAGGGTGGCATTCCAAGTGAATGTTCTAAAGTCCTCTAACCAGGCCCACTTCTAATAGGGTGGTTAAATCCTCTAACAAGGTCACATTTAACAGTGTGTTGTAAGCCTTTAATAGGGCAAGCCTTTTATAGGGCATCACTTTAGAAGAGTGAGAATTGAGTAGCATGTTACTGGTAGTTTTTCCCAAATTGGGTTTCCACATAAATCACTATGTTATGTGTTGATCTCTTATGAGTTATGCTTGCATGTTGATTAACAATAACTTACTGATTAGTAAAGTTAAAGCTTGGATGAATGAATGGTTAAATGGGCTCACTATACTTAGTGAAAAGTTTGAATATGACATTTGGACCTTGAATAACTAATTCACCCCCCCCCTCTTAGTTATTCTAAAGCATTTCTAACAGATGATAATGTGTTGAACCTGATTGAACATCTCAAGGTTATAGTTATACTAAAGATAATATATTTTCCTAGATCATCTTGTTTATATTGCTTCACATATATTTATATAAATCAAACATATTTCTTATCTAGCTATAGATATGGTTTTAAGTATGGATGTATGAACAAATATATAGTAGTTAAGTTTCTGACAAGAGTGAAAGGTGAAAAGGATAATAGTAAAGGTAGAGGAAAGATAATGACAAGAAGAAGTATTCAAATATTGTTGAAGTTTGTAAAAATATTCTTAACTAGATATGTTTCAAATATTTTTTTTGTGCTCTTAATTAGAACTAACTTCATGTATTCGTAGATGCAACTCTATTAGCTCAATTTAGTTTGTAAGACTGTTTTTTAATTAGTCCCTTTTTGTATTATGACAGTTAGTCCAACCAGTAGTGAGCCTTACCTATAATGACCACCCTAATAGTGAGTCCTTGTAAGAATCACCTTAACCAATGTAATATTCTTGATAATTATTTTATTTATAGGATTTCTCATCTTGGGTTTCCACAGTTTATCTAGTGTTCATGGTCTATGGTGTTCACTTTTTTTGTTTTCATTTTTTTTAAAGCATATGAAGTGTTTAACATTTCTCTAGATTGATTAATTTTATGAAAAGTGGTTCATGTTAACTAATTCACCCCCCACCACCCCTTTCATTTATCTAAACTATTTAACCATCAGTACTAGATCTTGGCACCTTGCATATAAAGCTTAACCACTTGAGGGAGATCTTGGCAATTTGAATAGATAATGGGTACTTATTACTATGATGAGAATATAAAGATACTGTTAAATGGAATGGAATAAAATGAATCTAAAAATGAGGAATCAAAAGATAACATCAAGGAAGATAATGTAGTTATATTCAAGCTAATGGATAAATATAGGAATTCAAAACAAGATATAAAGAGGTTTATCAAGAGCTAAATGGATCAAAGGAAAATGTTGTGAATTTGGAACTATAATAGGATGCATGAAAGGAGAGTGGATAATTTCTCAATTACAACATCAATCAAAAAATAAAAGAAGGCACAATTACTAAGAAAATCTCAAAAATAGTATCAAGGAGAAATTATATGAAAATGATATGCTAGATCAAGAGTAAATTGTAACAAGAATAAGAAAATTTTGTATTTCTAGCATTTGTATCATCTGTTTGTGTGTTTTTTTATCTATTCAACTTGTAGTGAATGGAAATAGAGTGAATTAACTTTCATTTTGTTGTAGTTTAATTAGATTTGGTGAAGAGACAAAGGAGAAACCACCTGATCTTTGATAAGATGTCCAAAACCCTAATCAACTAGAGTTTTGACAAAAAAATTATGTATAATTCTTCATATTCCACCATTAGGAAAATATAGATCTTGGTGAAATTAAGACTTTTCTTAGAACAATAAGGTTTATGGTGGTTTTGGGTTAGTTGGTGTGTGTCATAGAGCCTTTGGATGGGAATTAAGGGCTAGAATTCTTTATGTGGCAGTTAGTACAGTTGAAAATAAGAGTATAAAAGATGAATTGATGAAGGATAAATCAAAATGATGGTGGATTGAGTATTTGTTTTGTTGTACAAAACTTTTTACAAGGTTTTATTTTGGAGAAACTCAATCAAGACATGGTTACTTTGTAAACTAAGCAATTATGCCTACCATGAGATCAAATTGAGAGTTTCATGGTTTAGCACAAGGTTTCAAAACCTAGATGAAAAAATTAGAATCTTGTAATTAAAGGAAAATGGTATCTAAAACTATAATTTAAGATAGGGGTTGAGAAAGCAGATTTGGAAAGAAATATAAATTACCTAATTAGGAGGCCTAATTCCTAATAGATCTAAAATTGGCCAAATCCATATAAAGGAAGATTCAAAATATTTTTATTTAGATCAAGTGGTCAAGTTTTCCAAGACAAGATGTGAGAAGACCGAAGAACATGTCTATAAGTATAGGAGTGGGAGTCATGGGTAGATCCTTATTCACAAGGGGTAGGGTAGAGTTCTTGGAAACCTTAAATTTTTAAAGGATTTCTATGGATGAAAAATTAAATCCACTTGAGAACCAGGGGAGAAATTCTTGGTTGTAGGGATCTTGGTTGGAAGGTTCCTAGTGAGGTGTACAATCTAGTTGGGTTGGTAAACTAAGATCAGAATCAAATATTTGTAAGAGTAGATTAATTTTGGATCAAATTTTTCCTTTACAAAAAGGTTAGAAGGATAAGTAAGGACTAGATTTCTTCATGAAATCTCAAATAAAATTGTTAAGAGTAAAGACAAGGAAGTTAAGATTGAAGAAAAGGGTACAAAATTCAAGATCACCTACAAAGAGACATGATCTAGTTAGGAAACCAAATGCTCAAAGCAATTTTTATTTAGTATATTTTTATGCAAATTTTTTGGACATAAGGCTATATAGTTTAAAATTGAGAAGGAACAAAAACTTCAACGTTTTAGTTTTCATAAGTCCAATCATAAAGAAAGTCAATGTAGAAGTAGAATGTCTAATATGGATAAGAGTAAGATGAATAAGATTAATAATATATAAATGATAGAAATTTCTATGTACTTCATTATTATGGTTTTTGGTATAATTAAATTTTACTAACTATAATTTACTTAAGCTTACTTAGGATAATGTCTTACATAGTAGTTTACATATGAGACACCTAGGAGTTTGTAACTATTTCTACACATGGTGTAGGATATATTCTACTTAGGAGGTGATAGTTGTTATCACATTCCTCTTTATGTATGAGATCCACCTTTAGTGAACTTATCACATTATCATCCTCTACATGTTGCACATACTCCGTTGCATAATAGAGGATGATCCACCTTTGATGAACATGTGATTCCACCATGTGTGGCTGATAACTTAGCTAGTCCTTATCATTGTATCTTATTGTATTACCTATATTAATAGACTCATTATGTTCATTTAATTTATTTAAATTATCAATACTATCAATCTATAATCTTGTTGCAATTATCTTGTCATTCTCCTATAAAATTTATCTTGGTATTTCATTTAATATTGAGGGTGTTATAGAGTCGCCTAAAACATGATCATGGTATTAGAGCTCTAGAGGTATGAAGATTCATTCTCAAGACTACAAAATTTGATGTGATAGTTTTGACTATATATATGCTTATATTTTAAGTAAAATAATTCTGATAGAATTTTTTTTTAGTGAGTGAACTATTATGATAGAATATTATAATTATTTTTCTATCATAGTATTGTTTCTACATATGCTTCATCATATTAGGGGAAAAATATGTATAATGCACAATCTACATAGGATATAACTATCAAATCTAAGAAAAAATTTACTGGAGGAATTTTTTTTATATATACTAGTGTTTGTAGTTGATCTGACCCTTTAAGGGATGTACAAGATTGTATTATGGATTTGATATTTTTCCTGATTTGTGAAAAATCTATTAGTTGGCATGCTCATTATTGGCTAGTAGGAATATATTGCATTGATCTTGGTGGCATATTTGTTTATTTCTTGATCTCAGAACTACACCATCTTGATTTTAGATTTTGAAAACATTTAAGCCATATGATCTCTTTTGTGATTAGGCTTTGACATTTGCATGTATCTAGATCCATGTGACATTTTGATTTTTATTGACAAAGTAACTCTTTATTATTGGGTTCCATTAGATCTAGATATGGTAGGGATGTCTTCTCCACTGAGTCATTTTCTATTTCAACTCTTACTCAAGCTTTATTTCTAGCCTTCCTAGGGTTCACAAACTAACCCCCAAGTTTGAAAAGCAATCTCTCTAACCCCTCTATTCCCAAGATCTCTCTACCAATTCAAGACTTCACTATACCTCATTGAACCCCCTACAGTAAGTTCACTCCAAAATACTCTATGACCATGTCCAACTTCAATATGGATGGAAGGGCATATAAACCACCTAGAACAACCATTCTTATCATCATTTTGCTCAATCTTGTAATAGTGTTCTACGGATCTCATGAATCCATATATTTTAGGGCTACTAGACTTTTTGGGCTAATTACGCCTCAAAATCAAGTTTTTGCCTAATAACTTTGGAACTTTCCAAAGGATCCAAAAAAAACTCTTGATTTAGATACCCTTTTGGAAAGACTCACATAGTTTTAGGGTTTTGGCTTCCCAAAGTATTTGTACACCACTATTCACCAACATGCCTATTTACTTAAGGGTTTGAACCATTTCTAGTTTCTTGGCTCATAAAAAGACCAAATAAATTCACCTTTCTTTTTCAAGCCTTCTATAAGATCCTACACTCTTATGCAACACCATGAAAGTATTTGATCGCATTTATCAATCCATCCATGCTCTCTTTCTTCAACTAAGACTGTGTTTGCTCCTAATTGTGTACTTGTTGTCTTTCATAGGGAAAACCATCATAAATAGAAAACTTCTTCATTTGCACCCCAAATTGTGTATTTACATTATACATTAAGTGCACTTTCTTTTCCTGAAGAGTCATGATGATCCCACAATGGGATTTCAAGAAAGTGTCATTATTTGGCTTCAAACCCTCACAAAGCCAATAAACTAGTAGCAAAAGGATGAATTTTATTTGATTGACCAAAACCTAATTATCTAGTACTACCAAAACACATAGAGAAACAAAATAAATTAATATAACTATGTATAGTAGAAAATAAAATCATTCAATCCATTAAAATGGTAGATGCTCGAGTTGCAAGTAATATTGTGACAAAATTACAAAGAGTTTCACCTTGTTTGTTATTGCAATATCCTCAATAAATCAACCAACCCCCTCCAAAGATTGGGAATAGCCTTATATCCTCTCACATGATATTTCCCAACTCTTTTGTTCATCTCATAACTAATTCTTGGAGTTTTTGTGATTTCTTGCTCCAATGTTATCATGACAACATTGCAAAGTTGCAATATTGTCAATGATAACTTTGTAGCTTTTTGCATTGTGATACTCCTCAATAATATTATGCCCATAAATATTTTAGAGTGATTATTTATTAACTTTTATACTTATCTAACTTCATTCCTACTCATTCCAAGACATTTGGGGCCATTTCACATATCAAGCCCAAAATTGTCAAACTTAGCAATTTCTTGTTAACATTGACAACTTTTGCCACCTCTTGGTAACTTTTGCTTAAACATTGAAACTATCACCTAATAAACACTACCACACCCAATATAACCTCTTGGAGCCCGTATTCATCAATGATATGGAAAGGATTAAATACAAGCCAAAATTATTTAGGGTTTTAGCCTAAACCCTAGGTGCTCTTGCATTATTCTCGCCCTATAACAAAGAGGTAAGTAACACTTGGTGGTAGGATTGCAATATAAATTTCAACATTTTTTAAAGAAATTTCCTCAACCCAATTTTCTTGTAATTTAGGAGGATCTCTCCACTTGATAAGGTGTTTCCATCTGTACAAGATGCCTAGTCTTTGTCTTAACTATGGAGTCCATAACCTTCTCAGCTTGAGGTTGCTTCTTGGATGGTATAGGAACCTCAATGATATCTTTATCAAATCATGTGATTTTTTGCTTCTCTTCTATTATAGGGTATGTGTACCTTACCAAGTCTTTTACATTAAAAATTGGTGAAATAGTCAAATCTGTAGGTAAGTCTATTTTATAGGCATTTTCCCTCTATTGAGTTCAAACTTTGCATAGTAAATAATGCCTCCACTTCTTGAGGGCTTGAACCAACACATATAGCTCTAGTTCGTAGTAAGGACACCTTCTCTTAGCTTCATTTATCTTCTTACTTAAAAAATCCATATGCCTTTTTTCTTGCCTAAGTATTGCTCCTACTATCACATTACTTGTATCACATTTCACAATAAACAATTTATCAAAACTAGGTAATTCCAAAATAAGTTGAGTAGCTTTCTTTTGTTTCAACACCTCAAACCCCTATTTTTCTTCCTTAGTCCACCTAATTGTTTCTTTCAAACCACCTTTTATTGTGAAGATAGGAGCACAAATTTCACTAAGCCCTCTTATAAACTTTCTATAAAATTGGGTTAATCTATGAAAACTCCTTCACTCTATCCTATTTTTGGAGTGAGCCAATTGAGAATTTCCTCCACCTTTCTAGGATCCATATTTAGGTTACCTTGAGAGATCACAAAACCAAGGTAGAAAAGCTCTTGCTTTGAAAAATCACTTTTCTCCAAGTTAATGGCTAGTTTCACCTTATGCTTTCTCCTTAACACAATTTTCAAATGTTTTAGATGCTCTTCTTTTTTATTACTATAAATGAGAAAATCATCTAAATAAACAACAAAAAACATACCTATATAGTCCTTAAGCACTTCATTAATGAACCTCATGACTATATCAGGGGAATGTGTAAGCCCAAATGACATTTCTAGCCAATCATACAGACCTTTTATGTTTTTGAATTTTTTCTTCCATTCATCACCCACTTTCATCCTAATTTGATGATACCCAATTTTTAAATCAAATATTAAAAAGTACCTAGCTCCTTCAAGAAAATCTATTAGATCCTCTATTCTAGGGACAAGAAACCTATATCTTATCATTCTCCCATTTATTTCCCTAGAATTAGCACACAATCTTCACTTACCTCCTTTCTTGGTAGCCAAAATAACTGGGACTACATGTTGGCTTATGCTTTTCCTTATCATGTCTTGATCAAGTAACTCTTGGAATTTTCTTGCTTCCTCCTTGTTCTTATCAAGAGTTATCTTGTAGGCTACATTATTAGGAAGGGATGCCCCTAATATGAAATTAATCTGATGGCTTATTTCTCTTTGAGGAGGTGATGTTGCAGGTGTTTCATCACTTACTATATCTTTGAATTGGTCCAATAATTGTTGTACTTATGGAGGAAAAGATGCTTGTTTTGATTTATCTTCCTCATTAGGTTTCACTATAATGGAAAACCACATACCTTGTTCCTTTTTGAGGTCATGCAAGAACTCCTTTCCACTCATCAACAACACATTAGAATCCACTATCTTAGACTCCCCTTCATCCATAAAAGGTTGGATCTTACAAGTCACTCCATCTTTTTGGAAGGTATAAGCATTTTTCTTTCCATTGTGTATGACATCTCTATAAAACTTCCATGGTCTTCTTAACAATAGATGATGGGAATCCATGGGTAGCATATCTGATGCAGTAAGGACTAAGGTGTACCCCTAATGGAGGTGACCTAGTCCCCAAAAAATAACCATATAGAAAAAAATGAGCAAGAATATAGAGACTCAAATCGAGAGAGACAATATTTCATATATTAGAATGAAGGAGTTTACATACAAGATGTTGAGATGTAAGGCTTTCTTGTTTATGACCATTATAAAGAAGAATGCATAATTAAAAGGAAGAATACATCTCTAGACTCATATGTGAACTTCCATCTCCTAGGTATCATTCATCAAGATGCTCCTAGCCACTCCATTTCACAACTCTACCTCTCCATCCTAAATAATGACTCTAGAAAACTTAAGACTCTCTACTTATAACCAGTCAAATCTCAAGTTAGCATGGCAGGTTAAACTAAATAAACACTCATTCCACAAGTTGGCTTGGTAGATTAAACTAAATAAATAGTCAAGTCATAGGTCATCGTGATAAATAACTAAATAAATTACTTGATGAGACTAAGAACATGACAATGCCAAGCAATAAAGAAAACATAAATCTCACTTAGTGAAGCAACAAACCAATAGATAACTAATCCCACTTGGTAAAGAGTAAGATCAAAGAAGTAACTAAGCTTTCTCAATGAAAGAACACCAAAATAGTAATCAAGATGGCTTGATGAAGAAACACCAGAATGGTAACCAAGATCATTCAAAAAATAGCAACTAAACACACCAAAGACACCATTGAGCACATTAGTAAACATGAAATTGATCACTCCACCAAGCACTTCAAAGAAGCTACCGATAACCTAAGATCTTCATGCATTAACATCACATAAAATATTGTCATGATACCCTCCTATTGTAGATTCAACCTACAGTTTCTCATTAACTAGGACATTTTGCCCCTGTTCAACCAAGTGAACCCTATAAGAGTGAGTATGGAGAATCTTGGTTAACTTTAGCTTATTAATTGTCTCCTCTAAGATCATATTATCTATAAACCCTAAGTCTATTATTACCTTGGACACTTTTCCAATAGTCTTACATTTCACTCTGAGCAATGCTCTCCTATGTTTGGGTTCTTACTTAGTTGGTTCCTTAATCAACACCCTCTTAAATGTGAGGATCTTACCACTCTCTGAATCCAAGTTCACCTCAAGAGATCTCACAATGCTTTCTTATTCTTGGACATAGGTCACTTTCTTCTTTGATTGTGAGGATGATGCCTTTTCTGGACACCTATAAGTAGGATGGCCTAGTTGACTGTTCTTTTAGCACTTTATGTTGGAAAAATGTGATCCTTTGGCAAAGCTTCCATATCTTCCTCTAATACCACCATTAAATCCCCTACCTCCATAAGGATTTCCCCTTCCACTAGACTCATTACTCTATTCAGTCAACTTTGATTCACCTTAAGGTTTGGTTTCACCTCCTCTATTACTCTCCATAGAGTCTCTTCCTCTACCCCTACCTCTAGTGATTGAATTTTATTTCTTCTTACTCTTCTCCTCTGCCCTAAGGGCTAACTGGTAGACTTTATGGATAGTATTGGGGCTTAGGATACTAATCTCCTCTTGGATATTTTATCTAAGGCCACTCAAATATCTAGCCAATTTAATGTTCTCACCTTTTTGCACATTATACCTCAATTATAGTCTCTAAAATTATTTTGTTTAAGTAGTCACATCCATGTCTCATTGTCAAGAGTTTATTTTCCATCTCTCATTCTTGGGACACTTTGGCCTACTCTTGGACCATCTTGGCCAATTCCACATTGCTCACCATACTTGTTTCTCCAGTTGACTTTAATGTGTACCATGCCCTACCCAAATCTTTAAGGGCTTTGATACCAATTTGGTAGGGAAGTATTCTCAACTAAGTAATTTCCTACTTGGACTCCCACTTAGCCTTTCTTTCTATCCTTCCTAGGGTTTAGACTCTGACTTAGCCTTTCTTTCTAGCCTTCCTAGGGTTCTCAAACTAGCCCCTAACTCTAAGGAGTAATCTCTTTAGCTCCTTTGTTCCCAAGACCTCTCTACCAATTCAAGACTTTACTATACCTCCTTGAACCCACTATAGTAAGTTCACTCCAAAGCACTCTGTGACCATGGCCAACTTTAAGGGCTTCTAAACCACCTAGAACAATCATTATTATCACCATTTTTCTCAATATTACAATTGTGTTTCTATTGATCTCATGAATCCCTATATTTTAGGGAAAAGTAGGCATCAAAACAAGGTTTTTGCTTAATAACCTTGGAACTTGCCAAAGGAGACCAAAAAAAACTCTTGATCCAAATACCCATTTGGAAGGACTCATATATTTTTAGGGTTTTGGCTTCCCAAAGTGATCGTACAACACTATTCATCAACATGCCTATTTACTTAAGGGCAACATGCCTATTTACTTAAGGGTTTCAACTGTTTCTCATATATTTTTAGGGTTTTGGCTTCCCAAAGTGATTGTACACCACTATTCATCATCATGCCTATTTACATTGTACATTGAGTGAAATTTTGTGTCCCAAAGAGCTGCGATGATCCCATGGTGGGATTTAAAGGAAGTCTCATTATTTGGCTTCAAAGCCTCATAGGGCCAATAAAGTGACAACACGATAAATTTTATTTGACTAAAAAAAACTCATCTACCTCTACAAAAAAACACATGGAAATAAAATAAATCAATCTAATTAGGTACAGTAGAAAATAAATTCATTCAATCCATTAAATATTAGATGCTCGTGTTGCAAGCAATACAATGACAAAATTGCAAAGAATGTCACCTTGTTTCTATTGCAATGTCCTCAATTCATCAATCAACCCTCCCTAAAGATTGGGAATAGCCTTATATCCTCTCACATGACATGACACAGCTTTTTTGTTCAACCCATAACTAATTCTTGGGGTTTTTGCAATTTCTTGCTCCAATGTTGTCATGACAACATTGCAAAGTTGTAATATTGTCAATGACAACTTTGCAACTTTTTGCATTTTGACACTCCTCAATAATCTAATATCCCCAAATGTTGAAAAATGTCTATTTATTAACTTTTATAATTATCTAACTTTATTCCTACTAATTCCAATCCATTTGGGGTCATTTCACATATCATGCCCAAAATTGCCAAATTGGCAATTTCTTGTCAACATTGACAACTTTTGCCACCTCTTGGAAAATTTTGCCCACAAATTAAAACTATCATATAATCAACACCACCACACCCAATAGACCCTCTTGGATTTATTATTCATCAATGATCTGGATAGGATCATTTATAAGCCAAAATGAGTTAAAGTTTTAGCCTAAACCCTAGATGCTCCTACACTAGGATAATTACACATATTTCCACCATCAATACATAGCTATCAGTACAATTAATTATCTTTCCATTAAATAGAAATATTCACATTATTTTCATACTAGATTGGATCGAATGCATCCCTATCAATTTTTAGTTTGCAACTTGATGATCAATGGTTTGGCCTTCTCAATCCATATTGGACCCTATACATCTATAATAAAGGCTTCCCTTCCTATTTTTTTGGTATGTAACAAGTTATAATCAAATGTGAAGGAATCAAATTTTTGCAAGGCATTTAATTCTAGTGATCAATAGTTTTACCATATGCATGATTGACTTAGGCTATGATGCATATTTCTAGTAGATTTGAAACATTTTTTTATAGCCTAAAGCTACCTTTCTTTCATGGAATTTTATGCTTCATTATTTCCAATGACTACCTCTTTTGGAACTTCTAGATATGCATGTAGTTTTTTGAGTTCATTTACAAGTGACATTGGCAACATGTTTTGGTTCTCAGCCCAAAGTATTATGTGGAAAAAAATACAATTGATAATTTGTTCTTACCATTGATTAAAACCACTTGATTTGTAATATAAAGCATTAGATCAATGTATTTTGATCATTTTAGCCATTGTTTCACATAGAGTGGAATGATAAGCAAGCCCTCTCAAGCATAGTAGCATATGTGTTTAGAGTCCTAGTTGTCATACTTTGATATGTGGTGTGGCCCTTGATTTTAGTGCCCATCAAATATTTCACCTCTTTAAAATTGGTGGTCACATGGAAGATCTAGTGCTTAACCATTATAGCCACTTATGTGCCTCCAAAGTTGGGTGTTTTTATATTGCTCATAATTTGGGCAAATGAAGGCATTTTTCAACAAAAAAAGGTATAAAAAATCCTTTTCATCAACTTCACATTGGTGTTGGTATCTTTCAATAGTTTTGTTGTTTAATATAAACTTTTTCACTTGAAGATAAAACTTGATTTTCAAAATAATCAAATTTTGTATCTTAATTCTTAATTTGAGAAGTGTATCATTCATGTAATCATTAAATATTGAACACTACCTACTCTAATAACTATGACTAAGGGTATAAGGAAGACTTTTTTGTAACGGGGGATGAAGACAATGAGTGGGAGTGAGGAGAAGGAGCAAGAGGGAAATTCATTTTGAATTCCTCTGGCAGAAATGTGACTGCTCCCTCTAAGCCAGGAGTGTGATTTGAGTTAGCTGGAGATTCCTCTACTAAAACTAGCAACCCTGATGATGGTGAGACCTTGGAGGACTTAGGGGGGCCAAGCATATTAATAAATGGTCTAGCCTATTTGGGGTACGACCTACTAGCAAATTTGTCTTCCCGTCGATTAAGGATATCTCTTCGAAGGATAAAGATATGTACTCCATTGAAATCCTAGATTAAATCATTGATAAAAACATCTCTTGTATGGATTTGACTCTGGTTGGAAGGTTTCTAGGTGCCAAACCCAACATTGAAGATGTGAGGGCCTTTTTCCATAAGAAATGGAAATTGAAAGGTCAAGTGGACATTACAACAATGGCCAAAGGGTGTCTTTCTTTTTATTTTTCTTCTAATGAAGACAAGCAAGATATCCTTTGTTGCAGTCCATGGGTTATAGGGAAGCATACCTTGTTATTATAGAAATGGACTCCAAACTTTTACTCTTTGGAAGATTTTTCTATCCAAACCCCTATCTTGGTTAGGCTAGCTAGCCTCCCACTTGAGTCTTGGATTGAGGATGTGTTTCAGGGCATCACCAATACCTTTGGGGAGCTCCTTTTATTGGATCCAATGACTGTATCTCGGAGGAGATTGAACTATGCCAAATTTTGTGTTGGAGTTTCTTGAGGTGTTGATTTGCCTAAAGTTATCTCATTAAAATCTAAATTGGGGCCTGGTATCAATGCATTGAGTATGAATCAAAACCTTTCGCATGCTTTCATTGTAAAAAAGCTAGTCAATAGGCCAAGAAATGCCCTTCTTTAAAGGGGATACCTAAGAAGGTCAAGAAAGTATGGCTGAGAAAGGCACATAATAGTATTTCAGAGAACTTAAAGGGAGGAGAGGTGGCTTTGGGTGAGAATTCCCCCCCCACAAGATCAGTTCAAATGTTCAAATAGTGGTGTGCCCCTGGGTGTGGAGTCTTCTCAACCTAAATCTTTGGGTGAGAATGCTCCTCCTGAGGCACAGACCAAAAGTATAGATAGTGGTGTGCCCCTAGGTGTGGAGGTTCCTCAACCTAGATTGGATTTAGCAAAACAACATGACATAAGTTCTCAAGCTTTTGCTCAGGACAATCTGATGAATTCTAATAGTGATTTCTTAGACAAGACCACAGAAGACAATGACATAAACCCAAAGGAGGGGGGGATTACAACAAAGGGGTGACCCATAAGGATTCAATTATGTCTACAGATCACCTAGCCTAGGATGTTGTGTCAACATGAATCTTTGTTAGAGGTGAAGTTGAGGACCTCCTAACCATTTCGCAAGATGAGGAAGTAGTGTGAGGGGAGGAGACTTCAGACACTAACTGGATCCCAAGTGGAAAACCTTCTAAAGGCAGAAAGAAAGCCAACCTTAAAAAGGATGTGGAGACTGCTTCAACCAAAAACAATAATAAGAAAAGGTCCAAATTTGAAAATAAAAAAAGGGATTCTAAAGCTAATAAGGGTAGAGATTGTTGTCCTTTTTCAATGCCCACTAGGACTATTCTCAAGAATGGGGATGTTGGATCCTCCCCTTCCCCAATGGGAAGGCCCTTCAATTTGTAGAAAAGAACTACTGAGACAAAAAGAGGCATTGCGGATGTTAGTTAGAGGACCATCCTTGAATCAAAACATTTTCATAAATTATGAAGATAATTTCATAGAACATTTGAGGGTTAAATAATCCTCACAAACATGACATTTTGAAAAATATGATTAGGGATAACAGGTCAAATATTTTTATTATTCAAGAAACCAAGACGCTAAAGGATAAGGTGGAAGGCCTTTCAATTTTTAGGGGTGGGAAGAATATAGGAAATGATTTTGAGGGAGCTTTAGAAGGTATGGCAGTGTTTTGGATAAATAGGTGGATTCAAGGGGAGCTTATTTCTTAGAATAGAAACATGATGAATGTTAGATTTTCTAACTCAAAGGATGGCTTTACTTGGGTTCTAACTAATGTCTATGCCCCCAATTCCAAGTGGGGAAGAAAGGCTTTGTGGGACAAAATTTATAACTAGAGAAAGCTTTTTGCTGATGAAAATTGGATTGTTATGGGGGACTTCAATACCCCTCTAAAAGAAGTTGAAAAATGGGGAGGCAGTCAAACTAATCTGGATAATAGATTAGATTTAATGGACTTTATTGATAGTCATCTTATTCATGATCTTGACTTGCATGGGATTGAGTACACCTAGACTAACAGAAGAACTGGAAAGGATCTCATTCAAGTCAACAATGATTGGTTCCTAAATTACAAATGTTCTCTTAGTGCTCAAGTCCATGTGGGATCAGACCATTAGCCAATTTTTCTAGTGGCTAATAAGCTTAACTATCAGAGAAAATTCCCTTTTAGATTTGAAAAAATGTGGACTCTTCATCCATATTTGGAGATCCTCATAAAGGAGTGGTGGGGTATTAATGTAGTAGGTACAACAATGTTTAAAGTTATAGCTAAATTAAAAAATGTCAAGAAAAATATTTTAAAATGGAACAAAGACACCTTTGGCAACATCTTTGAGAATAAAAAATAGAATTTGGAGGAACTTAAGGATATTCAAGATAGGATTCAGAGTGATGGTTATGAGGTTGTCTCAAGGGAGGAGGAAAGCATCAAACTGGTCAAATTTCATGACATTATCACTAAGGAGGAGATGTTTTGGAGGCAGCATTCTAGAAAGGTTTTTCTAAAGGAAAATGACTATAATACTAAGTTCTTTCATATGACTACTTTGAAGCATAGGATGACAAATAGAATCTCAAGACTTAAAATGGAAGAGGCTTTTACTAAAAATGAGGAGGTTATTAAAAGGGAGGCTGTGGAGTTTTTTAGTAACTTTCTTCATGGTGACCCTGATTTGGATTTGGAAAAGCAGAATTTATTTCTTGCTTGCATCCCTTCTTGTGTCTCTGAGGATCAAAATAATTTTCTCACTTCTATCCCTTCCTTAGATGAGATTTCCAAGGCTATTTTCTCTTTTGAGGGAGATAAAGCCCCTAGTCCTGATGGATTCTCGTTTTTGTTCTTTCATCAATACTAGAACATAATTGGTTCTGATGTTTGTAATGGGGTTAAGGAATTCTTTGGCTCTAGGAATATTCTTAAAGAAGTGAATGAAACTTTCATTGCTATTATCCTGAAGAAGCTGGGAGTGGATAGCTTGGATCAGTTTAGGCCTATCAGCCTGTGTAATTCTTTTTATAAGATTATTTCCAAAGTGTTGACCCTTAGAATTCTGCCTCTTCTTCTAGTTGTCATTTCAAGACAAAAAAATTGGTTTGTTCCTGGCAAACAGATTTTGGATTCCATTATTACTATTCATGAAAATATTCACTCCCTTTTGATGTCCAAGAAAGAAGGGTTTCTTCTTAAGCTTGACCTTTCCAAAGCTTATGACAGAGTGGAGTGGAACTTCCTTCTCTGAGGTTTTGAAGTGTTTGGGTTTAATAAGAGATTTCAGGATCTGATCTTCATGTTGGTTTCATCGGCTTCCTTCTCGATACTTATTAATGGATTTCCTACCTCCTTTAAGGCTTCTAGTTGTCTTAGACAAGGAGACTTGATCTCTCTTATTCTTTTCATTCTTTTGGCTAAATGTTTGGGGAGATTTGTGGAAAATATGGTGATGAAGGGGGACTTTGTGGGCCTTAATCCTTCTTCTTTTGCTTTGATATGCTCTCATCAACAATTTGTTGCTGACTCTATGGTTATGGGGGAGGCCTCGGTTAGAAATGCTAGGAATATTAAAAAGCTTTGGTTGACTATGGGAATGCTTCTGGCCAAATCATTAATTGGAGAAAAGGTGTGATGTACTTCATTAACATGAGTGAGGCTAGGAAAAATAAAATCATAAAGATTATTGGCTATGAGATTGACCCTCTTCCTGGATCCTATCTAGGGTTACCTCTTAGTTTAAACCCTCCTGATAGCTTTTGGAATTCATTGATTAATAAAATTCACTGAAACTTGCTAGTTGGAAAGGTTCCCTCCTTAGCCAGGCTGGAAAGGTAATTGTGTTGGAGTCCATCCTACAAAGTGTTCTATTTTATGCTTTGAGTGTTTTTAAAATTATGAGAAAGTTTTCTCTTGCTATTGAAAAATTTAGAAGATCTTCCTATGGACTGGAACAGAGATTAAAAAAAGATTACCACTCATTGCTTGGGAAAATGTTTGTACGCCCCTTTATAAGGGTGGGCTTGGTTTGAGAAGAATTACTATAATGAATGAACTTTTATTGGAAAAATTATTATGGAGATGGCATAAAGAGGAAGGGGAATGGAAGAACATCTGGGTTGATAAAAAAAATAGGGATAACTATGATTTTAATCATTTCATTAATAGTAATTTGGAACAAGGGGGGTCCATGATCTAGAAAAATGCTCAGAAATTTAAAAACATTATAAGGAAAGTGGTTAGATGGAAGGTGGGTAATGGAAGAACAATTCTCTTTTGGGAAGATATTTGGAGCTTACACCACCCACTTTGTGATGACCCAAGGTGGAACAATTATGTGGAGCAATGTAAGAATCTTACTGGTACTCTGGTGGTGGATTATTGGAAGAATGATATGTGGTTAGACCTTAAAAGGGTGAATGATAACTTGGTTGATCTTAATAATTGTCTGAATGTTGTCTTTTTAAGTCAAGAGGAGGATGATCTGATATGGAAGTTAGATCCTAGTGCAATATTTTATATATCCTCAGCCTATGCTAATTCTTTTGACTTATATGAAGAACCTTGCTGGGCTAAGGCTTGGGTGAAAGGCTTGAAACCTAAAATTAATATCTTCTTTTGGATTCTTCTGCAAAATAAGATATTGACTCTTGACAATTTAATGAAGAGAGGCTTCATCATTATCAATAGATGTGTTCTCTACAAGAATGATTGTGAATCAGTCAACCATATCACTTTGCATTGCCCCTTTACCAAAAAGCTTTGGGATAGGGTTTGTAACTTATTGAATTTGGATTGGGTTTTCCCTGCTACTATTCAAATGTTCTTTACTAGTTGGAAACCTCCTTCCAAGAATGCTTTGATATTAAAACTGTGGGATTGCATTCTTCCTTATCTTTTTTGGGGTATTTGGAAGGAGTGCAATGATAGGATCTTTAGAGGAGTGGAATCCAGTTCTAATCAAGTTTTTTGTAAAATCAAGGCTCTTATAATAGAGAATATTAAAACTAATGGTTCGAGATAGAAACCTCATAATGATTGGGAAGACTGGGTGTTCCATAAATGGAACCTAAGGAGCTTGTGTAAGGATAAACATGAACCTAATTTAAGGGATAGTGCTAGATGGGATAGCCCTCTGGTGAACTGGTTCAAGATAAACTTTGACGGGGCCTCTAAAGGGAACCCAGGCATTGTTGGGTGTGGAGTTGTTATCAAGAATTCTTATGGTGATAAAGTGGGTTGCATGGCTATTCCTATTGGTAGTCAAACTAATCATGTGGCCGAAGCCTGTGCTATTGTTCATGGTCTTATATTGGCAAAGAGTTTGAATTTGATGAAGGGTTGGGTGGAAGGAGACTCTCTCAACATCATAAATTGTATTAATAAAATTACTCAGCCTTCATGGATTATTAGTAATATTATTTCTCAAGCTATTCATATTATCAATTTTTTTGATATATGTATTATCACCCACAATTTTTGGGAAGCTAACCAGGCTACTGATTGGGCAACTAACGTGGCCTGCTCAAGAGAGCATAAAGTTATTTGGGATAATAATGAGCCTTTACCTACTAGTGGTCACCAATTTATCGATTATGATAAATTGAGGTGTAAGAAAAAAAAAATTAATAATGACAATGTTAGAGATTTGTAATTATCTATTGATCACTCTTTGAGTGTTTTGGGTTATGATTTATAAAAAGATGAGCTTTATTTCACACAGATTTTGGGTTGTTGTTACCATTTTATCCTTCGAATGCAGTATTTTTTTTTTTAGCAATGTGAATCGGGTGCTTCAGAGAGAGAAATCTAGTGACATTGAAGGGGGAATATGAGAGGAAAAAGGAGGAGAGTAGAACCTACAAGTTGCAAGGAGTGGATGAAGAAAACAGAGGTCTGGGACATTTTATGGCATGGGAATTTCACAAGTTATATGGAGAGGCTCAAAGGTAATAATCCTACCATTACTCAGCAATGCATTAAAACTTGGAGGGACGGTTCTATCATGGTTGGAAATCAGCCTATGGAAGTGATTGAAGAGGTGATAGCAGAGGCTACGGGGTTCGATATGAATGACATCAACTTTTATCAAGATAGGAAGCTATCAGACAGGGCCATTGACAAATTTGTGGAGTCAGAATATGAGAGAAGTCAACTAGTGAAAATAGGTAGTTCTTATTTCAACACGGCCTCTATTTCTTGACCTTGAAGATTTGTGTTGTTTGTCATTATGGAGTACCTTACTTTGGATGGTAGGCTTACAAATCTATATGGGTATCATTTTATGTTAGCTAATCACTTTAGGCATGATGTAAAGATCAATTTCCCCTTTTATTTGAGGCAATCTCTAAGCCTCTCCATCTAGGCAATTCAAAATGATCTGAATGGAGAACATGTGTTTCATGAGGGCCTAATGGTTCTTGTTATGAGTGTATTAAAATCCAAAGAGGCTATGAAACCCAGGGGCAGCTTGAAGGCAATGGAATATGACACAGAGGGTAGTCTCCCAGAGAAAGGTTATGACTCGGATACTCAAGATGATGTAGAGGGGGGTAACAAGAGTCTGAAAAGAAGTTCTGGGTATACCTCTCAAAAGAAGAAGAAGATTGTTGAAGGGAGTGGCATCGATCATGAAAGTGATTTTGTGGAGGAAATGGTGAGAGATTGCCAGAAGAAGAGGAGTGGGGGTAAAGGAAAGGGTTTCAAGGGTCACAAAGATGGTAGGGATTCTACCCCATCTGATGATGACCCTCTTGCTCATAGAATGGAGAGGAAGAAAAAATATTTGAGGCTTCAAGGGAGAAGATTCAGAATGCAATAAAGAATGTGGAGCTAGGGAAAGAGGATGAGAGGGATCAAGAGAAAAATCCAGATTCAGATGTTAAAACAGAGGGTGTGATTAGTTCTTCCAAAGGTCTGTTAGGAAACCCAAGGACCATTTTGAAGGAGATTGGCATCCTGAAACAACAAATTTAGTTTATTGGTAAGGAAGTGGAGTAGGTTAGCAAACTAGCCATCGGAGAGTGTACCTTAAGACAACATATTGACTAGCTCTCTGAGGTAATTGGAAATGCTAAAGAGGTTAAAAAACTTATGCACAAGATTCCACAGCTCAAAGTTAAAAATAGGGTGTTGGAGAAGGCTAATAGTGATAATTAGGGGAAGGTTATTAGACTGGAACCCAAATTGAATAATATTGAAAAGATGATCAAGAAAATGGCAGACAATAATAGCAAATCTCTAAAGGCTATGGCTGATAAGGTGGACAATCTTCTAAAAAAGTTTGAGCAAGACAAAGGACAGGATTCCCCTTCGGTGATAGAGAACCAAGGTCTTGGTAAACGCACTCGAGCTCACTCTAAGAAGAATGAGGAAGTGAACAAGATGGAAGAGGTGAAGGCCACTGCAGAGAATATGCACATTCTGGTAGACTAGGCTGCTGACCTGATAAAGACTATCTAGTTGGTCAGGTGTTGGTCTTTTGTTGTCTTTATGCTGTCATTTATAGCTTGGTTTTTGGTTGGCCTACTGTTTGCTCTTCTTGGAGGCCTGTCTTTTGTTGATCTATGCTTTTATACTTTGTTGTTAGCTTTTTTCTTATCTTTTTAGATTTATGTTTTTTGTATAAGGTTTCGGGTCCTTTAAAACCTATTTTTACTTAATCAAAACTATGACTAAGGGTAATTTTGATATGTGGGCAAAATGAATCATCACACATTATAGATGGATTAATCTACCATGTACATTCATGAGATATTAATATTGTGTATTTTTATCTCTCTTTAGAGGGGAGTTTTTTCCCATGAGGTTTTATACCTTTCTCTACAATGAGAGAGATTCATTGCATTGAATTTGCATTATAAATAGGTACCTAAGATGGACTAGTAGCCAAATTCCATCTTGCATTGTAATATTAAGTGCATTATCCTAGGTTTCACTTAAGGGAAAAAAATTGTAATTAAATATCACTAATTACATTTTAATTAATCTTGCTTAGGATAATGCATTGCATATTAGTTAGCATATGTAACACCTAGGAGTTTGCACCTATATTTTAACATGGCATAGAATAAATTCCACTTTAGGTGGTGACACTTGTTATCACATTCCACTTTATGTGTGAGATCCACCTTTAGTTTACTTATCACATTATCATCCTTAACATTTTTCACACACTTAATTTCATAGTGAAGGATGATCCACCATTAGTAGATACGTCATTCCACCTTGTGTGGGTGATAACCTATCTACTCATCATTTTTTGATATTGCCTTACCTATATAAGTAGGATAATTATGTATATTTAATTAGGCTCATTATGTACATTTAATTATGTCCATTATAAAAATATTGTTCTAGCATCTTGTTGCAATTGTCTTACCATTATCTTGTGAAAGTTATCTTGGTCTTTCATTTGATCCTAGGGTTGTTGTAGAGTTCACAAAACTCTGACAATGGTCACATAAAAAAATCATTATAGATCTAGGGTTTGATTAATAAAGGTGGGATAGAGGAATTTTAGATTATATAAATTTAGTCAAACTAGATATTATGCTAACACTCTTAGATCCACTAATGCTCCAGAAAAGTATGGATGTGAGAAGAATGTTACAAAATTATATGAATCTAAGAATACAATTATGGCATGGAAGAAAAAGGAAACAAGTGATGGGAGATAATACTTAGAACCAAATATTAATGCTTTCTCTTTTAAAAATTTACTATGTTTTCCTCACTTATGGGGAGTTCTAAAATGATAAATCTTTTAGTTTTGCATCTTTGTTTAGTAATACATATGTATCTATTGTATCTCCATTATGGCTTGATCGAAGAATTTTGTTAAGTTAGTTCAATTGATTGTTGGTGAATCCAACAACATTGTTCCATACATGGTGAAAAGAGTTGAGTAGGAAGAATATGATCATAATAAAATAAGGAAAATGAAAGTAGGGTTAAAGGTTGATGAGTTGCAGTGGGTTCATACTCTATGTATGGACTTAAGGAGAGAATTCCCCTAGTTAGAGGATAATGAATCCATCTTATTTCATTGGTTTAGTTCAAGGATATTAGTAATATATGTAATCACAAAGGAAGTAATCAAGGATATGATTAGTCTATGAAATGTTGATAACCTTCTAGGAAAGAAGACAAATAAATTTAGATAAGTTCATAACCTTAATAGCATCGAGAAAGACCCCCATTCTCTATTAGTTAAGACCATTGTTAATTTGGTTATAAGGTATGTTTCATATGGTATTTACCTATAAACTCCTTTTCTAAAGTAATAAAAAGTGTTACATCCACCATTGATGTATATTTGTAACATAAGTTTGTGAAGGAGAGTGTATCCTTTGAAGTATGTAATTTTTTTTTGGAGAACTTGTTTGAAAATGTTTGAATATTATCACTTGAGGTTTATTCCTTCTAGTTTAGGTCTCTAGTTATGTGATTGGTATTTTACTTTTGACTTCACTTTTTGGAAGATAAAATGTGGTATTTGTGCCCTCTAATTAGTAAGCCTAAGATTGAATATGTTTTAATGGATTATTTGTTCAAAATGGGTATTTTCATTTTTGTTATTTCTAATGTGCTATCATATGATTCAATAAAATTTGTTGAGGAAAAGTTGTTGAAGGATAGCTCTAAGAACATAAGTTAAAAGTTGTGATGGAGAAAAAATGTGATAATGCAAAATGAAAGTTCTCTATGTATATTCTTGAGACAAGAGATGTTGAGATTATGGGTGTTTCACACATTGTGTAATGTTTTTTATATTGAATTATTTTATTTTGTTATGTAATGACACCTAGGAGTACCCACATGGATGTACACCATGGATGGATTCCCATGGAATATACTTGATGAGTTGTATTGAGACATTATGATAATATTTGATGTAATTATTTAATATTGGGGGGAAATAATTAAATGTCCAATATTAAATATGGGCTCAATGGGGATTTTTTAGCACATGGTTTATGTAATGCCACTTGGTGGTTTTGTGGGAGCTTGCTATTATAAAAGCAACCACACTGGTAGTTGTTGATAAGAAATACAAGGTGAGACAAGCTACATGGGTTAGCCAAGGGAGCATTTATGGAGGATGGAAGCATGACATGAGATTTGTGGATTCATGTTTGTTCACATGGATTGTTGGGTTGTGGCTATGGCTTTGAATGGTTCCATGGTTGTATTTCAATGGTGTTTTATTGAATAATACATGGTGATGGATGATTTTGGTGTACACTATATTTGTGTCACACTCTAAACTCTTCTATCCAAGGGATTCCATGAGATTGGAATGCTTAGATGTTAGATTAGAGCTCCCTATCCATGGAGTGCAAGGATACATAAAATAACATGATATAGGCTCTCAGTTGAGCCTTATAAATGCAGCCCTTGCTAGTAAACCATGTAATGGGAGATTCCAAAGACAAGATGCAAGTATGCAAATGTCCACAAGGATTCAATGCAAAATGTAAACTAAACTAGTTTGAAAATGCAAGATGCAACTAGATTAAACAATATGAGAGTATTACAAACCCAACTAATTACTATGTGAGCTAAATTATTGCAAAATGAAAGCTAAACTATATGGATCTAAGTTAAAATGTTTATGGATGATAGAATGAGACAAGGAATACAAATTCTCTACAAGCTCTTAATAATTCAAATGATAGACTGACAGCATAACAATATTCAAGAGTGTCTTCCATATGAGGAGAGAGCCCTCTTTTTAAAGAAAATTGAATGGTTGAGATCAAAAGACAAGAAATGCCTAATCAAGGGTGGAGAATAATCCTTGCCTCATTTTTGACATTAAAATGTCCTTTGTCAAAATAAAAGACTCACTCATAGAAAATTATGCATTTTTGTAGAAAATGTTTTTGTTTTGTCAAAAAGGAAGGCTCTCAACACATGGAAAATTACACCTTCATGTGTAGACAAAAAATTTGTCAAAATAGGAGGCTCTACACATGGAAAATTACACCTTCATGTGTAGATAAAATATTTTGTCAAAATAAGATGCTCTACACATGGAAAATGATAGCTTCATGTGTAGATAAAATGATTTGATCAAAATAGAAGGCTCATTTGTAGACAAAAATGCATTTCTT
The DNA here is from genome assembly GCA_028749045.1 of Cupressus sempervirens. NCBI lineage: Eukaryota > Viridiplantae > Streptophyta > Pinopsida > Cupressales > Cupressaceae > Cupressus > Cupressus sempervirens. Next base: position 695,697,552 of record CM053785.1, on the reverse strand, counting down.
TTATTTATGAAATAAGAAATGTGTGGATGGATTTTTGAGAATTATATTTGAATTAAAAGGGAGAAAATTCTTTTAATCAATATGTCTTTAGAATATGGTGGTCAAACTATAGGTTAAAATCAAATAAATTGATTTTACCTTATTTTTGAGAATTTGTGATCAAACACTTGATAACATTAGCAAGAAATGCTAGAAGGAGGCTTGTGGTCTAGGTGACCATTTTTGGATGATTACATTTTCCCCTCTTTGACTAATGTGTGATCGATGTGGGAACACATGTGGTCAAAGAATAGAAAAAGCTTAAAATTATTCATCTAATATGTGATCAATATGGGAACACAACAAATGAAGAAGCCATGATAGAAAATAGATAGATAGCTCTAACTTCAAAGAATGAAGCCATTCCTAACTAATGTGTGATCGATATGGGAAAACATGCAGTCAAAGAATAAAGAGACTATAATAGCAATTGATATAGCAAGCATTGAGTGATCAAACTGATAGTGATAGTCTAGAATACTAGTAGATAGATCAAGAGCAAATGGAGATGGTCAAGCATATGCCCCTAAAAGAGAAAATGTTGTCAAGCATAGCAATGATAGATTATGTTTGCCCCCTCAAGATTGAAATTGAAATGATAGAGAGGAAGTAAAAAAACTGGCAAGATATGAGCAAATTGAGATATAGCAAAGTCCATAATGATAGAGAGGTGATTAGAACCAAAGGTTGACCATAAAGAAGTGATGGAATGCCCCAATTTGATAAGAGTTAACCATGAATGATAAAATATGAAAATGAGGTCAAATCAATCGAAAAGAATGATGTAGAGGTGAAAGTTGTGAATTGAAGTAGACATGAAACATGGTAATGGTGAAGACATGGAGGAATGAAGATGCCCTAGTGGAGATTCAAAGACTAGACCTCCAAAAGTTAGCTAACTACAAAGGAGAAGGTAGAATGTGAAAATGTGATTTTGACCCAAAAGATAAACTCAAATTTTGATTTCAATCTCAAAAATGTATCCAGGATGTCCAAATTAGCTAGGGTCAAAAATAATAAGAGATATAAAATGGCAGATAGATGTGATGATAGTGTTAACCCTTTTGATTATAGAATATCAAAGAGGCGAAGAAAAAGATCAAGAGGGTGAAAAGACATGATCAAGAAGAAAGTAAAAGATGAGATGAAAGCAGTTAGCTGAGATGTCTAAAAAAAAGATAAAGAGAGAGATCTCCCCATATCTAGGAATGTAAGACTATGCAAACTAATATGCAAATTGGTTTACTAGCAAGGAGCACAAAACATTTAGACTCTAATTTCATCATTGAGCATTTATAAGATCATGCAATCATCACTAGCATGAGCTATGAAGATATGAATATGACCTTATCAATATGTCAGAATGAGGTGTAAGCATTAAGGCACAAGAAGCCAGAATGACCAAAACACCTATCCCTTTTAATTTAGCAAGGGAACATAAGCATCAAAGCATAAGGGCTAGTTTCTTGTAGACAATCACGCCAGACACATGAGAGATCCTTCTCATGCTAAGTAATCAGAAAGTTTTCTATTCACAACGACCCTTGCATTTGTAACCTGAGATAGAAGTTTGTGAAGCATCCTCATAGTCATCCATACATTTGCTAAGAGGATGAGTATTAATATGTACTATAGCATAAAGAACTCACTCAAATAGACAAGGAGAAGAACCAACCTCACTAAAGTGTCCATATAAAATGAGTCAAGGTATACACAGCCATCCAACACGAGATAGAGGCTCTAGACACCCCTTTTATATGGATTCTTCAGATCATTGGAACTAAACCATCAAGAAAAAAACAAAGAAAAGATCATGTCCCACAGTCCTTCCTCCTCTAGTTTTGAACATCATCGAGTTGCAAGAGACATGTGACTAAAGAAAAGAAAACATCACATAGTCTTTGTTTATTGCATAATAGTGTGTGATAGTGTTTAACAACGTGCAACTTTTTCTTATCCTATTTAATAAAGAAAAAGTGGGAGTCAGTTTGGACCATTAAAGAATAGTGGAAATCCAAACATCATGCCATATCATGAAAATTTTAGTATCCAATGAACAAATTGAGTGAAAAGTGTAATAACAAAGGATGTGTGAGACACCTATCCACAACTATCCAATTTAATATTAATAATTCAATAGACAACTTCACCTACTCCCAATATTACTTTGACGCATTGCAATGATAGGAACAATGAAATGGCATGTAGAGACAACAATGTATGTTGAAGTTTTTCTATAAATAAGCAACTACATTGATTGAACAAATTCACAAGTCTACAAGATTATTAGTAGTCTTGAGAAATTGGAGTGAAGTAAATAGAGTTTGTGAATTATTACAGTCATGGATATTTCTCAAGATAAAGTGCACCAAGAACTAGAGATGGTAGATACTAGAAAGGGGGGATGGATGGATGAGGGAAGTGATAGCTTGGTGGATGAAACGAGGCGAACGGAACAAAAAAGAGAAAAGCGCAAGTGGTCAGAACCAAGAGGAGCATCATCTCATCAAAGGGTTCGTAGATCCAACCTAGAAGTGACTGGAGCAAGTCAAGTGGAGCTACCAGTCTAGGGTCCAATGGAGGACAACACAGAGGACCCTACCTTGCTTCAATTGTTAGTGGAGAGTGTGACACAGCTCATGGAGCAAGAGAAACTAGCAAAAGAAACAAGATCACCAAGCACAGAATGACTTAGTGAGACTACAGATGTGCATATTGGTTTCACAGATAGCCAAGCAGAGGAGCAAATGCTGATGGAGGAGCCTTCCCCAGATATAGAGCAAGGACTAGTGCTAAATCCTGTTGCATCACCATGGAGGTAGGAAAAAAGCATCATAGGGGGTACAATCAACGTCCCCAAGGAGAACACAATTGGTGCTCTTAGGTCTCCATTTCGTCCATTTAAAGAAGCACAATCTAGTGTGGTTTTGCCACCAGTTCATGATGCAGTCAAGGCGATGGAAGTGGAGCTAAAGAAAGCACTGGCAGTAGAGATGAAATACGTTGATAATGTAGAGAAATATGCAGAGTTCTTTCAAGGTTTGATTGAAAGAGCTTAAGAAGATGGAACATGGGAGGAAGCAAAGCAAGCATAAGCAGCACTATCAGTAGAATGAGCACAAGAAAAAACTATAGAGGCATCTCTGGTGGTAGAGCAAGCAGTGGTGGAAAAAATTTGCAATGAGATGGTGTTGTTATAAGCTCATGTGGAAGCGTTCAGAGAAACTATGGCAAAGACTAATGCCATAGCATACCGATCACAAGATTAATTAAATGTTGCCAATGCAAAGATCACTCACTTCATGAATCAGATGCATGAGGTAAAGCATGAGAGAGAATCGTGGAAGATGACTGTGAATACATATAAGGCAGAATGAGAGATTGCTCAATAGGCAATGACACTACCTGGGGCAGCAAAATTACAAGCGGATATGAATGAAGTTAGGGAGAAGTCAGAGAAGTTAGCATGAGAGGCAGCATACTACATGGGATTGTACCGTCAGGCAGTCCCCCCAAAGCACAGGAGAGGAATATCCTTCTCAAATAGGACATTTATTACTCAGATGAATACTTTGTTGAGACGCGGCCATATCCTGATTCCAATGGATACAATCTATGAAGGTGCAAGACTGATGCCAGGAACTTCATCATCTAGGACTGCACAAATAGGAATACCCTCAATTGGAAACCCAAATGCCCCACCTCTACAAGGAGGACATTGATGAGCATTGTACTGATGTTGTGACTTTGTGTATTGTGTGGTAGGAAGTACTTGTTCAAGTGGATTGTGGTGATCTCATGCCATATGTGGATGTTCTTGTGATTTTTTTGAAAAACGTTTTAAATATTTTGTAATTTTTTTAATGAATATATGGATGTTTTTAGAATTTTTGAAAAAAAATGTGAATGTTTTCAGAGTTTTTGAAAAAATATGTGAATGTTTTTGGAATTTTTTTGAAGAATATTGTAAAGGTAATTTCCATAAAAGTGTGAATAATACAATCCGTAGAGTAAGGGAAACCTTGACTTGTATGCGGGGAACTGAATGTCTACAGATTTGCATAACATTTGGAGAGTTGTGTTGTGTAAAGCATAATTCTATGTATACTAATAGCCCTTACAAATGATTACAAGGCCAACATTGGGATGTTTCTCTAAGTGTGCACTGAGACAGACATCCTCAAGGTCTATAAAAGGTGTTTCAGGGACCTAAAAAGGATGCATGGGCCTTGAAAAAGGCAAAATAGGACCTTGAAAAAGGTGCATTGACCCAAAAAGGTGTTTTGGGTGCCTAAAAAGGATGCTTGGGCTTTGAAAATTGCACTTAGGCCTAAAAAAGACACTTGAGGGCCCTTGAAAAAGGCGCTTGGGCCTAAAAGGCACTTGAGGGGCCTTGAAAAAGGTGTTTGGGCTTGAAAAGCTACTTGATGGGTCCAAAAAGGACATGTTGGGCCTAAAAAGGCATTAGAGGGGGGAGCCAAGCTCTCACACTTACACTTAATTATTCTGTGCCCCCAGCTATATGAGGATGAAAGAGTCGATGGATATCTGGGCTTTTAAGATAGCATTGATATATTTGTTGAAGAGGGGTAGACTAATCATGGCCACTGCAACTTAAATAAGATTAATGAGCCATGGGTTTTTTTTGCTTTTGACAAGACGAAGGAAATGGCGGCACCTGTTGTGTTATCAACGTTGTGCTAGATTTTTCAAAGTCCCGCGAACTGTTTCAAGACATTACTATGCTGCTTCTTAATATTAGTGAGGCATGTGGGATTCAAATATCTAATGTCCTATTGTATAGCGTAATTGGGCTAAATGAGGTAGGAATTGACATGAATTTTGGGGTGTTGTTAATGTTTCAAGCTTTTACAACCATGTTTGGCAATTATGAGCCCCTTTTGAATGCGTTGGGCTATTTGTGGAATTTTTTGATATTTTTAGATGATTTTTGAATTTTTTTGATATTTTAAGACAATTTTTGAATTTTTTTGATATTTTAGGCAATTTTTGAAATTTTTGATAATTTTAGGCAATTTTTGATTTACTCTTTTTAAAATTTAGGCAATTGTTTGAATTTTTTTGATAATTTTAGGCAAATTTTTTTTTTTGATAATTTTAGGCAATTTTTTTTTTTGATAATTTTAGGCAATTTTTTGAATTTTTTTGATAATTTTAGGTAGTTTTTGAATTTTTTGATAATTTTAGGTAGTTGAGCATATAATTTGTTGTTGGGATGACCATGGATTCATGACATGCAAGCAGTGCCTTCTACATATCATCAATGCATCAAGTTCCCTTTTTAATGGTACTGAAGTAGTTGTCCGGAGACAACTCAATGTCCATCAACACATTGTCTACTGCTGAAACACTGACCTTCCATACAATCACTCTTCTCATGTGCCAACAACATCTTTTATAGAGTGTGAACATAAAATGGAAATGACGAGTCTTGGTATGGGTGAATACACTTTAGACTCTATTGCTGCTCTACCTATTTCCCCTCGGTCTTATGGAAAGTCATCTACAAAAAAGAAACCTTCCACATCTGCCATGACTCTTTTTGGCACCTTTGTGCAATCCTCAATTCCCCTAGAAGCAGAAAAAGAAGAACAAGCTATTAAAGATTGGATATATAGGGGAGAGGAGGATGAGGAGGATATTAAGGTCACCACTCCCATTTCTCCCAAATGATATGGAAAAGGATATAAGATGCTTGCAAACATGGGCTATCAAGGTCATGGGTCCTTAATTGGTAACAAAAAAACTCTAGCTGACCCTTTAAGTCATACTCAAGGTCATGATGCTCAAGATACTGTTGGCCTAGGATTTGGGCTAGAGGATAATATGCTAGTGTCTACTCAAAATGCGCCCATATCTAGTGAATAAGAGGATGATGATTCTCTCTTTGTTGCTAGCACTTCACAAGATGAAGACTTTATAACTATAACTTCTCTTCTTTGAGGAGAAGAAATGTTCACTACCAATAATGATGATCAAGCTTCCACCTCTAGATAGCTAGAACAAGATGAAGCTAAGCCTGAAGGTTTAAATAAAGGACAGATTAGACAAAATATTGCTTATATAATTGCTAGAGATAAGAGTACATACTCTCAAGAGTACGAATGGGAAAGTTTATCAGAGGCCTCTTGTGAACTCAAGGTTGATGTCATTCACATATATGCAATCCAATCGAATATAATAGATGAGTCTATTGTGGGGTTTGATGAGTTTGGCTTGCAAAATGTTTTAGTGGGCCACACTGGTCCCTTTAGGACTATTCTTGATCTGGATACCTTTGCAACATTCACCATAGGCTCAACTTTGCCTATCACCAGAGATGACTCTTTTCGTACTAATAACCTTGAAGCTTCTAACTCACTCTCATTGATTCATCCTGATCTCGTAGACTAGTCCATTCAACATCAGAAGCCAGAAACACAATCTTTCCAAAATGACTATGAGATCACCTGTTACCTAAATGCCATTGAACCCGTCACTTCTTTCACTAGTGAACCCATGATTCATATGATAGAATTAGATATCAAGTACCTTAGTCATAAGATCAAAAGAAAAAACAAACAGTTAGATGGCAAAAACCACATTGTGGCAGTATCTAAGCCTAAAAATAGTAAAAATAAAGATGTATCTAATGGTGAAAACCTCTTTGAGGCACCTGCGGATGAGGTACTTGGTAGTCTTCCTAGCTATTTATAGAGAGATCATCAATTCTTATTGAACCAACATAGCCCATCAACCTTGGTATTGAGGAAGCTCCTAAAATCGTATATCTAGTTCAGTCTTTGTTACAAGAGGAAAAGGAACAATTCACTAAATTCTTTAAAGAGAAAAGGATCAATTTTTCCTAGACATATGTTGACATGCCTAGGTTAGACACTAATCTTATTATGCACCATCTCTCCATAGCTCCTAATGTCAAGCTTGTCAAACAAAAGTTGAGGAAGATGCATCCTCATATTGCACTATTGGTCAAGGCTGAGTTAAAAAAGCTTTTGAGTGCAAGATTTATTAGAGCTATAGACTATGCAGATTGGATCGCTTTGACCCAAAATGGTGTTTTGGGGGGGCCTTGAAAAAATTGCTTAGGGCCTAAAAAGGCACTTGATGGGCCTTGAAAAAGGCGCTTGGGCCTAAAAAAACACTTGATGGGCCTTGAGAAATGCACTTAGACCTAAAAAGGCCCTTGATGGGCCTTGAAAAAAGCGTTTGGGCCTAAAAAGGCGCTAGAGGGGTCCAAAACCCTTATAAACCCTTTTATCCAAGGTATTCCATGAGATTGGAATGCTTAGATACCAACTTAGAGCTCCCTATCCTTTCCATGGAGTGCAAGAATACTTAAAATAACATGAAATAGGCTCTCAGTTGAGCCTTAGAAACGTAGCCCTTGCTAGTAAACCATGTAATGGGAGATTCCAAAGACAAGATGAAATTATGTAAATTTCCACAAGGAGCTTCTTAAGGATGCAATGCAAAATGTAAACTAAACTAGTATGAAAATGCAAGATGCAACTAGATTAAACAATATGAGAGTATTAAAAATCCAACTAATACTATATGAGCTAAATTAGTGCAAAATGAAAGCTAAACTATATGGATCTAAGCTAAAAAAATTATGGATGATAGAATGAGACAAGGAATAGAAATTCTCCACAAGCTCTTAATAATTCAAATGATAGACTGGTAGCATGACAATATTCAAGAGTCTTCCCCCTATAAGGAGAGAGCCCTCTTTTTAAAGAAAATTGGATGGTTGAGATCAAAAGACAAGAAATGCCTAATCAAGGGTGGAGAATAATCCATGCCTTAGTTTTCACATTAAAATGTCCTTAGTCTAGGTGACCATTTTTGGATGATTACATTTGGCAACTAAATTTTTTCACTCAATGAGGGTTTCCCAAGCTATATCTTGTGTCACAGTTTTATGGGTATGTTATCTATCCTCTTACATTTTGGATATTTAGTTCTTATTTAATTCAAATCTATTATGGGTTATGTGGAAATAATTATATTTTGGTTGTAATTCTCCTTATTTATGGTATGAGAGCTATGGTTTGTTGTTGTAACCCTTGATTGAATCCATGAAAATGCATGAAAGAATAAAATAAAGGTCAAGATATATGGGTTTTTTAGGTTATTGATTACTTATATGAGGGTTTTGTATTTTTTGTTATGATGAATTGTTGGCAGTTTTTGGGCAAGTGAAGTTCTTGGTCAATTTTTTTTTAGATGTTACATTTAAATGAGGCTTTTAGGGAGGAGCTTGCAGTAATGATCTCATAGGGAAAAAAGACCTCTCCATTGGATTTGGGATTGGCCTTTCAATAAATTTTGATATATAATTTTCCCTAGTTTTTCCATGTTGATAGAAAATACAAATCTTTTTTAGTTACGGGGTATGATGACTATCAAATTTAATCCCATTAAAATTTTTGTCATTAAAATTAAAATGATTGGTTTATATGAGCAAATAGGTTGTCTTGTTAAAACAAATATAACTTTCGCTTAAAATGTTGGATTTCAGATTTCTTATAGTTGTTGGAAAGCTAATTCAAAGCATTACAATTTGGTCTAGGTTTGATTTTATGATTTTGACATTTTGTCATATTTTATGAGCCTTAAAGTCATCTATTGTTTACTTTTAGCATAATTTTGGGCATAACTTGGGCACACGAAGTCAACAAAAAGATCTTGGAGAGATCTACATATTGGTTCAGATGTGGTACAATTTTGGCATGATCTATTTGGAGATATATTGATTGAAATAGTTTATGATTTATATTAACTATGGTAACATTGTGAATTTATGATAATGTATGTTTTAAATTTTTTGAATTGATGTCATTGTATATTGATGATGCTTTCTAGATTGGTCTCATGATGACATGGTTATCAATATTTAGTTTGAATATGTATGGTGACTTTTTGGTCTACAAGTTGTATAGTGTTGTAAGTGGTCTATACTTATAGGTTGCATTTATGACTTGGATATAGTTTGTCTTTACCCATTGATCTTTCATTATTGATGCATATTTAGATTAGTGACTTGGATTTGAGTTGTATGTGCCCACAGTCATGTGATTTTCTTATTTATCTTCATATAGAGAGGATGATATGTTGTTACTAGGTACAATCATGGTGGAGGATTATGGTTGACTATTTTATGCTGATAGGTTAGACCCTTTGAGAGTTAGATTCTTGGTTCATGTATGTGATCAAGGTTCCATACATTTTTTGGCATGACATGATTAGATATAAAAGTACTTCATTGATGTTCATTTTTTTGGATTCCTAATTTTCTTATAGTGGTTGGATCATGGTTATTTGATTTCTTTAAGGAGCTCATGATGTGCACTTTGAGTTCTTTAATGGTTTTATGCCTTGGTTAATCTCATGGTTAGAGAATAATTTTTCATCATGATGTCATGGATAGATTGGATGCATGGTTCAATTGGAGCTTTTAATAGTGATGATGTGGTAGTGCAGGATTAGTTCCTATTTTGGTTTATATCTTCTTAGTTTGGAGATCATGGTTTTGGTTGGTAATGATTCTTTTGTTGTGTGTGTATACCTGGAGGACCTTCATATAGGATATAGATGTTATGATTCCATGGGTGACTCAGTACCATGGTTGAGTGGGAGCTTTTGGAATTGATATATATTTATTGAGTCTTTGTAGATGTTGGAGAATGTATCATATTGTATTGTCGCAGAAGAATCTTTGGCATATGCATGGCACACTTCTTGGTGGTGGTTATCTTCATGGTCTGTGAAGATGGTTTCATCTTGAGGACTCATGGGGTTCTTAGTAGAGGTTTGGTTTATCCTTTTATTCAACATACATTATCATTAGTATTAGGATGGTTTCATTATTACATCATGGTATACTCATGATAACTGCTTAGAGTTTTGATATTTTATGGTATGTTTATATTGAGCATGTTGTCTCTTTGGTTGAGATGGTTTAGATCATGTTGTCATGTTTATGTTCATGAGGCCATGGTTTGAACTTTGACATTGATCATGGTTTATTTACTTTGTATTTAGTACATTGATCATTTGTTTGATACTTTGTAATATTTCTATGTTGCATTTGGATTTGGAATGGATTGATCAGTTACAAGTGCTCACAAATACTTAGAGACAATGATGATGTTGATTTCTCTTGTGATTAGAGATGTATTTATTGGGATAGATGATGGTTTTAGTAGGAAGAGTGAGTGATATTCACATGATATGGACTTGAGGGGATATTTTCCTTAGATTAGTCTTGGTTGGAGACTTGGATATCTTGATGAGAATTTCCAATCCCCACTCTTGATCTACTCAACAATTTACTACTTGAGAGGTATAGCCCATTGTTTCTCTCATGTGCATTATGTTTATGCTTGTCTTTCATTGATATGGATCTTGAGCTTTGGTACATGAGGTCATCCTGGAGGGTTTATTTGAGAGTTGGTTTAGCATTGGTTATTTCCTTGTGCATATGTTGTTATGCTGGTTGAGTTTGGAAGATGGTTTATATTTGTCATATTTCTTGGGTTAAGAATGGTTTATGAGTTTTATCTTATTGTGAGAGGATAACATTCATGATTGGCTATATGATATGGTTTGGGTGTTTTTATAATTTCTTGGTGGGGGATTGATAGAGTAAATCATACTTGGAGAAATTTACATCTAGATGTGTGTACATAAGAACACGGTATAGCTTATGATTTGCATGGTTTGTCTTTGGTATTTGTTATCTTCCTAGATGTTCATTTCACTTACATTGATTTGAGATTGGTTGGAGATTGTGATCACTAGTTTGTGCTCATGCATTTCATGTGAGAGGTGGAATTTTTGTTCTTTATCTCTTTTCTTTGTTGGTTGTGGATAACTTGGGAGAGTGTTCGAGACTTGTTATGATGATTATTCTTGGAGGTTATTGGTTTATGTGTTGTGGATTTTCTTGATACCACATGGATTCACTTCTATGATATGTTGTGAGTGGTTGGTTGTATATTTGACATTAATTTTTGTAGTGGGAGCTTCTTGGTGTGTGTGTGGCATGTATTTCTCTTGAGGCTTGAGATTTAAATTACAATTTGGGTATGTTGATGATGTGAGATTCACTTGGTATACCTTTGGGGATATGGATAATTGGATGGGTTAGCACTTGTTGTGGGTTCTATTTCATCTATGGATTTTAACAACTAAAAATACATATAATTACCTTTGGGTCGGGTGTTTATACTTAGCATTTCAATTCGTATACGATTTTATGATTATTATGTGACAGGCTGGTTAGATTTCTCTTTTGATGACTTCTATGTATGTCCAATGGTAGTGGCATAATATGAGGTGGGATCATTCATGTTTGTGATGCTAGATACTTTTATTTTGTTATAGGTACCTATAAGCAGCACATGGTTTACTTTAATTCATGCTAGTGGATGTGTTAGGGGGATTGTCTCCTTATTCATTTATGTGGTTACAAATTGACCCTAAACAATATATACAACAAGTGGGAGATCATTGTGATTATGGGTGTTGCACACATTGCATAATATTATTTATTTTATTTTATTTTATTATGTAGTGTTGGACCTAGGATCACCTAGATGGATGTTCCATGGATAGATTCCTATATAATATACTTGATGAGTTGTATTGACAGATTATGATAATATTTGATGTAATTATTTAATATAGGGGAAAAATAATTAAATACCCACTATTAAATATGGGGCAATGGGGATTTTGCATCATGTGATTTTAGCACATGGTTTATGTAATACTACTTGAATATTTAGTGGGAGCTTGATACTATTAAAGCAACCACAAAGATAGTTTCTGATAACCAAGACAAGGTGAGACAAGTTATATAGGTTAGCTAAGAGGTCACTTTTGGATGTTGGAAGCATGGCATGGGAAGTGTGGATCATTGCTTGTTCACATGGATTTCTTGTTTGTGGCTATGGCTTTGAAGTCTTTAATGGATGTATTACAAGGTGTTTTTTTTAATGATACATGGTGAGAGATGCATTTTGAGGCTAAGCTTTTTCTCTCAATGAAAGTTTCCCATGGTATATCCTATGTCAAAATTTTGTAGGTATGTTAGAAGCATGGCATGGGAAGTGTGGGTCATTGCTTGTTCACATGGATTTCGTGTTTGCAGCTATGGCTTTGAAGTCTTCCATGGTTGTATTACAAGGTGTTTCATTGAATGATACATTGTGAGAGATGCATTTGGAGGCTAGGTTTTTTTCCCTCGATGAAGGTTTCCCAAGGTATATCCTATGTCACAATTTTGTAGGTATGTTGTAAATACTCTTACATGTGAATTTTAAGTTATTATTTTATTTTAGATCTATTATGGGTTATGTGGAAATGTTAATGTTTTGGTTGTGAGTTTCCTTCCAAGAGAATACATAAAAAGATGTCTAGAATTTACTGCTATTTTGTATAGTGACCCACTACTATTGATAATTTTATGTAGAAACTTGAATCTATTTAGTTTAATTTGAATGAAATTAAAATAAATTTTATTTTCTTCAAAGGAAAGGATGGAAAATGGAGAATAAAGTTGGAGAGTTGCAGTCTAAGTTGATTTCTAATTAGTGATATTCAAGCATAATTTAAATTCAATAGGACTAATTGTGGTGTGATTTAATAACCAAAGAAATATAAGGTTAGAATAGTTGACAAATCCATTCAAGTGGTGGAAGTAAAAATTATCTTGTGAGGGTTATATTGATAGCTAAGCCATGTTATCTACTAGTCTCAAACAAGGCAGGATTATTCAATCGTCACTGTGATCTAGTCATCCTATATAGGTTGAGCCAAAGAACGAAGACTTGTACATATTCCAAGTTATATGTCGAGTAGTAGTTACTACTGAGTGAGCTAATAGTCATCGAGTACTATAATGCATGCCAAATGAGCCAATGATTGTCAAGTTATTTAGAGTTATCTAGTTTATGCCAAGCATAGTTCAGGCTGAGGGACAACATGGAGAAACAATATATGTTGAGCACCAATGTGATGTAAGTGCCAAGTAACATAGTTTAACATTTTTGTTTGGAATGATACTAAATTCTATGTTAACCATTTTTATCGAGATGGAAGTGTATTTTGAAGATCAAGGAGGTAGTCAAGGAGGTGGTTACACATTCAAAAAAAGATTATTAATCGCCAGGCATGGTAATCCATCGATCAGAAAAATAGAAGGACCAAAAGATAGAAGGATTGATTCTAGATTGTTGATTTGGATCTAGAAGGTTCACCCAATTATCTATTTAAGGAGGGTCTTGTTGGCATTAAGATCAAAGTTTGTTTATTAGTGACTCACACTTAGTCAATTGGTTAAGCTACTATCGAGCTCAACAATTGCTACCAAGCTTATCTAGCAGTTTGCAGTGTTAATTGAGTAATCCAATTACTATTGAGTCCTAGAGTTGCTATCGAGTTTTAGAATCTACATTCAGTTCATGTTAAGAAATATCTACCAAGTTTATTAGTGACAGTGCTAACTGAGCTTCACAGTGTCAACCGTGTTCTCCAATATCTACCGAGCTCATATTGTTAGTGTTGATTGAGCCATGCAGTGTCAACCAAGTGATTCAGCTTATATTCCAAGCTTTGCAGTGTTCATCAAGTCACAAGTATTGACCGAGTTCAAGCTACTTGGATGTGATAAGTATAAACTGAGCTTCTACGTCTACCGAAAGCATGACAATACCAAGTGTTGAGAATGGTTGTTGAGTATCAAAACCTCACCAAGTTTGCCATCAAAACTTGAGTGCCAATTGTTAGTTGACTTTGTGATACTGATGGAAACCTATGTTGTAGCTGAATTTGATGAATTGTGTTTTGGATTAGCATATATGTAATGTATTGTATCACATCCAAATATAGAAGAAGTAAGTATAAAGAGAATATAAAGAGAAAAAGTGTGAATTAAGAAGGCTACAAGTAGTATAAGGGACAACAAAAATTTATCTATCACAACAAGGTGATCTTTACATTTTAAAAGAATCTCAACCAGAAAATCAGAGTTGCAGATCAAAGATTAGCCCCTAGTTTATCCTAATAGGTGCATCAGTCAAATCCTTTAACAAGGTAGACTTAATAGTCTTTGACAGATCTCTTTATCGAGTGCATACTTCATTGTATGTTTTGTAAATCCTTTCATAGGGTGGACCTAGCAGTCCTTATTACTCCTAATAGGGCAAATCATTATAAGTGATCAATTGTAGGGTAAAAGCACAAACCTGTGTCACCCTTTGTGATATCCTTTGGTGTTTCGACTAGAAGGCTTTCGACCGGAAAGGTTTCGACTGTAACGGTTATGGCCGAACATACGTGGTGGTTCTGTATGCCTACATGGCTCATACTACTGCAGTTCCTAGATTTTTGGAGAGCGGGTCAAGTGTTTCGGCCGTAACTGGTTAGTGGCTTTTTCCTCCCCACTTTTTAATAGTTTTTTAACATGTTTTTTGATTAATAGATGTTAATTATACTTAAAGTAGTTGTTTTTTACCTATTTTGTGAGTGAAATACTTAAAATTGTTTATTTTTTAATATGTTTAAATTATTTAAATTATTTTAGATTGTTTTAGAATGGTATTTAAATTTATTTGTTAGCAAAAATGTAGTTAAACATGAGATAAAAACGTAGAAAAACATTGGTTAAAAGTGTAGAAAAACATTAGGTTAAAATATAGAAAAACATTAGGTTAAAATATGGAAAAACATTAGGTTAAAATGTCAAAAAAAATTAGTTAAAAAATATAGAAAAACATGAGGTAAACATGTAGAAAAACATTAGTAAAAAATGTAGCAAACCTTTAGGGGACATTGTTCAATTTCTAACATACCCTGATGGATCTAGAGGTGAAATAATAATATCTTATGGTGAAATTAATTTTGACATTAAATACACCTTCTAACATAACCCTATATTAACTACAATCATAACCCATACCACATTCTAACCATAACATAGGCCCTCTACTAATCGAATGAACCACACTTAGATATTGATGATGTTCATTTTAACAACTAGTTATTGTTAGGTAATAATGAGTCTTACATTACCAAACAACACATTAAGATCAGTTAAATGATATGTTTTTAGGTACATTATCCATGCATCTATGTCTTAAGGAGACAGAGGAGTCGTAATAGGTCATACTATTTTTTATAGGTTCTAATAAGTCTTAATATGTATTATTAGGATATAATAGGTCTTATTAGGTAATGATGATTCTTACATTACCAAATGACACATAACAACCTCATGATACATTTCTATGTATTTTTATCCATATATATATGTTAAGGGGACCTAGGGACTCCTACTAGGTCATTACGTCTGTTATAGGTTCTAATAGGTATTCATTTGTTTACTAGCACGTAATAGGTATTGTCAGGTAATAATGAGTCTTACATTACCAAAAAACACCTTAAGATCACTTATGTCAACTGCATTTTTCAGTACGTTATCCATACATGTGTGTCTTAAGGGGACATAGGAGTCATAATAGGTCATACTATTTTTTATAGGTTCTAATAAGTCTTAATATGTATTATTAGGATATAATAGGTCTTATTAGGTAATGATGATTCTTACATTACCAAATGACACATAACAACCTCTTATGATACATTTCTAGGTATTTTTATCCATATATATGTCAAGGGGACCTAGGGACTCCTACTAGGTCATTATGTCTGTTATAGGTTGTAATATGTATTCATATGTTTACTAGCACATAATAGACTGACCTTACTATCAACCTTAATAAAACTATATCCCATTTACTTTATTAACATTCTTAACTCTAATTCAAACTACTAAATTAAGTCATGAGTTCTAAATTGTAAACTAACATTTGCTAACTAAACTCATTTACTTATCTAGTAACAAATTTTTCTATCCCTGTGTCCTAACTCTCATGTACACTCCCCATAATCATCAAAGCATTTACATCAAAATCTAGAATTTAGTCAAGAATTATATTTTTTTATTGCATGTATACATTTGTACACTTAGCTATCATTTAATCAAGAAATTTTATTTTATTTTTATTGCATATACACGTACATGTACGAATATTTATTTTTCACATTTGCATGAGCACGTTACAATGTACATTAGATATGGTCTCTAAGATAATTTGTTTTAAAATGCATGTGTATGTTACATGATCGAATTTAGCACCATACATTTAATGTTGTGTATTTATATGTACATGTGTTTCAAATTAAATTTAACTTTTAATTATCTTAATTTAAATACACTTGTATGTTTATATTTGTATATATATGCATGTGCAGATCTCTAGATATTTATCACTCTTGTAGCTTCACATTCATATCCTCATATTTATTTTCATATATACATTATGGCATCCGATTTTGGGGATCGTGCTCCTGCATCCCTAGGGGATGCCAGTGTTCATGGTGGGGGTCAGAGTGCTGAGTTTGGTATAGCACGTAGATCAACCTCCTCCACTCATGATAGACAACAGTTATTTAGAGATATAGTTGCGAGATTATCTCGTGCTATTCAAGTTTTGGATACCTCACTTTCCTCTTCTACCACCCTCCCTAATAGGGAGAAGGTCACAACGATGCGAGAGAAGTTATTTTGTATGATTCAGATAGTTGAATCATACAACCCTTTTGATGATATGAGCATTGAGACATTTTATTCTTCTTTATCTCACAATGTCATTGGCACTATGAAGTACACACAGATTGACACTGAGGTTTCCACCGGCATGATGAAATCCATGTTTCCATCTTATATAGATCGTCGCAGAGTCAGAGGCTACTCTGCGATGAAGTGTACTAATCCACTCGTCGCACCATTGATGTATCCTCATTGGTTGGCTACTCATCATAGATGGCCATAGAAGGACAAGTTCCCTCTATAATTCTGCAAACAATTGTTTGTAGAATTTCATTTACACTATGATGTTGACTATATAGATTATCCAGGGCATGTTGGGCAGGGTCAGGAGAGACTTTCTGACAGATTTAGACCTGCAAACACTCATGTGCCCATTAACAAATGGGCAATGGTGGGTCCAAACCTTTTGGTTATGCCGAGAGGTCCATAGATGGCTACTGCAAGTGAGAGTGTTCCTAATGACACAATTAGGACACAAATTTTTTCGAGCATCGCCACCATCGCCACACAGTTACACGAGATTTCTTCTTATCGATGTGGTAGATATATGCTACGGTCTCAAGGTACCGCTCCCATAGCTACATCATCTAGCACACCTGTTGATGATGATTATGGAGTTGCAAACATACCTTCTCCTGTAGGCATTTCTATAGTCTTAGAGGTGGATGCATTGCATCGTTTGGCATCATATTTAGCATCTAATCTTTTAGATGCATATTGAGCATTATCTACACTCTCAGGGATTCCACTTCATGACATGAGCTCTCAGATTAGACATATTTTGTCACGTACAATAGTCCCAAAGGATTCACAGAGGCAAGAGGACATTCTTGCACCTTCTATTGCTCCTACTACTACACAGGACCAAGCTACAACACTAGCCCCAGCTACTCAGGACCCTACAACACCCCCCCCCTACTCAGGATCTCAGTGCCAGATAGCTTGGTCTATTTACTTCTATGCTTTCAAATCAAGGCCGCACTATTGACTTGGATGCTGATACTATTTTTTCATTACATGATTTAGATATCAGTTAGATCGGCAGAGCATTACATAATGCTACAGTAAATATCTCTATATGTTTAGATTTATTTTTATTATAGTAAATAATATGTCTATATGTTTAAATTAATGTATGTGTGTGTGTGTTTGTGTTATAGGGTTTGAGTGATAGTATGTTACGTTTTACTGATCTGCAGACATCGACAGATCCTACACGTCGTGAGTCCTAGGTATGTTACAATATATATATATATATATATATATATATATATATATATATATATATATATATATATATATATATATATATATATATATATATATATATATATATATATATATATATATATATATATATATATATATATATATATATATTTGATTTATATACATGTAGATCTTGATATAATTTGTTTGTACACATAATTAAATGGTTCAAGTTATCATTTGACACAGGGTTCAGATGCAGCTGATAGACCCTTTTGGAGACAAGGCCTTGGATCAGGAGGGGGGATGTAGCTGATTAGATCATATGTGGCCTTTTATTTTATTACACACATGTTATGTCTAGATACATATTTATATAGACAATTTGAGGTTTTATATGTTATTTCCATATGCATACATTTTATATCCAGACACTTTGATGTCTTATATGTTATTTTCAGATACATGGTTTATATGGACACTTTGATGTTTTATATGTTATTTATAGATACATGTTTATATCATGGACACTAAATGATGTTTTATATGTTATTTCTAGATACATGTTTATATGGAGATTTTGATGTTTTATATATGTTATTTCCAGACATTTGATACATGATCTATTTCTATACATTTGATATGGGTACATTATATTCTCCAGATATATGCACATGTATGTTATTGATCTTCTAATGTACACGTCTATTTTATTGATCTTTTGATGTCTTCATCTTTTATGTAACTTATGTATGTGTTATGCATATGTTTCTATATGTTATTCATGTTTTCAATATTCAACTTTGCATGTATATGTATAGTTATTCATCTTAATGCCTTAATCTAAGTGTAATTAACTATATAATTTTAATGGTCGATGTACATAAGAATATAACATATACATGTACATAAGAACATATAAAGACTATGATCACCTAGAAAGAATGCATGAACTATAACATTTAATTAATAAAAGTTAATATACATATGGATATGTTTTCAATATTCATGTTTATACATACATGTTACTGTTTTTAATGCCTTAATTTAAGTTTAATTAACTATACTTAATGACATGTCTTAATATAAGTATAATTAAGTTCTATATATTTAATCTAAGTATAATTAACTATATTTAATGACATGTCTTAATTAACTGTATA
The DNA here is from genome assembly GCA_028749045.1 of Cupressus sempervirens. Lineage (NCBI taxonomy): Eukaryota > Viridiplantae > Streptophyta > Pinopsida > Cupressales > Cupressaceae > Cupressus > Cupressus sempervirens. Next base: position 695,678,442 of record CM053785.1, on the reverse strand, counting down.
ATTAACTATATTTAGTCTAATTATATTTAATGTAGATCATGTATTAACTATATTTAATGACATGCCTTAATTAACTATAATTAACTATATTTGATCTAATTATATTTAATGTCTTAATAATTAACTCTATTTAATGACTTAATTAACTCTATTTAATGACATACATTCTTAATTAACTATAATTAACAACATTTAATTAATAAAATATAATGTATGTAATATGTAACATAGTTCATATAACATATACATGTAAGAACATATAAAGAGTATGACCTAAAGAATGCATGTTACAACATTTAATTAGTAAAAGTTAATACATGCAAGAACATAACGATTATATAAAAATATAAAGAATGTATCATATAAGAACATATAAAGATTATATGTACATAAATACATAACAACATTAACAATCATATGTAAGAAACCATAAACAATGTACATATAAATACATACAAATACTAAAGGGGTTGTCTTAAGGGGAGGTCCTAAGAGACCTGGTCTTAAATGAGATATCCATGTCAAATTTAAATAAAAATAACAATACATGTCTAATTTTGCATATCCAAGATAAATGATCCAATGTACAAAAATTTATAAAACAAATATCCTATCAATATTAAATATGAAAGTATAAGAGCTATACAGGCATAACTCAACTAGAGCTCCACAATAAGTACATAGGTAAACTAGAGCTCCACAAACAATGTATTATTAGGATCCTCTCTACTTTTTATTATCTCTAGAAGTTTTTCATGTTCTTCAATAGGAAATTTTCACTTTTGATTTCCATGACGTCCTTTTCTTTGTACTGCTTCAAATTGTAATTTGGTTGCTATAACATGGTTACTGTAGTGTAAAACCTTTTCTTCGGGCTTGTATTCAATAAATTCAATACCACTATCAGTTACCCTTGTTTGTTGATAATATGTTCCTTCAATAACAACTGATCCAATCGGATATGACTGTTGATCAACATCTATAGTTCCTTCTAGCAACTTGTGTTTTGCTTTTTGCATCTTAAAAGATAATAGTCCACATTTTCCACATTATCTAGTAAGGCTTGAACTGCAAAAATATCTCCTGCATGTATATAAAAATATAGATAAATATAAATTAATTTTAAAACAAATATACATGTATATTAATTTATATATATGTATATATGCACACAAACCTGCCATAACTAAATTAGAAATGCGCTCATAATCAGCTGAATATATAGGATCGTGAATGTCAATGTCAATGTCAACATCTTCAAAAGGAGGCTTTCTAACTATCTCCTTCAAATCCCAATGTGAAACATATCCATTCCCAATATTTTCACATGCACTCACTAGATTGTCCTTAATGCAGTCATCACAAAAACATTTTTTCTCTCTTACTTTAATTACTGGAGGTTTATGGTTTCATGTAGTCATCATTTGATGTAAACTTCCAATTCCAGGAATCGTTTGACAATTGTAAGGATTAGATTAATCTATATCTATTACAAATACAAAAAATAATTGTCATATTTCAAAATAAATATTTAATTAAAAACTCAACTTGATTTGAAAAATACATTAAAAATAAATATAACTTAGTTCACCTTTCGCCTCCCAAAAGTAACGCTTATTGTATTCAGTATCTCGGTAGCAAAATGAACTTTGCACCATTCAACAATTTGATTTGCGCTCTCTATCCTATTCCCTATATGTACATACAATATGCATGTATATATAAAATTTAAAATATATGCTACTAGAGTATTAAACATGCATATTTTTAAAATGCATATATTTACCTGCAAGTTCATGTTGTCGAAGTGCACATTTTATACATGCTCCTGCTCCATCATGCTCCCCTTTTTCATCTCCACTTTCAAAGAAATTCCATAAAAACCTAACATTGGTTCTAGCATGTTGCATTGCTAACCAATTAAATGCTTTTGTAGATTTGAATTGTCCTGTGAACATGAAACATGATAAGTATCTACAATTATCCGTGTACATATATCAAATAGAAATAGACATGTCCAAATAAATATCAGTTAAAATAAAATTAAATAAACGTGTAACTATTTCGTGTATACTAACTTGCACATCCATCAGACCAAATCCAGTGCTCTAAAACATTTATTCCACGATTTCTAAGATCTTCAAAGAACATTGCAAAACAATGAGCCACATAACTCCTGTCATGAATTCTATCATCACTAATATAGAAATGAACCTCTTTGATGATGATGCGTTCATTTTCATCCAATCTTTCTATCTGATCCACCTCAAATTGTGCATGTCTATAGGTCACTCGCACAAATATTGCAACTTGTTCAAAATGATAATATTGGCTTTGGAGCTCTGTATGAGGTGCAAATGTATAATTCTCCAAAAATTCTACAACTAAAAGTATACAACTAGGTGGAAAACAATTTTAAAAATCACGAAACTGTTTAGCTTGCCATCGTGCACCATGACAATGTTGGATATCTAGATATATCAATGGACGAAACTTGGCCATGAACTCATCATAATGCAATTCACTCTCCTTCAATACAATTTTTCTGGATTCATCTCCTCTATTATTTTGGTATGTCTCATATTCATATCTCATCCATGAAACTGGTGTGGATTCATCAATATTCTCAACTTGCATAATTTCAAAAAATTTGTGTAAATCTGCACAATCTTTACACTGGTTTTTGATGCATTGCACTTTAAATTCATCTGAATCTTCTAATTTATCACATAATATGGACCTCACAAATTGTGTTGTACTGCTAGGGATGACCAAATTAGGATCAAGTACTACCATAACTTTTTTAAATGATTGCAAGTGTAGACCAAATTCAACATGATTTCTACAACAACAAGTTTCACACATCTTATTTATGCGTACAAAGGAAGGGCGTAAACTCTCAAACATTCTCTGACATATTTTGACATTTGAAAATTCTTGTTTGAATGCTTCAAATAATTCACTTTGAGTTATATCTATGAAATGTTTTGGATGTTCAATTTTGGCCCCTATTTCTTGATCTTTAATTTGTATAGTATCACGCCTGTTGGAAGAAACACGAGAATGTGTGGTCCAAAATTCAATAACTTGTCTTTTTACTTCTTCAAAAATCTTGTCTTTTCGAGGAACTCTACAAATATTCACCCAGTTATTCTCAATGTTATCATCTAGCATATTTCTCCTCTTGATGTATCTCTGGATAGTTCTTCTAGATATATGTAGTACATCAAAAATTGCATGTACCTATTTTCTATGTGTCAATTTTCTCCTAGATATAGTAGTCATCAATGCTCTGCGTGCATTACTCAAATCACCTCCTCGAGTTGTATTGTCAATTTTGTTATAAGAATTTTGCAAGTTTTCAACTATTGTTTTATTAATATTATGGGCATGGCTTTTCCTATTATCAATGCCCAACAACTCTAAAACAGGTCTCATATCTTTTCTCCTAAATAACTGGACAAATAATTATGCCTATCCAAATATATTTTTATCCTTGAAATACTCATCCCACATGTTCTGACAATGCTTTCTAATAGTGTTATCATTTATCATATCTTTAGATGGAATTTGGTTAAAAAGTAGTCCTTCATCCAAACCCATAAAATTTTTTATGCTTTCTAATTTGTCTCTATCAATAGAACTGTCAGTTTCTTCCTCTTCATTACTTTCATTTTCTTCATGAATCTCATCTTGTTCAGGAATTTCAATAGGTTGGTTTTGATTATGTTTTGTATGGCCTTTCATTTTGTCATCTCTTTTTCTATCATATTTTCTTGATCTTTTCCTTTTACTACCCATTGAATATTTCAATCTATAGAAACAAAAACAAAAAATTAGATTTCATTAAGTATCAGCTAATGGTTAAATATATATTACATAAAAATAAAAATAATTAGACGAGAAAAAAAGCACCTTCAAAATATTCGATCCTTTGCAATATTGATTAAATTCGCAGAACAGCTGTTGAAAATTGCTTCAAAATTAATTGTCTATTTAAAAATCTCTTCCAATTTTCACTATCCTTGTATATTTAATTTTTTTTAAAAGAAAAAACAATTTTTTTAATATCAAACAGTAACATTAACCACTGGCGGTTTATTCTGCCAACAAGGGTTTCGATTGGAACAGTTTCGGCCAGAACGGTTCCGACTGAAATAGTCTATGTGGCATCCTATGTGGCAACCAAACAAGCAAAAATTAGAACTTCTGTAAACATCTCACTTTGAAGGCCAATTTGACCTACTAAATTAAAGTTTTTTTAAAACTAAAAATATACTTTTGTAGTTCTCAGAGTCACAATTATGATCATATAATTTTTTTTTAATTTTGATTATGAATAATATGTTATAATTTAAAAATATTACAAGTAGGTATCTTAAGATTTAGGAAGATGTCTATTCAAAAATAAGAAAAAAATAGTAAATCATGTTAAAAAATTAAAAAAAAATTATGCTACACTAAAGGAGAGAGTCTTCTTCAAGAATATGTAATTTTTTTTAAAATATGTAGATTTGATGGAAAAAATTTGATGGGAGGAAAAAATTGTCAATTTCTGATAACTTTGACTTTGACTAGTTATAACTTCAAAAATATTAGCCAAATTTCAATTTTTCTTTTTCAGTGCACTAGGTATACATGTTAACTCTAACATATTCCAAAATCAAACCAAAATATGAACATTTGCATATATTTGTTTGACGGGAAAAAAACTCTATATTTTTAGTATTTTTAAAAAAATTTAAAATACAATTTAAAAATTCAAAAATAAATAAAATTTTCGCTCAATTTTTTTAAAAAAAATTATAGACATAAACTTCATCCAATTTTACACATTTCATTAGTTTACATCATCTTCAAATTCTAAGCACAAATGCCACTTTTATTTCGTTAAAGTTGAAGACTTTAAATTCTGATATCACTTCTCCTTTATAAAAGGTGACACAAGTTTGTGCTTTTACCCTGTAGCCTTAACCAATCAACTTTACTAAAGCTTGTAGGTATCATCCCCACCCTAGTTTATCTATCCATTTTGAAGGTTTCTCGGTCACCATATCTTGTGTCAAAGTGTTATGAATGTTTTACTGCTTTCATTCTCTCATGCATGCAATTAGATTAGAATATTTTATAAAATATTAATTGGTGAAATAAGTTGAAGTTTTATTGGTTCCTGATTCACCCACCCCCCATCTCAGCAACCTTGCCTGCCTCATATTTCCAACAATTGGTATTAGAGCATTGTGGTTCTCAAAGAAGAAGTTTAGCAGCTTGAGCAAAGATCAGGAGCAATGGAGGTATATAGGCTAGATAAGGCTATTGACAATGAAAAGTTGGATTTGGAATTAGTCATTGGTCAACTAAAGAAAGAAAAGGAGCAACTCTCTCAATCATTGAAAAGAAGGAAAGGTTTTACAGTACAAATGAATGAAAACCTCTAAACAAAAGAAAGAATTGAAGATATATGTCTAGAAAGAACTTCAAATGAAGCTAATGAAGCAATCAAAGACTTATTAAAAAGGAATTGTAATATTCAAGAAGAAGTTAGAAAGTTGAAAAGAGAACAAGAAATCTAGTCAGTAAGACTATGTGAAGTCATGGAATAAAAAGATAAATCCAAAGAAGAGATAGAAGGAAAGAACAATGAAATTCAACATCTAACCCTTCAGTAGGCAAAATTCATTGATCAACTTGCTAATGCAAATGAAGAAATCATGAATCTAAGATTAGAGAATGAAAGACTACAAAATGATCTAAACACTGAAAAGAAAACCAATTAAAGAGTGTTGAAGTTTGAAGCAGACATGAATTAGTTGAATGAGCAAAGTTAGTATAGACACAAAGGCAAAGTTAGAATAGGATACACAGAAGAAGGTGAATGATCCAAGCAAGAAGCTCAAAAGAATCAAAGGCCTACTTGCAATCATTGTGGTAAGTTAGGTCATATATCAAACAAATTTTGGAGTAATAGTAAAGAAAAATTGAATGGAAAGTGTTACAATTTCAACAAGCATGGTCATAGAGAAAGTGAATGCAAGGAGAAACCTAAGTTTGAAGGTAAATGTCACAATTGCAAGAAACAAGGACACAAATCTTCTAAATACACAACCAAGATATTGAATCCAATAGAAAAAATTATAGAAGCTATTTGGATGGGACTAAAACACATGGTCCAGATGCCACTACTATGGAGAATTTGGGCACATTGGAGCAAATTGTGTGAAACACCACATGAGGAAAAGAGATGCCACTAGAAGATGTTTTATCTGTATAGAACTTGGACATCTTGCCAAGAACTATATGAACATTGGAAGAAATAAAGATGAAAAGAAAGATAGATCTAACAATATTAGAAAGTAGATGAGGCACCAATAGATTCCAAAATCTTCTAAGAATGCAAGTCTAAGTCATGAAGTAGATGTCACTCAAGATTTGGGTGACTCAAGCATCTCAACTTGAATTCCTTATGGGGATAACTGGAACTAAGACTCTGAAGCAAACATCTCACATCAATTTATCCAACAAGAAGAAGAGATCCATATCAACATTCAAGATGCAAAGGGTTCACCAAGTGATTGCAAAAATTCAAGACCTTGTTGAGCTAGGTTGGTTCGCAAGACTCTACCAAGCAAGGTCGTTATACACTAAAACATTGTATGGACACTGAGCTATGAATGTCTATGTCGAGCATTAAGGTTGAACTGAATGGAAGATATCCTTTCACCGAATGAGCAAATGTGCAAATGTACCAAGCATTTATGGCATTAGAAAAGTGAAAATTGTTAAAAGGAAGGAAATCAAATTCATTTATCACCATGAATTTTTGAAGAGTTATTTGCAAAGAGCAATTTTTTTCCTTCCAAGTGATCTATGTGTTTGTTGTTGAAGATTTTCATGTTACAACCCTACCGACCATGGCATCTTCCAGTAGCAAAACCAAGAAAGGATCTAAGATGTTGGTTTGAGGAATCGATTGGAAGGAACCATACTTCAAGTTGAGTCCAGCAATTGCAGAAGCACTTGACTCAACTCAAGCTCAATCACAGATTCTACCCAAGGTATTACTCATTAACAATATCCATTAATATTTTTACTATTTGATATAAGAACTTGGAACCCTAGAGATGGATGAGACTTTGAAGAAGTTATGTGCAAACGGTGTGTTGAAACCCAAGCATCAACATTTGGAGACCAAGGGTTTAACACACATTCCGCACATTCCTTGAGACTTTCAAATAAAATGGATAAGGTTTATCCTTAGCTATGTATATAATGGGAAATTATGGTAGAATAATCCTATTCAAATCACAAAGAAAATGATTCAAAGAATCATAGGGCTCCCAATGTTGAACAAAGCTAAGACTACCAAAACCCTAAGATGAGTGGAACTGGAAAACAAGACTCTTGCCGAGTGGGATGAAAGAGGAATGAAGATCAGTAATGTATCTAACATGGATCTAAAATTTGGAAATCATGTGATAGCTCATAAGATGTACAACTCCAGTCATCTCAATAGTGTGTCATGTGAGGTAGTTGATCTAGCTCTCAAGGTAGTGAAGAACAACATGTCCTTCGACCTTGTTGAGTTAATTTTGAATCAATTCAACAAGAACATGGAGAGCATCAGGACTTCAAAGAACAATCTATGTAAGTTTGGTTCACTCTTAACTTGTTTATTCTTCTTTGTGCAAAAATTATTCCCTTCTAAAGGACCAGTCATATGGAGAAAAAATGTACCAGTTTTATATCAGATTAATGAATATATAGCAGAGATGGGTGAAAACTTTGTTAGTATCATGGACAACTATTTTGATTCATTCAAGGAAAAGATGAATAATAGATATAGAATACCAAAGAAACTTTTAGAAGCTTACAAGGATGATATTTTTTTCATGGTAGACTGTGACAAAGTGTACATTCAAGCAGTCAGACCTAGAGTAGTGTGGGTTAAGCCTCTAAACTACGAGGTTAACATTGATGACACCAAGGTTATCATTGAGGCACTGCTGAATGAACCTATGGATCCCAAGGCCACATATTTTGGTGCTTATGAAGAAGCCAAGGCTAGGATAGAACTTGAGATTAAGCTTCCATGAGCAGTTAACAAAGGAAAGAAGAGGATAGAAAAACTAAGGCAAGCAAGTTCTGATCTTCTGTTAATTGAAGGAAAAGTAGACAATGTGGAAGAAGATGAAGCAGAAGAAACAAAGTTTGAGGAAGAAGAGCCTATTAGGAAGAAAGGAAAGGTTATCATAATCAGACCTACCAAGTTATCTACTACTATATTCACAAGAAGAGCACCAAAATCCAAAAAGAAATTGAATTTAGGTGAGAAGGATGCTGAGGAAATTATTTTCAAAAATCCTCCACCTACATTTCAAGAAAAGTTGAATGAAATAGAAAGAGCAACTGGTATGGAAAACTTTAAATCTCTCAGATATGAAACTAGGACTATAGATGAGAAAAATAAATTTGAAGATATGATGATGACAAATTTGGGTAAAGGGAAGTACTATCTTGATCAGCTTGCTCTGCAAATTCCTAATGAGCTTATGCAAGCAATCAAACCCAGATGGGAAAATGCTAAGAAGACTACAAAAGACATATTTGAACAAACTCTAAGGAAACTCGTACTGAGTCTTAGTGACAAAGAGGTGAAAGAATATTTGAAGAAAAATAAGGAAAATCTCGCTCTTAATTTCAACACATGTCTTGTGTTGATAAAAGACATAGAATTTTTGGTGAAGATAGCTACTACCACATGGAAGAACATTTACAACCTTCATCAACCAAGTGACTTTGTTGTTCATGTTAGTGATAAGGATGATGAAGATGACAAGGAAGATGATGAAAATGATAATGAAGAAGATGTGGAAATGAAAGATGATGTAAATCTGGATGATGAGGAGGAAGAATAAGAAGCTACAAAGGATAATCTCCCTGAGATTCAGAGTATTGAGGAAATTGACTTTGAAAATATTGTGGGAGCAGTGATGGCCTCATTTCCTCATTCTTTGAGCAAAGCTTTAATGCCACCAAGCTCTAAGAAAGCTTCTGCCACAATAACACCAAGCACCCAACCAATCTTTGCACCTATTCAGCTGAGTACCATATTGACTAAAGTGATCAATACTTCATCTACCAAATAGCTAGTGCCTCCATCATTAGATTTGGCTATGCAGCAACAAGGTATTTCTACTGTCAGTGCAATATCTATTGTTTTTGCTAACCCCTCTATTTCTACTATTGTTACAATTCCAAGTGTGCATATAGAAAGTACAAGGATAGTTGAGCACAAGTCTCAACCAAGTACAAAAGTTTCAAATAAGGATAAAAGCAAAGAAGAAGATATTGATTTAGGTGAGGATATAGATATCTAGAATTGGGATATCTCTACTCTGAATCCTAATAAAATGAACATCTTGGGTGAATTATTGCAAAAGAGAGCTAAGCAATAAAAGCTTAGAGAAGAGAAGAGCAGAGAGAACCAAGTGCTTGAAGATGTAAAGAACACATTTGTAGATGCACTAAGTATTGAGGTTGATAGTTCACAACCCATTTTGACTCAATTAGTAGAAGTTGTCTAGAAATTCAATGAAGATCTAAATGGAGAAGAAAAGTTGCTACAAAGAGTAGAGAGAATATTTGAAAACAAGGTAATAGAACAAGTGGTGCAGAAAATTGCAATAAATCAAGAAGAATTGTCTATTATTCTCAATTCATTGGAGAACTCTGCAAATAATCTAACTTCATTATTTAGCAAGTTGTGTGATACATCTACCTTCACCCAGGGAATCAAAGATAAATCATCTAAGATAGATGAAGGCTTGAAGGAAAGTGCACATTGGTTGTCACTTGACCCAAGCTATGTTTCTGCTCATTATTCAAAGATCAGATATCTGACAAATTTGCAAGCAAAATTATTAAGGGAAGAAGCTAGGATAAGGGCCACACTTGTAGACATCCAAGCCATGATTCTCCCAAACATGGATGCATTGTAGAAGCATATTGCACATGCCAAGACACTCATCCATGACAATAACTTCTCCATGGTTGATCGCATGATGGAGTTATCAACAGAAGTATAGATTGCATTTCATGCAAGCAAAGTGCTACAGGAAAATTGGGACAAGATAACGACGTTGATTTTGAAGGTACATTATTTCTTGTCACATTTTGGCATCCACATGTAGTATAGACCTTTTCCATTTATGTCAAAAAGGGGGAGAAATATGTGTATATATATAAGGGGGAGAAGTAAGTATATAAGATGAATTTATATATGAAAAGTATTGGGAGAAGTAAGTATATAAGATGAATTTATATATGAAAAGTATTGGGAAAAGTATAATATGTGATATATGTATGGAGGAACAACATAATATTATATAAATACATGTACAAATAATCAAAAAACATCTTTTACAAAAGCAATTTTGAAAAATCTCAAAAATAGAGTATGTTACCAAGTTGAAGACATGGGATGGAGATAAAAGAATGTTTTGACTAGAAAATTTTGAGTATTCAGTTTTATATTGATAAGTGTTTTTGTCACTAATGCCAAAGGAGGAGATTGTTGACATTAAGGTCAAAGTTTTTTTATTAGTGACTCACACTTAGTCAGTTAGTTAAGCTACTACCGAGCTCAACAGTTGCTATCAAGCTTATCTAGCATTTTGTAATCTTAATCAAGTAATCTAGTTACTATCGATTCCTATAGTTGCTATTGAGTTTTTGAATCTACATTTAGTTCACGCTAAGTAGTATCTACCAAGTTAATCAGTGACAGTGCTAACCGAGCTTCACAGTATTAATCAAGTTGCATAGTGTCAACCATGTTCTCTGGTGTCTACCAAGCTCGCAGTGTTAGTATTGACTGAGCCATGTAGTGTCAACCGAGTGATTTAGTTTATATGTTTATTTTTATAGTATTCACCAAGTAAAAAAGTGTTGACCAAGTTTAAGCTACTTGGAAGTGATTAGTATGAACTGAGCTTCTACGTCTACTAATAGCATGAGAATGCCAAGTGTTGATAATGGTAGCCAAGTATCAAAACCTCACCAAGTTTTTCTTTAGAACCTAAGTGCCAATAGTTGACCCGACTTTTTGATATTGATGGAAACCTATGTTGTAGACGACTTTGATGAATTGTGTTTTGGATTGGTATATATGTAATGTATTGTATCACATCCAAATATAGAAGAAGTATGAAGAGAATAAAAAGAGTAGAAGTGCAAATTAAGAAGGCTACAAGAAGTATAAGGGAAACCAAAGATTTATCTATCACAACAAGGAGATCTTTAAATTTCAAAGGAATCTCAACCAACAAATCAGAGTTGTAGATCAGAGATCAGCCACTAGTTCATCCTAACAGGTGAATCAGTCAAATCCTTTAACAAGGTAGACTTAACAGTTTTTGAGAAATCTCTTTATCAAGTGCATACTTCATTGTATGTTTTGTAAATCCTTTCACAAGGTGGACCTAACAGTCCTTATTGCTCCTAACAAGGCAGATCATTAGAAGTGATCAATTGTAAGCCTTAACCAACCAACTCTATACTGTAGTACTAAAGCTTGTGGGTATCATCCCCACCCCAATTTTACTTTCTATTTGGAAGGTTTCTACATCACCATATCTTGTGTCAAAGTGTTATGAATATTTTACTACTTTCATTCTTTCATGCATGTAATTAGATCAGAATATTTTATGAAGGGTTAATTGGTGAAATAAGTTGAAGTTTTATTGGATCCCAATTCAACCCCCCCCCCCCTCCCCAGTAACCTTTCCTACCTCATATTTCCAATAGGTCTATGACATAATTCATATGGATGAGATGTATGCATGGGAATAAGTGAAGAACAAAGTTTTGAAGGTGAATCAGAGTGTAGAGATCAACAAGTGCAATGAAGATTTTTGAGTAGAAACAAAGGAGATCTATCACAATTAGGTAATATTTTATTGCATAGAGGAGATCTTTTATCAAGCATTAAAGTGTTGACCGAAGGAATTCTAACAAGAGTTTCAGGGTTTAAATTTCTTAACAAACTATCTTTAGCAGGCTTATGTAAATCTCCTAATAGAACTTACTCACTTCATTGTGATGTAAAAGTCCTTCAAACAAGGTAGAACCTAATAGTTCTTTTAGCCTTTAACATGGTATACCCCTCACAAGGTAGATCACCAAAAGTGATCAAATCATTGTAGCCTTAACAAGCACAACTTTATTGTTGCAATAGTGAATATTTTGTGGGTGTCATCCCCACTATAGTTTTACCTTCACCTTGGAGGTTTATTATGTTACCAAATATGTGTGTTGATGTGTAATGTGTTTATGAGTTTACATTTATGCAGTTAGAAGGTAGATCTTATATTATTATGTGAATGGTTTCATTGATATGAGATGGATGTTTAAATGAGATTTTTATATGGTGATATCAAATCTATTTTGTATTGTAGTGAAAGAAGTTTTATAGATCGTGATTCACCCCTCCCCACCCACCTTTAAGTAGCACACTTTCCCTATTAGATTTCCAACAATTGGTATCAGAATTATGTACTCTTGACATAAGTCTAACCACTTGGGAGTAAAATATTTTGAAGATGGAAGCCTACAAAATGGGAAAGATCATTGATAACCTAAAGATTGATGTTCAACTTGCATATGAACAAGTGAAGGTTGTAAAGGAAACATTAAGGAAATCCTTGAAGAGAAGGAAAGAGATGGATATTCAACAAAATGACACCCAATACCAAGAAGAAATTGTTGAAGAACTATTTGATGAAGAAAGTTCCAGTGAATAAGATGCAACAATAGAAGATCTGTTGGAGAGGAACAATACCCTAAATGAAGAAGTCAAAGCATTGAAAAGAGAGCATGAAATATAAGTAGTAAGGGTATGTGAATTGACCAAACAAAAGAAAAAGGTTGAGGAAGGCAAAGAAAAGGATGAAGATGACAAGGCAATAGATGATGAAGATAAGAGATACTTGGTTACAAGACTTGATGAAAGAATCAAAGAAGTGTAGAAGCTAATATGTAATCAATTTGATATGCTTAAACATTTGCCAAGTGCAAATCATGAGATTGTAAGAAAGGAGTTGGAGATTACAAATATAAGATATGAGAATGATAGACTAACAAATGAGTTGAAAAATGAAAAGGAATTTGTTGAGAGGTTGAACAAACATAAAGAGGCTATGAGATTTATGAATGAACAAAGAAATGCACCAAGGAAACCTCATGACACCTCTGGACTAGACTATGTCAAGTTTTTATTAGGTGTTGAGCAAGGAGAATCATCAAAACAAGGAGAACAAAGGAATTCAAATACAAAAACCAAATAACAAGAAGCCTACATGCTATCACTATGGAAAACTAGGGCACACAACAAACATTTACATGAGAAAGAATGCTAAGTCAAACCCTAAACCTAAATTCCATGGTTATTGCTTTAATTGCAAAAAATAATGTCATCAAGAACATAAATGTAGATCAAAGGTCAATAAGGCACCAACTACCTCTATATTTGAAGGTTACTATTATACATGTCAGAAGTATGGACTTAAGTCACAAGATTGCAGATCTAAGAAAAATAATAATTGGACACGTAAAGGTCAAGGCAAAGCACCTAAGAAAGGTAATACCATAAATTGGGATTACAATACTTGGGTAAATTGTCAATATTATGGTAAGTATGGACACATTGTAGCAAATTGTGCTAGGATACATCTCACAGGAAGATATGGTAACTAGAGGAATTTTGGACCAGTATGTTTTAATTGTTAGAAGATCGGTCGTCTAAGCAAGGACTGTATGAATAGAGCGTCAACACCAAATGCTAAGGTGAACAATGGAAAGGAAAATGTCAATACTAAAGAAGGATTGAAATGAATCAAAATTGGCAAAAGAAGTCAAATGAAGGAAATAGTGTAAATGGAGAAGTTATGATCATCGAATTGAATGGATTAGGTGATTCCCACACCTCAAATTAAATGATAAGGTATGTATGAAACTATGTTTCAAATTCCTATATCATACATTAGTTCCTAATACTGCATGAATGTAAGTCCAAATCTGCATGAAAAGAAGATGTATAAGGATAGATGTTAATGTTTAAGTTGAAGATGAATTGTGGTATTGAGTCAACAATTTGGTAGAGACCGAGTGCCAGTTTGGATACCAATATGAACCAAGTTATGATACTGACCAAGAATTGTTGAAGGTTGTATGTGTGCCAAGTTTTCTTGTGTAAGCTAAGACAACTATTATGCATCCAGTGTATACCTAATATTGTATGAAGAATTTAATGGAAACTAAATTCAACCATTTGAAGCTATATAGTTGATTTTGAAGTTCATTTTGACTCACTAGGTTATCAAACTTTCAGAGCAAAGAATTAAGGTGATTTGTAGAGCAATTTGTGCAAAGTGCAAAGAGATTCCAGTGCATGCTTTCAACATAATGTGTAAGTTGTGCAAAGTTATTTGAGTTGATTTTCAAACTTGTGAAGTTAATTGATTTTAAAACCCTATATTTCAAGAATGGCATCATCTATGTCTGCAAGTGAGAAGAAGGAGATATTGAAGGATAGCAATGTGCAAATTATTCATATTGATGCATGTCCTCCACCTAAGTTTAGGACATACCTTGACATTGTGTTAACTAGAGATTTGTAAGGAGAGTTGTCTGTGATTCCACCTAGAGTCATTATGGTTTATGATGTCAGATCATGTTATATGTGTAAGATTGGAGAGATAAGCAATTTTGAGATGAGGGATGCCTATGACAAGCTCTGTGAAAATGAGATGTTGAAAGATGAAAACAAGATAATGGCTAAGAAAGAGATAACTTGAGCCCTAACATTCCCAAAAAAAATTAAAGTTGAATGGATTAAGATCATGCTGAGCAAGATACACGACACAAAGTTATGGTTGGAGAATAGGCCAATCAAGATCACATAGTCCATCATTCATCATGTGACTAGTTACCTTGTTTTGGACTAAGTGAAACCTGTTATTCATCAAACAATGGATGTGATTGAAAACCTCACAAATGCAAAGTGGAATGGTCAAGGTATGTAAATCAACATGATTGAGGATCCAGTGATCGAGTTTGTAGTTCATGCGATTGCTCACAAGTTTTGTCAGTCGAGTCAACTGAACAACATACTATGTATAGCTATTGACATAGGTTACAAATTGGTCAAGAAGGATCACAACTATGATTTGGCCTAGCTTCAATTGATACAGCTTGAAGAGAACCTTGGAGCTATAAGGAAAGTGAAGTAATACATCATGTAAGTTTGGTTCTCTCATCATATGTATATTTTTCTATGTACATAATTCATTTCCTAGTATAGGAGATATTGTTTGGGATAAGTCTAGGCTAATGAATAGGCAACTTAATGAGTACATTAATTAGATAGGTAAGAATCTTGACACCATAATGGATGACTATTTTTAAGACTTCAAGAGGAAGATGAAGAATAGGTTTAGAATACCAAAATTGGTAGTTGATCATTACTATGATCACATTTGTTTTCTTATTGATATAGATTATACATATGTATAGATTGTTATACCTAGGGTGGCATGGCTAAGGCCTATGCATTATAGAGTAAGTGTTGATGAAGTATCAACCACCATCACATCTCTATTAGCATAGGAGATTGATAAGAATGTCAAGCCATTCAAAACATATGAGACTACAAAAATCAAGATGATGATGGAAACCGAGGTCCCTAACCTGGAAATAAATAGAAAGAAGATGATCCAAGACTTAGAAGGTAAGCTTGGAGAAACACCACTACAGATTACAAAAGGTAAAAGAGAAGATCTCAGTAGTGATGAAGGTGATGGTGAAGAAGATGAAGGCAAAGGTAAAGAACTTGTTGTTTCCAAGCCTAAGGAAACTAAAGGCAAAGAAGTTGTTGTGGTCAAGCCTAAGGTGAAGAAGAACTTGAAGAAAGTGGCAACAGGGCCCACTACCACACCACAAAGAGTCATGAGGTAGAGATCTAAGGTAGAAAGTCTTACAACTGTCATGCCAATAACGAAAGGGATAGTAAATATTACAAGGCTTGTTAAAGGAAACAATTTTAAGAAGAGGACATTAAATGTTAAAGAGGCCGAACAAGGCCAATAGAAGAAGCAAAGGAGAAAGTTGGTTTTCAAACTAGACGATGATGAGAATGAAGAGGTTGAACAGACTGAGTCAGATGACTTGAGTCAATTTTAGATTGTGTCGAGGAAGGAACTACAAGATATTGATAAGGTATGTGAAAATGTGAGGAGTTCAATAGGATTAGCTAGTTTTAAACATATTAAGTATGAAACTTTAGAGAAGAATGATAAAGAGAGAGTAGAATAGGCAATTATAGATATGATTGTAAATTTTAAATACACACCAATTAAGTTAGGTAAATAATTTCTAGAAGAATTCTATGATAAAATAGATTCAAAATGGAAATGGGCTTTGAACGCTGAAAGAAAAGTGTGAGAGGCTACATTAGCCCAAGTTATGCCTAATTTAGGAAAACAACATATGTCAATAGCCATGAGAGACTACACAAATAAATTTGTGCCAAAGACAAGGGCATATAAAATTTTGAGAAATAAAATTGAAGAGGTTGTTCAAGAAAGTAAGATAGTATGGAAGAAAGTTTTTGGACTGAGGCCTATAGTTGTAGAGTAGAAAGAAAAGGATGTAGGAGAAGTGGAGCTAGAAAATAAAGAAGATATGTATAATGATGTCGAGCAATTTGTTGAGATAGTTCAAAAGATGGCACATGAGAGTGTAAAGTGGGTTGAGGTAGTAACCATTGAGGACAAGACACCAAATAATGTGACTACAGATGAACAAGAACTAGGAAAAGAGGAGCAAGCTCCTAAGTCAATGAAAGACACATTAATGGACACCAATCTAGTGATTGTGAAAATCAAGGAATATCCAAATATTGGTGATCAACAACAAGCTCAATAAGTAATAGTAAGTCTAATTGATACATCTCAAGTTACTATTGAAATTAGGGCCCGTTTGGTGAGTGGAATAGGAATACATATTCTGGAATACGTATTCCAAAAATTTCAAATTCCTTGTTTGGATGCACCAAAAAAAGATTGGAATACAAGGTAAAATAGGAATACGTATTCCAATTTTGGCCCAAAAATGGGGTTTTGAAATTCCATCCAAATAGGTGGTATTGGAATACGTATTCCTATTCCATTTTTTTTAATTTCAAAAAACATAAATTTTCAGGTCTACGAATTCCCATCAAATATTGGTTGAACCAAATGGAGAACAGGAATACGTTCTATTTCAGAATATGTATTCCTATTCCGCTCACCAAACGGGCCCTTAATGTGCAAGTGTCAAGAGAGACACAAAATGTTGTAGTTGACAAGAAAAAGAGTGGGCTGACACATAAGGAGAAAGATCAAAAAGAAGAGAAAAAGGATCAAGTATAGAAATCTACTATTGGGAGTGAGATGCCAAACTTCTCAAGATCTCTAAATGAGAGAGAAAAAGAGGCATTGTAGCCAAGTTCCACTGGTGAACTTGTAGTGATCGAGGAAAAAAGTCAAGGTGTCAAAGGAACACAAGTAGTTGTTCCAAGACTGAGTCTAGAGCTCTCCACATAGACCATGCAAATATCTATGCCAAGCTCTAGCACTCCTAGCAAAAGGATTAATAGGAAGAAAGTCTAGTCCCCAAGTTCATTTTAGGCTAAGCCTGTTACACTTGATGAAGATATTATCATACCAGATTGGGACAAGGAAACATTGACATAAGAACAAATTGAAATTTTGAGTGAGTTATTTGCATGCAAGGCAAAACAAGCCAAGTTGAGGAGAGAGAGCACCAACAAAAGAAAGCACAAAAATAGGTGTTATGACAAAAAGGAAATATTTGTTGATTCTTTTATTATTGATAATTTAGATGAGAATGCTCCTATTATTGATCAATTGATTAAAATTATGGACAAAATAAATGATCCATGCATTGATGCTAATGAGACAATGATGCAATGGTTTGAGAATAAATTTGAAAAGAAAGTAATGGAAATGGTTGTAGCTGAAATTTTTGTTAGACAAGTAGAGTTGTCCAAACTTGTGACTAATTTGGGGCAAGTTTCAAATAATGTAAATATTATGGTTAAGAAACTCTGTGATAGCTCCACCTATAAAAAGGACACAAGACAAAGAATGGATCAACTAGAAGCTGACTTACAATATAGTGCAAATACATTGTCATCAGATGCCATTTCTAGTGTTGTAAATCTATCCAAGATCAACTTTCAATAGGCGAGGCTCACAGAACGGATTGCTAAATATAGTAGATTAAGAACAAAGTTGATCTCAATCCAAGCCATGATGACACCTCACCTTGAGGTTATGTAGTTGCATTTGAAGAATGCAAAGTAATTAGTCCATGTAGATCTAGATTTATCATTTTTTAATAGTCTAGTGGATCTTGTTGTAAAATTGGAGCTAGAGATTCAAGCTATTGAATCCATTCATACTATTTGGGATAATACTTTAAGTGGCATTTTGAAAATTCACAAACCCTTTTTAGATCAGTTTGGTGTGACATCCCCTCCCCATCAGTCATAACTAACAAAAACAAGGCGAAAATGTGAAGAATAAATAGGGGCAATGTGAAGTAAAAAAAGGGGAAATGAGAAGAGAATAGAAGAATTAAATTGAGTGAGGGTATGGATATAGTAAAGGATAATTGCATCTACTAAGCACTTGATCCTTCTGGAGCCAAGTGGATCATCTTCCTTCCATTGGAAGTAGAGAGATAGGCCTAAAATTCCTAGTTTGTGCACATGTCCTAATGAGCCCTATTTCCATTAATTTACCACACAAACATATACATATACATATATTTAAAGCATACAATTGGAGTATTAGATTTACAAGCATTGATTTAGCATTTATTGATATGTGTTTCCCATGCGCCAATCCATTCCAAATGCTACAAGTATGGGGAACAATTTCATAAATAGAAGATATCAGTCGCTAATTAATATTACAAAGTGGAGTTGAAAATATTTTTTGGTT
This sequence comes from Cupressus sempervirens, assembly GCA_028749045.1. NCBI lineage: Eukaryota > Viridiplantae > Streptophyta > Pinopsida > Cupressales > Cupressaceae > Cupressus > Cupressus sempervirens. The sequence goes on along the minus strand of CM053785.1, from coordinate 695,659,378 downwards.
TTGATAATCTCCTCCCTCTAGATTTTCTTTATGATACTATTTCCCTCGACAAGAGACAAAAAGGATGCATTTTGAATTATTCTTTGGTGGGGTATTGCAATGTGCCCTTACACATGGTTATACGAGTTAGGATCTTTAGTTTGGGGGGTTTGTTCCCTTGAACTTAGAGATGTCTCACCTCTTTACAATATTGCCCATGATCATGCGTATGTGTGTATGTATATATTTATATGTATATATGTATATATGTACATGTATATATATACATATCTATGTATATATATACATATATATGTATATATACATAGATATGTATCTATACATAGATATGTATATATATACATAGATATGTATATATATATACATAGATATGTATCTATACATAGATATGTATATATATACATAGATATGTATATATATATACATAGATATGTATCTATACATAGATATGTATATATATACATAGATATGTATATATATATACATATAGATATGTATATATATACATGTACATATATATATGTATATATACATGTACATATATATATATATGTATATATACATATATATATATATATGTGTGTACATGTATATGTTGGAAATGATTGAAAAACTCATGAATGAAGAGTAATGGAACTGGTAAAGAATATTTTCAATCATTGTTTTGTCATTGATGTCAAACTTGCTACTTGCAGGAATGACAATTGCTTTAGTGATCCAAATACTATAAGATGGTTGATTGACAAGGAGGTGGCAATCAATAAGATGTAACTAGAGTACCTAGAGAAAGGTTGAAATTATGATGTTGTAATAAAGTATAAGGATCAGCTAAGCCATTGATGAAATAGTGCATTGATGTTAGGCACTAAGAATGGGCACACTAAAACACATCAAAGATGTAAGGTCTAGCTAAGTCATTTGTAAAGCCTAACTAAGTTCATTAGAAAGAGTTGAGCAAGCTAGTTAGTGCCGAATAGATTCTTAGTTGAAGCCGAGAAAAGTTCAACTTGGTGTGTGCCGAGCAGTCTTCAGGTGCCGAGTGAAGATCAGCTGCCGAGTAGCAGAAAAGATAATAGGTGTCGAGTAAGTTTTCAAGTGCCGAGTAGGACATAAGTTTCGAGTGATATTAAAGTGCCGAGTGAATTACAAGAGCCGAGTTTCATAGAATTTCTTCAGGTGTCAAGCATCAGTAAATCAATAATGCCGAGTTACTACATTATTTTGAAAATTGAAGATTCGCCTGATCTGAGTTGACATGGTAGTTATCTAGAATTTTGTGAATCAGATAGAAGATAAGAATGATGAGCTAGTCACACAGAACACTATGTAAAACATTTTTGACGACTATAATTGGATTCTAGACGAAGTTTCTAGATAAGAGCAAGATATGGGATAGATACATTATATCTTACCTAATCTATTGAAACCCTAAAGTTGGAGAGGGAGAATCAAGTGGGAAAGGTATTCCAGATTTCTATTTAAGGAGTCATAAGGTCACAAAGCAAAGTGAAGGGGTCAAGCATGAAAGCATGGACTGCTGAAGAAGGTGCTAAGGTGGAAGAGAGCACATATACTCTGCTTCGACAGGTGACCATAGATATGATTGCATTGGTATGATGAGTAAGAAGACTCAAGGTGATGAAGCTTGAGATGACAAGCTTATAGAGCTGCAGTGATTAAAGCCAAGCAAAGGATTGAACTGAAATGTGATTTGTAATCTGCAAGATATGTTGTAAGTTGTATCAGATCAAAAGCCATTATTGTTTTTGATAAGGTAAACAGGTTTTAAGGGGTCCTGAAACCCATAAGTTTAACAACAAGAAAGGCTGAAAATAAGCGAAAAAATGCCTAGCCAAAACATAAGCCTTACGGCTGAAAATAAGCCCAAAGGCCCAGCCCAAAACAACTGCCCACTAAAAAGGCCAGAGAACCAACTAGAAAAATAGAGACCAGACAAAAAGCCAAAGCCAGGAGAAACAAAAACCAAAGGACAGAGACCTAACCTAGCAGACTACTTCTCCATCTCGAGCATGGTCTGGGCAGCTTCGGCGCACTCTTGTTGCTCTTCTGCCTTATGATCCTGGGCGTTCGTCAAATCCTGCTCCATAGTGCTGTCCTTGGCTTTATCCACATCCAGCCTATCTTTGTCTCTGTTCTGTTTATCATCTTCCTCCATCTGGTTCCTGTCTTTGAGATTTTTCAAGAGAGAGAGGATGTTGTCATTGATCGAAGCGAGGAGGGAGATCATTTGACTTGCCAGGTTGTGATTGTAGTTCTCAATATTTGTTACTCTCCTCTCCATCAGAGTCTCCCAGCTGTTCCGGTCGCCTTGGCTTTCTGCACCTGTCTTGCTCTTGATTTTTTCCATTTGGGAAACCCTATCTCTGACATCCTCAAGCTCATGGAAAAGCCATTTAATTGATCTGAAGTTTTCGATCATGCTATTGCGGGCATTGTTCAACAGATTCATGCCCGTTTCTCTTGCATTATCAGAAATAGCCACCATAGCTGGGTTAATTAGCTCATTGAGTCTAGGCTTCTCAAGGTCGTCCACTAGGAGTTGGGGGTTCATCACCTCTCTGTAGATTCCCATAGTGGCCGTTCTCACATTGAAGTTCTTCCAAGCCTTCCTTCTGTTATTAACTTGCACTTCCCCCTCAATCTGTCCAGAGTTGTCATTTTCCTCCAAAGGAGGCTGAGGATGTATAGGGGAGAGGGGAATGGGCAGAGAATCCTTTCCCTGACTACTGGAGCGCTCCATGCTCTCTCCCTCCCTCTTCTGTCTTTTTCTCAGTTTCTCCTCATCCAGCTCCTCCTTCGAAACCTTGTCAGAATCATCAGTATCCATTTCCTCCTCCACCTCAGCAGAGCCAGTTTTAGCTGGGGTATGACCTCTAGGGCTCTTTCTGCTGGGTAATTTGATAGAGGGGTAATCCTTCTTATGGCTTTTAGTCTTCTTACCTGAATGCTCAAAAACCTCATCAGAGCTGATGCTCTCGACATCGTCGGAATCTGAGGAAAAACTGGAGCTGCTCTTGTCAACATCCGCCCCCTAGATAGGGTTTTTGCTAATGGTTTGAGCGTGGAAATGCTCATGAATCAGAAGCAGAAGACCCTCATGCAGGGCTGGGTTGACGGTAGCTTTCTTTTTAAAACTAGAAATGGCCTTGTTCATCGAGTTAAAAAGATAATACGGGAAGGAGATCTTACTACCATGGCAAAAATGATTCAGAATCACAAAATGGTGAGTCCTAACCCTATCAAACTTGGGGTCTAGGGTTATATATTCAATGACAGCGTAGAGAACATACCTCCAGAGCTTCTTTATAGTATCCGTTACAAAAAACTTCTCTTTCTTGCCCAGCTTGTTCAGCTCTTCAGTGTTTTTCACAAAATCCTTGATTGCATTAGAAGACATCTTCTTGTCTCTGAAGAATTTATGCCCCTCCATCGGAATCCCCGTGACTTCAGCAACCACATCCTCAGTAATTTGAAAGTAGACCCCGTTCACCTTAACCTTACCATTATTCCACGAATTCACGATGCTGTTAGTGATCTCAGGATCCGAGCCATGAAGTTTCTCGAAGAAATTAGTAACCCCGCCCTTTTCCAGCTCTCTCCAAACTTTGGCCTTGTTCTTCCACTTCTGAACTTCCCCCACCAGCTCCTTTCTGCTCCTCTCACCCGTCATGTTTACCTGATCAACTTCCACAGTTCTCATGAACTCTGAACTATGCAAGTTATTTGCATTCAAAAAAATGGTGATGTTTCTTTTATGATACCCGTGAATATACCCCTTTCTAAAAATAATGGTATCGTCCTTTCGAACGTGTCAAAATGTCAGAGGAAACCCCTTTTGCTGGTGAAAATCATGATGCCAATAATGGCACTTACCATTTATTAAGCAATCTTTATTATCCATAATTGCATTGGATTTGAGCCGTCCTTCCCAAGATTTTATCTTGGTCGATAAGCAACTTTGCCTCTGCCGAAAAATCTTTTCCGGCATGCCAGGTCAGATTATTGGTGGCGTTAACCCCTTTATTAGCAAACCAATCAGCGACTGGGTTTGCCTCTCTGTAAACATGAGTGACGTGGACCTTATCAAACTTTGTGAGAGTGGCGCAAGTCTCAGCAATTATGTTCGCAATCGTCCACGAGGGAGGGGAAATACCATTAATGGTATTAATAATGTTTTTGGAGTCCCCCTCAAGCCAGAGTTTAGTAATCCCGGCTTCAAAAGCCAACTTGACCACCTTACTCGCAGCTCTTGCTTCAGCCAGATGAATAGTCTGGATTCCCAGCGGGGAAGCAAAGGCAGCTATTCCCTCCCCATAGCTATTTCTTATGATTCCACCGCAACCTGAAGGGCCTGGGTTACCCTTAGAAGCCCCATCAAAGTTGGCTTTTGACCAACCATCTGGGGGGAGAAGCCAGCTAGCATCCTGCCTTTTGAGGTTCTTGTCTTTTTCTTTAGCTATCTTTCTGTCCCCTTCTTCTTCTTCTTCCTCCTTCAGCACTTGGAGATTTTCCTTTATATTCTTCGAGACCTTCCTGCCAAGGATTATAGCTGGCTCCTCTCTGTCTCTAAATATTCTATTATTCCTTTCCTTCCAAATTCCCCAGCAAAAATGGGGTAAAATCCAGTCTGAGTGATCCTGCCGACCAACAATCTTACAAAGACCTTTCCACTGATGGAAAAAATCCATGAGATTATCCGGTTTGCACCAGAGGGTTTCATTATCATGTGTGATGACATTCCACACCTCCCTGACATAGTCACATAAGATGAAAATGTGATTTTCGGTCTCAGCCTGATTCTTACACAAGGGACATCTACTGGGCATAACATGTCCTTGCTTCATGAGATTGTCATGAGCAAGGATTTTGTTCTGAAGAGCCAGCCTCTTTGGAGTGAGACCCGGAATCCAAGCCTCCACCCAAGGGGCCTTCTCTTTTAAGCTCCAAAGGGAATTATAGCCTGAGGCAACAGAGTATCTTCCATTGGGATTATTCCTCCAGACCAGCTCATCCCCCAAATTGATAGGAATCATGGAATTGAGCATAAGCATTATAGGAGTCAAGTCCTCAGAGATGAGGGATAGGTCACTCCATTCCTGGCCATTCCAATAATCACAAACTTTGGACCCAATTTGATCAGTACAAGCTTGCATCCATCTCTCAAAAACAGGGTTATTGATAAGTAGATCTTGGGAAAGCCATCTATCCGACCAGAACTGGATGTCCTTCCCATTTCCCAATTTCCATGATATCCTAGCCTTAGCCAGGTCCTTGGCTTTCATGATCCCATTCCAAATGTTCGATCCTTTTGGGATATCTTCATTAAAAAGGGTGAAAAGAAGAGTGGGTCTTCTAAGGTACTTGTTTACCAGGGTGTCCCTCCATTCACCGGTGCTACTGAAGATCCGCCATATTTGTTTAGCTAGGAGAGCCTTATTGAGGTGGGTGATCTTTCTAATGCCCAGACCTCCGTACCTCTTAGGGAGGCAAACCTTCTCCCAAGCAACAAGAGGGTATCTTTTCTTCCCTTCATTACCATTCCAAAGGAAGTCTCTCTGGATTTTCTCCATTCTTTCAGCTATTTTCCCCGGAATTCCAAAGAGGCTCAGGGCGTAGATTGGCAGATTTTGAAGAGAAGATTTGACTAAGAGGCATTTCCCCACTTGACTAAGAGAGACCCCTTTCCAACCAGCCATCTTCCTGTTGAATCTGTCTAAAATACCATTCCAAAAAGACTCCAGGGGTGAGGATCCCAAAGGGAGACCAAGATAGGTAGAGGGGAAAGAGCCTACCCCACAACCCAGAATCCTGGCGATTTTTCTTTGTCTAACCTCAGAGGTGTTGATGAAAAAGAGCGAGCTTTTGTTTCAATTAATCAGCTGACCCGTCCCACTAGAGTAAGTATCAAGAATCTTCTTCAGGGCTCTGGCCTCTTTGACAGAAGCTTCCCCCCCCCAAGATAGTATCGTCAACAAATTGCTGATGAGTGAAGGGAACGCAATTAGAGGAGGGAAGGATCCCTTTGATACAAGCCTCATGCTTTCTACAGTCTATAATCCTTCCTAAGCATTCAGCTAAAATGATGAACAAAATGGGCGAAAGGGGGTCTCCTTGTCTGAGGCCTCTGGAAGGTTTGAAAAAATTAGAAGGGACTCCATTAACCAGAACAGCCAAGGAGGAGGTGGACACCAATTGAGAGATAATTTTGCAAACTTTACTGTCAAAGCCAAAAGTCGAGAGGACCTTCCCAAGGAGAGACCAGTCCACCCTGCCATTATTGTTACTCTCTAGCAATTGTAATAGTTAAAATAAATCCTATGGACTTAGGTTGGTTAAATAGCCATGTTGTAAATCCTTTAATAGGGTGACATTCCAAGTGAATGTTCCAAAGTCTTTTAAATAGGTCTATTCCTAACAATATGGTGAAATCCTCTAATAAGGTCACATTTAAAAATGTGTTGTAGCCTTTAACAAGGTAGGCCTTTAACAGGGCAGACCATCAGAAGTGGTTGAAATCAATTGCGCAGTTATTTTGTGGGTATCATCCCCACTCTAGTTTTACCTTCTTATTCTTGGAGGGTTTCTGGGTTATCAAATTCTCAGTATTATGATGTGATGTATGTTTACTTTTCATAGTTGTTTAAATGTTCAATTGCATGCATGGTAATTTCAGTTATGCGCCATTAAAGATTTGTAGAAAAAGTTGCATTGGACCTTGAATAACTGATTCACCCCCCCTCTCAGTTATTCTAAAGAATTATAATAGTATATATATATATATATATATATATATATATATATATATATATATATATATATATATATATATATATATATGTATGTATGTATGTATGTATGTATGTATGTATGTATGTATGTATGTATGTATGTATGTATGTATGTATGTATGTATGTATGTATGTATGTATATGTATATATATAATATATATACATATATGTATGTATATACACACACACATATATGTATATATATACATATATATATACATACATATATATACATATATATACATACATATATATATACATACATACATACATATATATACATATATACATATGTATACACACACACACACACACACACACACACACACACACACACACACACACACACACATTCTTAGTTTGGGGTTTGTTCCCTTCAACTTAGTGATGTCTCACCTGTTTGCAATATTTTCCATGATCATACACATACACATACATATACACATATACATACACATACACATACACATACACATACACATACACATACACATACACATACACATACACATACACATATTCATATGCGTATATTTAAAGTATACAATTAGAGTATTAAATTTACAAGAATTGATTTAGCATTTATTAATGTGTGTTGCCCATGCTCCAATCCATTCCAAATGCTACAACTATGGGGAAAAAAATCATAAAATAGAAGATATTAGTTGCTAATTAATATTACAAAGTGGAGTTGAAAATAATTTTTTATTTTGATAATCTCTTCCCTCTAGAGTTTCTTTGTGATGCTATTTCCCTCAACAAGAGACAAAAAGGATGCATTTTAAATGAGATGTTTAAGAT